>CAMZMU010000086.1:30134700-30444191 GCA_947311845.1 Poa pratensis | reverse complement strand
CCACGCACTCACACACTCCCTGAAATTACATCGGCTTGACGTCTGGGCACGTCAATTTGATGACTAATTAACACACTCGCTTAACCCTAAACCTAGTACTCCACGAGACTACGACCTACGACGCCGCCGGTTGGCTAGCTAGATCACCACCACCTAGATCTCGCTACTAGCTAGCTAGCGCCTGGTCCAGTCCCACCAGCAACGCAGCGAGGACGTGGCTGGCCGTCATGATCACCATGGTAGCCACCGCAATCGAATGGTATCGATACCCGTCCTCGAAGGCGGGGACGGCGAGGAAGGTGGACGCGGCTGAGAGGGCGATGGCGAGGAGGAGCAGCGCGCGCAGCTTCCACCCGACGGAGACGGAGGCGACGCACGGCACTGCTTGCAGGCAGCGGCCGCCTTGGCCTGCGCAGACTTGAGGGCCATCAGGACGTAGAGGAAGGTGGTGGCGGCGGAGGGTGGTGAGGAGGAGGAGGCCGTGGAGGAGGGCCCCGCGCGGGTACGAGTTTCCGAGGAGGAACTGGGCCAGCAGCGGCACCAGCTCCCAGACGATCACCCTGACGAGGGCGCCCATGGCTCGCTCGGACCAGTGTCGCCGGCTGAACAACAGTGGATCTGGATGTCTGCTAGCTAGCTGAACAATGGAGAGGATGGGAGTTGCTATCGCACTGGCTTGGATGGGGAGCTAGGAACAATGGAGAGGAGGATGTAAATATAGGACTGACCCAGTTAAATTTTCACACTACGCGTTTCTGGATCACATGCAATGCAGATATGACTATATGAGTTGGGACTCGATGAGCAGTGAGCTGCAGGTGCATAATCGTGCAATTTGTGTCACATGCGACCCCGCGTCGTGGTAGCTGGCCATATCACGAGAACGGCAACCGCGCTTCAACCCACGCGCGCGGTTGCCGTTTCCGTCATATACTCGTACCCACTGCTAGCTACACGATCTAATACTAGTGCTGGTCTGCTGGAGCAGCCCGCTAGCTGGAGTACTTGCCAATGTCCGGATGACAATGGGTATCCGAGAGACCGAGACCCACAAACCCCGACGGGTAGTCGCATCAAATGGAAGGGTTTGGTGAAGAAAAATACCCGTGGATCTGCTTAACGGGGAAAATTCAAACCCGTCGGGTTTAGCAAAGGCAGGTATGGGGGTGCTAAACCCGTACCCGTTAGCCCGCAGACCCATCGACCCCACCTGTCATTAACAAAGAAAAACATAACTTCCCTGGCCCCACATGTCATTGAGCACAGAGTAAGTGAGAACCGACTCCGCTTTTCCTACCATCATTTCTTCTCCCCCCTCCTTTCCTTTCCCCACCGCTGTCCCCCCCCCCCCCCCCCCCCCCCACGAGATGCAGCCGTCGCCGCTTGCGCCCTCCGCTCCTGCGCCGCCGCACCCTGCGCCCTCCGCTCCTGCGCTCTCGGCCTGTGCCGCCGCCCTGCTCTGGCGGGTACCCGTCGGGTCCAGCAAACCCGCAGGGCACGGGTCTTGTGGAGCTCTGAACCCGGCGGCGGGTATGGAGGCGGGTCGCGCGTGCAGTCGTGCCATCCGTATAGACAGATGCATGTAGGACAGTAGGATTACTTGGCTTACTGCAAAGCTAAAGTCTTTTTTGGAGAAATCAAAGAACACCGCTTGCACACTAGCTACCTTGGATGCGTACGTGCGTATAATATTAGGGAGTGTTTTTAGGAATGAACAAGGTACCTACTACCACCACCGGTTGCTGCTTCTATCTTTGTGTGTGTCTAGATCCGTGGTTTGAAACAACAAAAACATCAATTCTATGTCAGGTGAGTTGAGCCATGGCGACGTACGTCGAGTGCGCATTCCAATCTGAGACCGGATGCTTAGTTACCAACTCACAACTGACGGATGATAAATAAGCCATACCCGAGCAGAAACGAGTCGTGAGCTTGTTTTTCTTCAAACTTGCTTAGGAGGGTTAGCTGACAAAAGCCAAGCCTTTTCCTTCATGTTGAGACAAGGTCAGGCGGCCTGTTTGTTCTTCATTTTTTTTTTTGGTATTTTAGGTTTAATTATATTTAGTTAGGCGAGCGCATTTTGGACGCATTTCTTGAAGCACCTCGTGTTTCTTCCCAAACTTTCTAATGATTTTTTTTTGTGGTGGAGTTTCAAACGATTTCAGCAAACATTCACCACACAGCACAAGTTTGAAGTACCAAGAGCGTGTTTGGTAGCCAGCAGCCACAGAGCCTGGCCCAAGGAGGAAAACGGGGCAGGCTCGAGAGGGCCTGGCTCATGGGAGCTGATGCAAGGTACACATGTGCCGTTTCGTTTGGTAGGCTACATGGTGGTTGGTGAATTTGTAGGCATGCACTGCATGTTGTTTGCTTTGGCTGCATGCTGCATGCAGTGTGAGAGCAGCTTGCAGGGGTTAGGAAATCTTTGCATGCTCGCTGCAGCTGGCCGGCCTGCCCCGGCGACTACGCTCGATCTGAGCGTGAATGCCCGGCCTGGCTCAGCGCTGCTTTGCGAAGCGTGCTGGCCACAACGCAGCCCTCTGTATATAAGCAAACAACGTGCTAGCTGCAAAAAAGTGAAAGATTCCCTTGTTTTCAGTGCCCATGCGACTTTGCCTCCACAGCTGCAGCCTACCAAACGCGCCCCAACAAAATATCTCAACTGAGTGTGGACTATGGTCGCATGGAATGTACCGCGGCCGTGGGAAACACCGCAAGCAAAAAGAGGTGTGTGGGGCTTGGGTAAAAACCCCATTGCCAATTTTGGTCCACGAGAGAGAGGGATCGGTGCATTGATCGGGCATCCTACCTACATGAATGTATCCTTAAGGCTGTGTTTGGATGCAGTGAATTGAGCATAGAATTGAATCGGCAATGGAAAACCAAATCAACCAATTCAATGGAATACCACAAGGAGTGTTTGGATGCGCGTGGTATTCAGCTATAGAATTCAGGTTTCAATGGAATACCAAATCCTGTTTGGATGTTACATGTGTGGAAATGAGAGTATTTTTGACTTTGAACAATATAACCTCTGTAATATGAATGAAAATATACTAGTATATTTCAGATGTTTCTCAATATTTTTTCACACAATAATATGTTAATAATCCAGAAAATATAAGACACATGACAAAAATAGCACAAAATGGATACGTAATGTCTCACAAAAATAGCACAAAGTGGATAATTATGTCTTACAAATAGTAGAAAGTGGATACATCATGTCTCACAAATAGCACAAAGTGGATACATTATGTCTCAAACAATCCATAAACATGAAAGTAAATAATATGGTAGCAATCATCAAGGCAAGGTCATGAGCCATGCCTTTCTCATTTCCATGGGTAGTGCCATGAGTGATTCGAAGGTGCGCTCGTTGGCGGTAATAGTAGAAAGTGGATACATCATGTCTCACAAATAGCACAAAGTGGATAATTATGTCTTACAAATGTAATGAACCAATTCTTGCTGAGACATGATGATTCTACAATGCACACACAAAGTTTGAAATTTAGCAATGTAAAACGCAAAACCATGGTGCGTTGTAATATCACTGTGGCAACAGTACCAAAATTCTCACATTCCCATGAAGGAACCATTTGCTACCAGACTGGAATAGTATAGATAGACAGCGGTTTGAAATTTGGACATGCTCAGGCTACTAAGGTAAGTAATACAGATCACAGGTATTCTCTAGCGAAACTGATGCTGAATGATTGCAGAAAACTAGTGTGCTGTGTTTGATATACTCTACTGTATAGAAACAAACTAGTATTTGATTGCAGCAAACTAGTATAGAAACGCAATCTGCTCAGCGCCTCAATCTGGACAGCAGCTATCGCATTAGCAATTCAGAAAAGGACGGGTGTTGTCAAGTACTGCAGCCTGCAGCTAACATTCCACCTACGTCGAGCACAGGATTCAGGTACACACTCCTGCCTGCTGATGCTGAAGCTGCATAGCAACCATCGGAGAAGCACTATGGGCTGGGCGGAACTCTTCGCGTGCTGCTCCCTACCACCACCGCCGTCGAGTTTCGACCCAGGAGGAGGCAGAGGCTGGTGGGCGCGGGGCGCAGACGGAGGCGGACGTGAGCCTCCTGCCGCCGCGAGCCTCCCGCCGCCGCCTAGGGTTAGGTTTCCGCTTCGGGCGGCGCGGGGAGGGGCGGCCAGGGGTAGGGCGAGATGGGGAGAAGGAGGCCGGGGAAGAGGAGGGAGCGCTGGAGGCGTACCTGCTTGGGCCACCGGCGACGAGCTGCTGGGTCGAACGGCGGCGGCGGTGAGATGGTCGAACGAGCTCCTGTCGTCGCCGCGCGTCGTCGCCTCGCGAGGATAAGGTGGGCGAACAGGTTTCCGAGCACGTTTCCGAGGTCTGGAGCTCGGAAACGCCTCGCGTGTTGTTTGCTCGGTGGATACCCCCCGCGCGGAATTGGTTGTCCAATTCCAGGTTCAATTCTCAGCACATCCAAACACCAAAATTGAGGCCCCAATTCTATATTCTCCAATACCAAGCCCAATTCAGTGCATCCAAACACAGCATAAGTACTTAGGGTGTGTTCGTTTTTTGGATGGAACCATTCCACCCTGGGGACGATTCCGGTGTTCGGTTTCGACATGGAACGGAACGCGGTCGTTCCACGAAAGCGAATGTTCGCTGTATATCCGGAATGCACCCGTCCGGCCGAATCGGCCGGACGAGGTGGAACGGGTCGCTCTCCTCTCGCTAACCACGCTCTCCTCTCGCTAACCACGCGCGGCGGCAGAAGCAAGGCGCGGCGGCGGCCCCAGGCGAGCGCCGGCGGTGGCCGGACGGACGACCAGCCCAGCGCCGCCCCGAAGAGGCGCGGCGGGCCGACGGCGACCAGGAGTGCGGCAGCGGCCGCGACCACCAGGCACGTGATACGTGCATTTTATATCATCATTTATACAACTTTTAGTATCATATTAGAATGTTATTTGCATTGTTATGTTATTGTTTTTACATGTTTTAGATGATTTATGGGACTTTCATACAAAGTCCCTATTTTTGGTATTTAATTTCTGGGAGGCAGAAAACCTCCTTTTTCTTGTTTTTAATGTTTCAGGAGCTACAGGAACCCAAATAATAAAAGGGAAAATACACAGCTGGTTTTTCGTCGAGAGAAAGGCAGAGGGAAAAAGACCGAAGAGAGGAGAGCCACGAGGCCCAAAAGGGGTGGGCCCACGCGGCCCAAGTACCTGGCCACGTGGGACCCACTAAGTGGGGCCTCGGGCACCTCCTCGCCCGGGTCTTTTTATCGACGCCTTCGTCCTCCCCGAAAAGTTACGCCCTAATTTTTCCAAGTCCATCCGAGGCCGCGGCGGCGAAACTCCTGATTCCCTCCGAGGGGGATCAGATCCTGTTGCTCCGGAGCTCCGGAGAAGGGGGAAATCATCGTCATCGTCATCACCTCTACTCCTTGGCGTGGGAGGAGGCCTCTACACCATCACCATCACCAAGACCAGCACCATCTCCATCATCATCTCCGTGATCCACTCCGTCCCCCTCGTAGTTTGAGAGTTGCTATACCCTAGATATTTGTCTTGTGCTACTATTCATGTTTGTGATTGAGTACTTGTCATTATTTGGTGGTGAATTTATATTTTCAGATTGTGTTGTACCACTTATGCCACTGAATATTATCATGTTTGCACGTTGTGAGTAGTTCCCATATGTTCCTGGGGGCATAGGATGAATTGGCAATGATTTATATATAACATGTGTTGGTATTTTGTCAAGAGTTTATCTTTTATGTGATTCTATGATGGTGTTGTGCGAACGTCGACTGCACAACACTTCACCTATATGGGCTCATAGGAGAACACCGTAGTATAATGAATTGAGGGAGACTTGGGAGAACATGTAAACCTGGGACCGAATCATGAAGTTATATTATGAGGGTATTAGTATCGCGGACCTTAGAGTGTAATGCTATGGTTGGACTTTATGTCTTAATAATTCTTGTGCAGTCATTTACTTGGCCACATGATCCATCATAAGGGGTTGTAGTTTATTTATTTAGCTATACCTAATAATGGCTCCGTCCAAAGAAGATTAAAACTTCACAAGATATTCAACGTATTGTTTAATAAATCTATATGTCTAGCAATATCCATGCCGCCCTCGGGAACGTTTTCCATATATAAGTTACACATCACTTGAGATTGTCCTCTTGCACACAAGAGGATTGGGCTTTTTCTCTTTGAGAGTTTTGACTTGCTACTGTTTATTTTCTGCATTGCAATTATACAACCAAAAATACCAAAAACACTTGCATCTTTTATTGTTTTATTTATCAATCTTGCTAACCAGTACCTTCAGCTCCTCGTGGGTTCGACAACCTTTTCTAATTGAAAGGTACTACAATTGATCTCCTGCACTTGGGAGTCATCAGCACGGCAGGCCGACGACGACCAGGAGGCTCCGCCCCAGCACCGCCCCGATTCCGCCCCAGCGCCGCCCCGAATCCGCCCCGATTCCAGGCGAGGGGCACCTCCCCGATCTCGTCGTCTTCGAGCCAGGAGAAGCGGTGGAGGAAGGCGCCGGTCTGGGTGCTGACGGCGTCCGGGGTGAGCGCGGCGACGTTCTTGGGGTGGGCGCAGTTGTAGAGCACCATGGAGGACCAGTTCTTGCGCGGGTACGAGGTCTGGATGGCGCCGTCCATCTTGGTGGCTTCGGCGGGCTCGTACTCGTGCTTCACGCAGACAACGGCGAGGCGGTCGGCGGCGCCGGCGCTGTCGTCGGAGGGCACGGCGACGGCGAGGAGCTCGGCGAGAGCCAGCCAGATGGGCACGGCGGCTAGACGAGCACGGCCGCCAGATGAAGGAGAAGATTTTTTTTTGAGGGAATGGAGAGGAATTTCTTAATCCTAAATTAGTGCTAGATTCTTTTTAATTAATAGATTAGTGCTAATTGAATTGCAAATCCTAAATTATTACTAATTGAATCGCTAATCCTAAATTAGGGGAACCATTCCATCTCATTTTGTCTAACCGAACACCGGGACGGAATGGAACCGTGACATTCTATTTTTTGTGGAATGAAACCATTCCATTCCATTCCACCCGGTTCCAAAAACGAACACACCCTTAGCTAACGTGATATGGTTCTGCAGGCACTACAACATACTGGGTCTTGAAGAGACTAACAACCATGTGATTGGCCACCAGCAACCATATTCTGATATACCTCCATATCCTTCAAGCCAGGTAGTACGAAACTACGAATCATCACACTGCCACTGTTATCGGATTATCTGATCGGACACCATCAGTCATTTTTTTAGATAAAGCGATTTTATTACTTAAGAGTTTTAAGTTTTACATTCGGCCTCTGCATAACTAAGATGCACACAGCCATAAGTTCACCAGTACTCAATTCGGCAAGAAATAAAAAGGCGAATTACATATCAAAATGAGAAATTGTAGATCCGCCTAAAATGCTGGTAGGTGTATCCGGAGTCTATGTTGCCATCCATGCCGGGAGAGTAACTCCTTGGCCGCAGCCTCCAGCCTCGACGCCACCTCCAAAAACAAATCCCGCTGCTCCACACGCTGCAGGGCCGACCATGCTCGTAGCGTAGCTGTACACCGATATATAACCTGCATAACAGAAGCATTTTTATCGTTAAAAACCTTGTCATTTCTACATAGCCACAACGACCAAATAACAACAATCGCGTCCACCCTACTGAATAGTTTAAACCTAGTAACCACGCCATTTAACCAGTTGCTAAAAATATTTGCAACAGTGCGCGGTGGATGTAAGGTAGAACCTATCTGGATGGCTGACCATATAGACCTGGCGAACTCGCATTGGAAGAATAAGTGTGTAATAGTCTCGTCATGGTGACAGAAGACGCACTTTTTACTTCCGTGCCAATTGCGCTTGACAAGGTTGTATTTTGTAAGAATTACTCCTCGACGAAGATACCACGCAAACACTTTAGTTTTTAGCGATATCCTCATCTTCCAAATTTTGTTATTATTCCTACTATCGACTGGAACTTCGGATAGAATTAGAGCTCTATACATAGAATCAACCAAGAATTTACCATTATTCGTAAGATTCCATTGAAATTTATCTGGACCTTCCGACAATTGAATTGAATCCAATCGAATGAGCAAAGCATTTCAGGATGCTTGTCTTGTTCCAAGTAAACATCTCCTGAACGAAACATCTGGTGGGTGAGTACCCAACACGTTCACGATCAGTCATATTGTCCGTCTCCATAGCTAGCCGATTGAAGCCAAGCGAGAGCATGAATAATATATGCTTCCATTTTGAAATACTTCCATTTTGTTTATGAATTTTGAAATCAAATTTGGATCTTAATTTTCGTGGCATAGCATATGTATAATCTTTAATCCATAAATTAATTCTAGAATTTTCACGGTTTTATATATGTTTCATTAAGGAAAGAAAATGCTATAAACTTAGATTGGCTTCTAAATTGTTATGCATGTTACAAAAAAAATTAGGTCATCGTGGAATAAGCATGCATGCTTGACCCATATAAATCGTATAGGATAAAGAAAAAAAATTGATCACAAAATAACGAAGAAATGGGTCATACCGACTGACGGCGACAACAAGAGGAGATATGAGGACGAACAACTTGTTGACCTTTCATACACTAGAATTTTCTATTAGCTATGTGCGAATAAGCTAGAAAATCTTACTCTACAAGTCACTATTAGGATAGTTCTTAGGCTCGTATACTATAGTATCCTCTATAATGCTATATCTAAGCGTTATAATTTATTATGTACATGGATGATTTTTGCGGAGAGTTGTGAACATGAATGTGATTTCATCATATTCTAAACCCTTGCGACAGATTTATTTACAACATTGAATATCCCAATATTAAAAATCAACGAGAACATACTTCAAATTGGGGTTCTACTTTTGGAATGTTGCATTGTAAAGATATGTGTATCAACATTATAAATTTTGGTATTATCAACACAATTATGTGGTTGGTATTATTAAGTACACTAAAAATGTATCTCAGATTATCCAATAAATTAAATAAAGACTTCATAACACGACCCATTGTAAAGAAGTGAAAATATTTGGTATAAATAATAGTTGTCTTTATTAAATTGTTATTCATGACGAATATTTATTTTGAAGACGGTGGGGGATAGACAATGTTTGATAGACAATATTTATTTTGAAGACGGCCATTGTTATTCATGACGCTTTTTATCCATGTTTGATAGACAATGAGGCATCCGTACAAAACTTTTTTTTGTACTCTTTTTCACTTGTATCTCATGTGAGTGATGTTCCGCTATTTCATTTTTTTCTCTTATTTTGATTTTGATTTTTTTCTTTTTATTGTCTATTTAGTTGCACGAGTAGTAAGTTATGCAAATACACAGTCTGTCACAAAATATTTTTATTTTTTCATTTATGAGTACATTTATTTGTTTTGATTTTTAATATAGCAGTTACATTCACGGTAACAATCACGAAGAGTAGCCCATGCCACCGACCATGCGGTGTTTTGGCTCATAGAGTAGATACTTCCATTACGGAAAACTACATTTTAAAATAATTTTATAATGTCAAAAAATTCCGTATGTACATCTGAACATTTTATGTTCAGGCACCAAGTTGCATGAAAAAAAAAAAATTGTGTCTTGTGTAAAACAAATTTGTGTGATTTGAAATGACTTTTGATTTGAATCTTTTTATGTTTTAACACAAGTCATAAAAAATATCTTTTTTCCTGAAATTTTGTGTGTGAACATATAATGTCAGGATATACACCTGATTTTTTCGAAATTTTTATATTTTGAAATGTGTTTTTATATAGTGGGAGGGCATGCTCCTATTACCTGAAGTTGATTTCCCGCGATCGTGGGCTGTATATTAGGTTGGCTTGCTTGCTGCTTCATTTTTCTTTGAAGAGGGCCACCGATCCAGCCATGCTAAACATAGAGGGGCCGAAGAAGAGAAGGCACCAAGCTAACTTTTTTTGGTGCACATAGAACATAATCATATGTAGGCGTGATGACGGGAAAATGGGGCGATCGAGAAAATACGTATGCGTCCACGTCATAGAGACAGATAATATTTAAATTTAAAGTGCGCAAATGTAAATGAGACAAATATCAAGTATTGCGAGTACATATTTCCGGAACACTTACATTTATATAAAAAAACCGTTAATTACATCTCCGAAGAGAAAACCCCTGATTAAGAATTCCAACATTTCTAATATACAAAGGATTACAAGTTTGCAATACATATGACTATTACAAAAATATAAAACTAAGACTAAGTAGTCCTTCTCGCCGTCGTCGCCGTCGGATGCTTGAAGGAGCATATTGTCTTCTTTGATTTATCGTATGATTTCACATCATTTAGTGTTTAGCATACGTTTCGCATTTTTACTTGCACTAATATTAGCAGTACAAGAAGTGAGCATGTACCGGACACTTAGTTTATTTAATCGGCTGAGCATGCATGGATTCTGATAGTGCAGTATACTATTTGGTTGTTTATGAAAGTGTTTTATCTTACTTAGCCGACTAAAGCATCCAAATGGTGCATGCAGTTTGGCCGTACAACCATGCACGTGATCTCTTCTACATGCACGAAGCGATAGCTGCATATATTTTATTTTAGTACCAGTCGATATAGTACTGACTACGATCGGGTAGCATTCAGATTATTTGCTGGGCTATGCATATTTTATATTGATGCATTTCAGTATGAGAATAACCGTGACATGCAAATTAATTATATCGTGAATTAATCTACATGTACTTTGTTTTTAATAAGGCATAATTTGGTGAGGTGTATATATTTGGAATGACTTGACTTGTGTCAATATGACCAAGCTAATCACATAATTTAGTGATAGATGATTTTTTAGTGCGCTTTGGTTTGTGTCAATATGACCAAACCAAGAGCCAATATTTTGTTAAGACATATGGATTTAAGACAACTTGATTTGTGTCAATATGACCAAATCAAGAGCCAATATTTTAATAAGACATGGTTTTAAAGCAACTTGCTTTGTGTCAATATGACCAAAACAAGAGCCAAAATTTTAATGAGACATGGTTTTAAAGCAACTTGGTTTGTGTCAATATGACCAAACTTGGTTTGTGTCAATATGACCAAAACAAGAACCAATATTTTATTAAGATATATGAATTTTAGACAACTTAATTCGTGCCAATATGACCAAATCAAGAGCCGTTTTTTGAGAGAATATGAGTTTAGAGCAACTTGGTTTGTGTCAATATGACCAAACCAAGAGCCAAATTTGGAGACATATGCATTTAGTACTGCTTGGTTTGTGTCAACATGACCAAAACAAGAGCTTAATTATGATGAACTTAAGAAGAAAACTCCATGGTGTGTGTCAATATGACCAACCAAAGAACAAGGAAACATGTAGTAAATAATATGAACAAATCCCTAGTTTGTATCAATATGACCAAACTAACGATTAAGAGGAGAAAACTCCATGGCTGTGTCAATATGACCAACCAAGAAGCAAGGGAAGAACCATAATCTCACCTTCTCCTAACCTTCTTCTCACGTGTAGAGAAGTGCAGCGGCGGCCTATATGCCGGCGGCCGGCGGCGTATGATCAACAGAAGCGTGTATGCGGGCGAGCAATGAGCGCTGCGGCTGGATGTGTTGGGCGATGAATATGGTCTGTGTATGAGTCGATGGAGACGATGAGCAATATGAGCGATGTATGAGCGATGAATGAATTTCGATCTGATCAGCGAGAGTATTGGGTCTGCCCTCTGGTATTCGTAGGCGTGGGCGGACGGGAGTTCTGCGTCGACGCGGAGAGACGCTCCCACGTTCGACATATCGTGGGAGTGGCACTACGGGAAAGACTCAAGACGCCGACGGCCAGGACCTACGCCGACGGCCAAATGTCGGGGCCGTCGGCGTAGACCCCGACCAGGCCAGCCTAGATCTTTTCTTTTTTTTAGCTACGTCGACGGCATGCCGTCGGCCTAGCTTTTTTTTTTGAGCTACGCCGACGGCATGCCGTCGGCCTAGCTCTGTTTTTTTACTTACTCACCGTTTTGAGCATAACTTTTGCATTGGAACTCGGATTTCGATGTTCTTTAGCTCGTTTCGAAGAGGAGAAGTAGATCTACATCATCATACACATTGTTCAAACTATATTCTTAAAAAAAAATCCATGAGCAAGGACAAAAAATTCCATGTTAAAACTAGGGTTTCGCCGAAGAGGGGATCCGGAGCGTCGGAATCCAACCAAAAGTTAGGTGGTGCCATACCAAGTGGGTACAAGTGTGTTTTGGGTTCTAGATGTCATACCATGTGTGCCAGGATCCATACCATGTGGGTATAAGCCTGGTTTTTCTCCAGCGGGGCTAGGTTTTCACCGGAGAGGGGTTCTGGAGCGTCAGGATCCCACCACAAGCTAGGGGGTGCCATACCATGTGTGTACAAGTGTGTTATGGGTTTTGGATGGCAAAGATTGCACTCCGGGGTGTGACCTGCTTCACCGGCATCCACTTCTCTCTTGGGAGTTTCATGACTTATAGCCTGAAAGTCCCAGATCGGACAAACATGAGGAAATCTTGTCAAGAGTTGGGTTATACCTTTGTCTTGTGACTTCCTAGGGCCTAGCCTAACACAACCAATCAACTAGTTACACTTTGCTACCCTATTTTGACGTCGGTATCGGCTTTAGTCGTATAAATCTGGTTTTTCTCCAGTAGGGCTAGGTTTTCACCGGAGAGGGGCTCCGGAGCGTCGGGATCCCACCACAAGATAGGATTGCCATACCATGTGTGTAAAAGTGTGCTATGGATTTTTGGATGGCAAAGATTGCACTCCGGGTTGTGACCTGCTTCACCGGTATCCACTTCTCTCTAGGGAGTTTCATGACTTATAGCCTGAAAGTCCCAGATCAGACAAACATGAGGGAATCTTGTCAAGAGTTGGGTCATACCATTGTTTTGGGACTTCCTAGGGTCCACCCTAACACAACCAAGCAACTAGGTATACTTTGCTACCCCATTTTGACGCCGGTACCCGCTGTATTCGTATAAGTCTGGGTTTTCTCCAACGGGGCTAGGGTTTCACCGGAGTGGGGCTCTGGAGCGTCGGGTTTCCACCACAAGCTAGTGGGTGCCATACCATGTGTGTAAAAGTGTGTTATGGGTTTTGGATGACAAAGATTGCACTCCGGGGTGTGACCTGCTTCACCGGCATCCACTACTCTCTAGGGAGTTTACATGCACTTATAGCGTGATAGTCCCCGATTGGACAAGCCGGAGGGAAACTTGTCAAGAGTTGGGTTATGGATGATATGGATATCATATTTGGATTTCTCTCATTTTTTAATCGATTTAGACATATTATTTGTCAAATTTCGATTTACGGATTTGTAGATGTGAATTATTCAATATTAAATAGAAAAAGGCAAATAAGTTAATTATTATTTAAATTCAAGAATGTTTTAATTCAAGATTATTATTAATGATTCATTTCTTTTTATTTAAATAATTATTTGGATTCATAAAATAAAGGTGTGTTACATCATAGTCCATGGGTTAATAGGATTGATAAGATACTATTATCAGTAAAGCATCTGTTGTTTCTAGGTAGCTCATAGGGAAGGAACTAAGAAGTTAAGCGTGCTGAGGCTAGAGTAGTCTGAGGATGGGTGACCCGTGAGGAAGTGTTAGTAGAAGCGAGTAATTAAGATTGGAATTAAGAATGTTTGGAGATAAATGTGTCTCTAGTGCGATTAAGTGGTTAAACAATTCAAAAGAAAAATTGAAAAAAAAAATTAAACAAAATTCTGCTAATTCATAGGCCGACGGCTTTTCTACGCCAACGGCAGCTAGGCTACGCCGACGGCCACCGTCGGCCTACCCCTACGCCGACGTTTTTAGCCTTTCCCCGATGGCAGGGGGCCGTCGGCGTCTTGGCTGTTTCCCGTAGTGTGGAGCGGTTTTACGCTCCCCTTTTCTTTTCTTGTTTAATCGCCGTGCTGAAAACCTGACCAAGTCCTATTACGAATCATATGGAGCGCAGCGTATGGGCTGCTGGCCTGCTGCCATGTGGGCCATGGGCTAATAACTTAATGTTAATTAGGCAACGTCGCCGGGAAATCCATGCATGCACTTGATTATAAGCTGCATGTAGTGTACAAATCACACAAGTCAGCTAGCTAGTCCAATATTAAGTTCTAGGGATTAACTTCCACGTGTTTTATATCATTTTATAAATATTTTGTATATGATTTGCCATTTATTTTGATATAATGCAAATCCGATTGTATTTTATCAGATAGCCGGGATAAAGCTTATTATTATTCCACAATCAATTTTTTTCCTGAAACTTTAGTATCGTCGTGAATTTTAGGTCAATATCGAACCAACTGTCGCCAAGGAGAGCGATATGTAGATACATTATTTTATTTATTTGTTTATTAAAAGAAGCGCTTTCGAGAATATTTAATCATTTTATTTAAATTCATGATAGTCGATTAGTTTTTATAGTCTGAGACAAAATCGGTGTCAACAAGGCGATGTGATGATGCTGGAAGATTCATTCCGCCATGAAGATGTTTATTTAAAGGCAACCACACAAGTTTTGCTACTGGATGCACGCGACTCCTGTTGGTGGCACATGATATTTTCTCACAGCATACGTGGCAACATATTAGTCGACTTCAGTAGTTGAGTTATGATTTTTTTTCGCTGGTTGATATAGGTATCAATCTTATGTGATCGTTGAGATGTAAACGAATGATACTCCAATAATTTGGTAATGAAAAAGTTATGTGCATCACTTGATGCAGAGGCTGGGGTTTCCATCCCCCATTTCGAAAAAGCACAAGTTTTCCTTGTACATGGATTTTCCTCCTTGCAGTGACTGAGTGTAGTGTAAATATAAAGTCAGAGTACTTGAGAGGCTTTAACATCTTGTCCACATCCAAAGTTGGATTGGAAAGTTGAATGAAACGAACGTTGTTCACTCAATTTCTTTAAAAATATTCGTAACTAAGTGGTTATCACTCATTGGTGACCTAAACTCCTGCCGTGTACTAAGATCATTTGCAACCTCGAAGGAAGACATTTTTTCATGACCCAAGAGAAACACACACCCAATAATATACTACTTAGTCCAAAATTAAGTTTGATACTATTTACCAATATTCTATTTTTTCTATGTATTCTGGAATCGAATTTGGATCTTAATTTTCATGGCATAGCATATGTCTATTGTCTTTATGGCAACAGTTAATTGCAAAATTTTCACGGCTTTTATGTAACTTTTCGTAAAGAAAGAAAATGATACAAACTTAGATTGGATTCTAAATTGGTATGCATGATACAACATTATTGATCCACTACATGCATGATAAAGAAGAAGCATTTAACCAGAAAATAACAAAGAAATGAGTAATGCCAACTTGCGAGGACAACAAGAGGAGATCAGAGGACGAATAACTTGTTGACGTCTCATACACTCTAGAATAGTTTGTTCGCTAGGTACAACTAAGCTGGAAAATCTAACTTTACAAGCCATTATTAGTATATTTATTAGGATCTTATATTATAGTACCCTCTATAATGGTACATCTAAGCGGTACAAATTATTAAGTTGATGTTTTTTGCGGAGAGTTGTGAACATGAATGTGATTTCATCATATTTTTAACCTTTGCTACAAATTAGTTTGTTACATTACAATATTCCAATATCACAAATTTACGAAAAAACACTTCGAATTAGAGTTCTACTTTCGGAATGGTGTATTGTAGGGATATGCATATCATTGTACATATTTTAGTATTATCAACACAATTATGTGGTTAGTATTGTTATGTACGAAAAAAATGTAATTTTGGATTATCCAGTAAATATTATATAAAAAGACTTCATAACACGATCAATTCAAAATAAGTAAAAATATTTGGTATAAATACAAGTTTTATTTATTATGTTATTTCTTAAGAACTAATATCTAATAAATTAATTTTAATCAGATGTGACAGATGGATGTAACTGGTCGAAGAAAAAAAAGGTTTTATGTGTCATAAAAAAGGGTTTGTGCCTGCTAAAGTTAGTCTTTGGTCTGTAAAGAAAGACGTCCATGCATCTTGAGACGAATATCCATGTATTTCAGAAAGCATGAACGGGCATAAAATGGAAAAATGAATCAAATGTTTTTCTCTTAAAACAAATAGAAATTATGGAAACATTATAATGTGCCAAAATAGGGTGATAGAAAATATGAAACTAAAAGCTAAAACAATAAAGTTTTGGGTCCACCCACACTTAGGAGTCATAAGAGTCGACCCCATTTGAAGCGCCCCATATAGCTCGCCTGGGTCATCTCTAGCAGATCCCTCAAATAAGCATACTACAAGAGTGGATTGAGGTAAACCGTAAATCATTTTAATGGTATTAGCAGACTCGGAAAGACAAAAACGTATTCTGGCATGCGGGACCCACCTATGGCCCACATGTCAGTACTTTTTATTTTCTTTTCTCTTTTTGGGGACATCTTCTTCCCCTAGCTCAAGCTCGTCCAGCCTCTGCCCCTAGCGCCTCCACAGGCTGCCGACGAGGTTGGCCAATGGATCTGCTTATATACTACGCACTAAAATGTGCAGTAAGATGCACTATAAAACATCCCTTTTTAGAAGTAAAGCCATACCCAGCGTTAAATTAAATGACGCCAATGACGAAAGATACAAAGTGTTGAACCAGTTTACAAACACCTCCAACGTGTGTATAGTTTTACGGAGTGCGATTAGTAATGAACAAGGTACCTACTACCACCACCGGTTGTTGCTTCTATCTGTGTGTGTGTCTAGATCCGTGGTTTGGAACAACAAAAACATCAATTCTATGTCAAGTGAGTTGAGTCATGGCGACGCGTACGTCGAGCGAGTGCGCATTCCACTATTCCAGTCTGAGACCGGCTGCTTAGTTACCAACTTACAACTGACGGGTGATAAATAAGCCATAGCCGAGAAGAAACGAGTCGTGAGCTTGTTTTTCTTCAAACTTGCTTAGGAGGGTTAGTTGACAAAGCCAAGCCCTTTTCCTTTATGTTGAGATAAGGTCAGGCGGCCTGTTTGTTCTTCCATATTTTTTTGGTATTTTACGTTTAATTATATTTACTTAGGCGAGCGCATTTTGGACGCATTTCTTGAAGCACATCGTGTTTCTTCCCAAACTTTCTAATGATTTTTTTTTCTGTGGTGGAATTTCAAACGATTTCAGCAAACATTCATCACACAGCACAAGTTTGAAGTACCGACAAAATATCTACTTGAGTGTGGATTGTGGTCGCACAGAATGTACCACGGCCGTGGGAAACACCGCAAGCAAAAGGAGGTGTGTGGGGCTTGGGTAAAAACTCCATTGCCAATTTTGGTCCACGAGAGAGAGGGATCGGTGCATTGATCGGTCACACTGCCACTGTCATCGGACCATGTGATCGGACACCATCAGCTATATTGTCCACCTCCGCAGCTAGCCTATTGAAGCCAAGCGAGAGCACGAATAGTATATGCCCTGTCAGAGACTATGGTGTGATAGTGGGTGTAAATTGTCAGAGACCATGGTGTGATAGTGGGTGTAAATTGTGTTGGGTTGCTGCTTCATTTTTCTTTGAAGGGAGCCACTGAGCCAGCCATGTAAATGTAGTATGCTAAGCTAAAGGCTATCACAGAAGTTTTCTTTTTACGTGGATTTCCTGCTCCATGAATCTGAGTGAGTGTAGTGTAAATATAAAGACAGAGATTCGACAACCTTTAGCATCTTGTCCACATCCAGGGTTCGTTTCAGGCAACCTCCTTAAAAATATGTGTAACTAAGTGGTTATCACTCATTGGTGACGAATGTCACCTAAACTCCTTCTGAGTACTAAGAGCATTTGCAATCTTAGGAAGACTTCTTTTCTCACGACCCAATAGAAACACTCACCAACAAAATTCTTCTTAGTCCAAATTTAAGTTTTATACTATTTAAAACTATTCCATTTTGTTTATGAATTTTGAAATGGAATTTGGATCCTAGTTTTCGTGGCAAAGCATATGTATAATCTTTATTCCATAAATTAACTCTAGAATTTTCATGGTTTTATATATCTTTTATTAAAGAAAAAATGCTATAAACATAGATTGGCTTCTAAATTGTTACGCTTGTTACAAACTATATCTTTTAGGTCTTCGTGGAATAAGCATGCAGGCTTGACCCATTATAAATTGTGCAAAATAAAGAAAAAACTTTTGATGACAAAATAACGAAGAAATGAGTCATACCAACTCACGAGGACAACAAGAGGAGATATGAGGACGAACTACTTGTTGACTTTTCGTACACTAGAATTTTCTATTAGCTAGGTACAAATAAACTGGAAAATCTTACTCTACATGCCACTATTAGGATATTTCTTAGGCTTGTATATTATAGTATCCTCTATAATAGTATGTCTAAACGTTACAAATTATTATGTACATTGATAATTTTGCGGGGAGTGTTGTGGACAAGAATGTGATTTCATGAGATTCTTAATCCTTGCTACAGATTAATTTACAATATTGCAATATTACAATATGAAAATCAACGAAAACATACTTCAAATTAGGGTTCTACTTCAGGAATGTTGTATTGTAAGGATATGTGTATGAACTGTATATATTTTGTTATTATCAACACAATTATGTGGAAGGTATTGTTAAGTACACTAAAAATGTATCTTGGATTATTCAATAAATTGAAATAAAGACTTCATAACACGATCAATTGTAAAGAAGTGAAAATATTTGGAATAAATAATCGTTGTCTTTATCATATTGTTCTTCATGAAGAATACTTCTTTTGACGGTGGGGGAGGAGCATGACGGTTTTCTAATTAGAAGAGGTGAGACACCTGCATTCGTGCGAGACAAGGATTGAACCCATGTAGTCTCGTTGCTTGATCGCACATCAAGCCACTGCAGCACCGGTCGGTTCTCGTCATATCTCATATATTAAAATAAATTAATTTGTGGTAGGTACCAGAAAAACATGTTATTCTTTGATGATACTTGATAGAGCTATTATTATTATTAGAACCATCGTTTGATCTAGTTGGGCTACGATTTCCTTTGAAACGTATTTGATTAGAATCCTGCTCAAACAATACTTTTCTTTTGTTGTCCTAATTAACATTTTATTTAAATGATAATTTATATTAAATTAGCATTGAGCTTTTTCCTTTTCTAAAAAACCATAATATAAACATGTTGCTTATTTGTGATTATATCATCTCCGATTATATTATTTTATCACTTGAAGTTGCCAATTGGAATGTCATGGTTTAATGTTCGCCATCATTATTTTAATGTGAAACAAAACAGAGAGGCCACCACCATCTGTTCTGCCTCCTCCATCTTCGACCCTAATCGACAAGTCCCCGCCTGCTCTGTTGCCGCTTTGGGAGCGAGAGGGGTGATGATTTTGGACCTGCGCTCGGCGCTGGAGCAAAGTCCCTAAAGGTAAGTTTGGTTTTGATATCCCTAACGGTATCGATGAGGTGGTGGCAATGATGTCTCTCCCTACCTCATCAACTTTTTTGGTGTTGGCGAAGGGCCATGAGGGTAGGTACTGCCAGATCTGTTGAATTTATTTGGATTTTGTAAGTTGGTGTGTCGTTTAAGAAACATTGTTCGCTGGTCTATGGTGGGACATATTTGACCTCTTCGTTCGTGTGGATCTTTGGTAAGGTTTGGTTTCTCCAACCTTCTGTATTGGTTGTGAAAAATTGCATGTCAGTGTGCTGCTTGGGGTGTGTCCTCAGCCGATATTCCTTCAACAATTATTCGATCTCATTGTTCGCGGCGAGTGGCTATTGTAGTCTCCAAAGCCTTAGTTGGCGATGGCGTTTGCGGGTGTTCTTATTTTTATTGTTGGTTGTTTAGTACATGTTTCAACCTCCGGCAGCCATCGAACAATCGAAGAAAAAGACAACCATTATGCTTTTTCAGTGTATTTTTATTTTGTATTGATCGTGTTGCGTCGAGTTATATCTTCTTTGTACTAGCTGTCATTTTCCTTAGTAAATATCACATAATATGATAATTCTGGGTGTCTTTTCTCAACAAAGGTAATATCTTATTTTTATTTATTTTAAAGTTTATAAATATGTGAAAATATGTTTAATTAATAAATTTAATATTATAAGTTTACTAATTAGAAGAAATCATTACGGAGACTTGAAAAATATTCTAGGAATCGTGTGCCCATGCCATTGTTCAACACTGCTTCTACTGTCCGCACATCCTATCAGTTACATCCACAAGTCTGGCCCCATCACCATGTCATCTCCAATCGATTTACCTCTTCTTTCAAATCTTTCAATTTCCACGTAAAAGATGGCATCAAGAGATACAACCTACATTTACATATTGCTTGCAGCAGCAGTGCAAGTATTTCCGCACTACTCCTAGGCCCTAGCTCATCACACTGGTACAAGCAGTAACTCACTCTCGCCATTAATTGGCCCCAGTTAAAACTCACAATTAATTGAGCAGTGTTCTTGTAAAAATTGAGCAATTAGTAGAAAAGCACAGATACAGCTAAGTTAACAACAAACAAGAGACAGACATTTTTTTTCTTAAGACCACATAGAGGACGATCAACCGGCTCCACGCACGCACACACTCCCTGAAGTTTGCATCGACTTGACGTCTGGACACGCCAATTTGAAGACTAAGAATTAACACAATCTCGCTTAAACCCTAAACCTAGTACTCTACGACGCCGCCGGATGGCTAGCTCACCACCAACGAATAAACACATGACATATGGGTGCATGGATCTAGTCCAGTGCCACGGCCACGGCCACCAGCAACGCGGCGAGGCCGTGGTAGACCGTCATGATCACCATGGTAACCACTACGAGCGGATGGCGCGCGTAGACGCATCCTTCCCAGTAGCCATACCCGTTCTCGAAGGCGGGGACGGCGAGGAATGTGGAGGCGGCGGAGAGGCCGATGGCGAGGAAGAGGCGAGGAGCAACGCGCGCCGCTTCCAGCCGACGGAGACGGAGGCGACGCGCTGCTTCTTGGCGGTGGCCGCCTTGGCGTGTGCGGACTTTTTTTTGCGCCCTGGATTGTGCGGACTTGAGGGCCATCAGGACGGAGAGGAGGATGGTGGCGGCGGCAACGGTGGTGAGGAGGAGGAAGCCGTTGAGGAGGGCAACGCGCGGGCAGTCGGGGCTGGCGGGGAGCAGGAGGTACGAGTTGCCGAGGAGGAACTGGACCAGCAGCGCCACCAGCTCGTACACGATCACCTTGACGAGGAGGGCCATGGCTCGCTCGGAACGCTGTCGCAGAACAACTCTGTGCTAGCTGCAACAATGGAGAGGAAGGGAACTAGGGATGACTCGGATGGGCAGGAAGCAAAGGGGTTCGTAATCGTTGTTATATACAGCCAGCTGCCGTGAGTGACTAGACACTAGATAGATCGAGTGATGGATTGGTTGAACTACACGCACGTTGCCATGCCACAGCTTACAAAATTTTACATTTCATCAGTGGCGTACGTATGTCTGCAGCTCATCATGCATATTGGTGCTAGTGTAAAGATAGGGCTGGCCCGGTTAAAATTTCACACATGCGTGTTTCTGGATGACATGCATTGCAGTGCAGAGATTAGTTGGACTCGATGAGCAGCAGGTGCACAGTGATGCAATTTCTATCATGTACAGTAGTACGACCGCGCGCCGGCCATATGACGAGAACGGCAACCGCGCGCTTTAATATAGACACGGACACACGGTGCATATGCACCTCGAAATCGATAAAAGACACGTTATTAAACGCAGTTGCCATTTCCGTCATACTCGTACCATATGAGTTGGACGAGTGCTTGCCCAAGATCGATGCATGTTGGAGTACTGTGGCTTACTGTAAAGCTAAAGTATTTTCTGAAGAAATCGATGAACACCGCTTGCACGCTAGCTACCTCTTGGATGCGAGTGTATAATTTTAGGGAGTGTGTTTTAACTTTTAACAAGGTACTCCCTCCGTTTCTAAATATAAGATGTTTTATCTTTTCCCCACATTCACATGTATCTAGATGTATGTGGACATATTTTAATGTGTATGTACACTTATTTGACTTTGCACCTAGCCACCATATAAGCTAGCTAGAACATCTTATATTGTGAAACGGAGGGAGTACCTACCACTATCATATCTCTGTGTGTGTCCGGCCGTGGTTTGGAAGAAAAAGAACATCAATTCTATGCCAAGTGAGTTGGGCCATGCCCACGTATGGCGAGTGCGCACCGGTTGCTTAGTTACGAACTTAAAACCGATGCATGGAGGGTGAATAAGCTTTAGCCGAGGCGCCAAGCAGTAATGGATTGTGAGCTTGTTTTCTTCGAACTTGCTTAGGAGGGTTAGTTGACAAAGCCTTAGCCCTTTTCCTTCATGTTGAGGTAAGGTCAGGCCTGTGTTGTGTTTTCATTGTTGAGATTTTATGTTGCCACGGTTTTATTATAGGCACACACATTTTCGACACATTTTTTAAAGCACAACGTGTTTCTTCCCAAACTTTCTAATGATTTTTTTGTGATGGAATTTCAAACGATATCAGCAAACATTCGCCACACAGCAAAGGTTTAAAGTACCAACAAAATATCTACTGAGTGTGGAGTGTGGTCGTACAGAATATACTGCGGCCGTGGGGAAACACCGCAAGCAAAAGGAGGTGTGTGAGGCTTGGGTAGAAAGGTTGCACTTTCCGTGACCCCATTGCAAATTTTGGTCCACGAGAGATAGAGATAGGTGCATCGATCGGGCATGCATGCTTTGGTCCTGTGTTTACCATGTCATGGAATCCCACAAATACGACCGACCACCTTCGCACACAACACTGCCCAACCATGGATATGCACCCATGAGTACGTCACTCCTAGCTAACGTGACATGGTTCTGCAGGCACTACAACATGTTGGGTCTCTCGAAGAGACTAGGAACCATTCATGTGACTGGCCACCAGGCACCAGCAACCATCTAAAGATTACATTCTTACTCTAGCCAGGAGGCTCCTCAGCGATTTGACATTTACGGCCGTAGATAAGGATTTTCGTTCGATCCTAGCTGTTCGTTTCTTACCGCGCGTATGGTATATAAGCCGCTCCCGCAGTGGAAAACCCTAGCCGCCACCCTCGCGCCCTCCCGCTCCCGCTCCAATCCCGCGCCTCCTCCTCCTCCCTGCCCCAATCCTCTCTCGCGTCTCTCCTCACCTATCCCTCGCACGCCTCACTCCTCCAATCCCCTTCTCCCATGGCCGCCGCCGCCACCACCACCAACGTCCGTCTCCTTCACCGTCTGCCACGGCTCCTCTCCGGTGCTCCTTCGCGTCCTTCCTCGATCTAGGGTTTCGCAGCTCCGAGCTCGACCACGGAGAAGATGGAGGCGGTAGGAAAGCTCGACCACGGAGAAGAAGGAGGCGGTAGGAAGAGGGCACAATGTCTCTCTCCTGTCTCACCTCATCTCTCTCTCAGCCGCCGCCGGCGATGCCAAGGAGGCGGCGCATGGGAGGAGTTCGACCTACATTGACGCTTCAGGTGTATATCTCCGTCCTCCATGGCTCCACCTCTGATTATCTCGTTGAGAGCCGCCGCCGACGGTGGCGAGGAGGAACACGCGCGGGGAAGCAGCACGCCGCTGCCGTGTGGGCGATCGAGATCGACGCCGCTCCTCTTCATCGCGCGGCGCCGTTGGTCGGGGCTTGCGACCTCCATCCCGGCTCATCTAGGTGGAAGAACACGAGTCACCGCCTCCAAACTCTCCATCAGCCTCCCATGGTCGTCCAGTCTCACATGGAACGTAGGTGCACATGATCTTCTCTTCCTCGTCCTGTGTTCTCTTTATTAGTTCATGTCGATGGTTTGCATACGGGTCCAGCTACGTTTGGTGTACTTCAAATTATCAGCAGGTTATGATTACTTCAAACTTTTGCACTGTACTTTTCTTGCAGGGTTGACGCAAAGACGCAGATCTGTGAGGATATTAAGCCATGCAGTGCGTAGTGGTGGTTGCAGACTACAGAGTATTTTCATTGTGGCCATAGAGCTGAGCGTTATCTACAGATCTGCATCATTGGTGACTTGCTCATCTTCCTTCGTATCCCCACCAAAAGTGTGTTGGGAAGAGGAGATAAGGCAGCTATAAGCTCATACTTTTTGTATCTCCACCCCCAGGTCACTGCTCATATCCCTTCATATTCCCACCAAAATTGAACATTTATGCAGGTCTAGGGAAAGTAATTTATTTATCATGCTTTGTGGTTTATCTTTGAGGAGGCTAGAAATATGTTCAGATTTTGAGGTGGCCGGCTAGATTTTCTTTTAATACTCTACTTGATGAAATTACCAAATGTTTTTTTGTAGGTCTATGTGATTGAAAGTGTACTGGCTTACGCAGCACACCGTCGATTATTGTTGCATCTTTCTCTTTGGAAGGTGTTGTTTCTGACCTTTAAAGGGTGTATTATGGAAATAGTTAATGTGGTCTTCCCTTGTGTGATGGTAAGTTGGAAAATGTCATACATATCAAGCCTTTTGCTCGGTCTAATTTTTTTCCAAGGTAATTATTGCGTCTTCTAAGTGAATTCAGTGTCCATGATATTATTCTTAGATGCACATACTGTTTGAATATTGTAACGATATATTTTTCTTCTACAGTTAGCTTTCTTGCACGTACACAGCTTTCTAGGTTAAAAGGATGGTTGATTGAATGCATGCATGGTTAAATCCATACAAACTATTTGTGTAAAGGTTGTTCCTGGAGAAGAATAGTTATAAAGGCATCATATGGATCAATTTGTTTGATTTGGCTATTAAATATTTCAGAAGGATTGATTCTCCTTTTCTTCTATATGAATATGAGTATTGGCATTCAATTTACTCTAGGATTTCTTGGTAATGAAGCACTTGCCTTCCCCCTGCGCATGGTCACATGTGTTGATATCATGTTTGTTGCAAGATTGACTTCAATCCTTGCTTGAGAGTTTACTACCGCATTTCAGAGACAATGACAACACGTTCTTTCAGTTTAATAAGAATGGATATATTTTATATTGGAAGCCAGATATGATTCCATGTTATATATCTGTGTAGTAGCATACCAAGTTCATTTTTGTGTTTCAGTGGGAAACCAAATTTATTTCCATGAAATACGTCCAGGTAACCTGACTTACCATTGTTATATTTTTCTTCCAGAAAATACTAGCGGGCGATCAGATTGTACGCTATTCGCTGGCAGTTATTTATCCACTTTCTTCTTTCATATTAATTGACTCGACGATTAAAGAATATCAGATATATCTTAAAGGTACTATATGATCAGGAGTTAGGACTTTTCCCTACCCACCTGTTTCCTTTCTTTTTGACATTAAGTGTTAATTTATATGGATGATATCATTTAACTCTTTGTTCAAAAGAAAGTGAAGTTAGCTAATTCCTCTTCGTTATACTTTGAATTAATGTAATTACATTGGGCATTGATTTCTCTTTGTCATGCTTTTGATGATTGCATATTACTTTATTTGAATCAATATACAATGACTGCTCTAAGTCAAGCTCTTAAGATTTTGTTTCATGAACTGCTAAAATGTTTTGCTAGGATTCTCAGGGGTTGATATGTGTCATATTTGATCCCTGCAACAATGTATATGGTCTGTATTTTTGTGCCTCCTCCATTTTTAGGTTTAGTTCGGCTTTCTCCTTTTTGTTTTGTACGTATTACAAAAAACATGCTTGGAAATGACAGGGCAAGAAAGAGAGGAGTAGATCTGATTCTTTAGTTTATTTTTATTTTTCTCCTGTTTTAACATACGTTTACAAATTATCTTTGAGAGGTACAAATTACTATTTGTTTAGTACCCATCATCAACCGCTGCACTTATTCCGAAATGAGCTTTGTAGGAGAGTATCTTAATCCATGGTGGCTTCACTACTCTTACATGTGTGCTTAAATGCTTATTTTTTCCAATGTATATTTTGCTTCCTAGTGTACTCCATTTCTGATAGCTGAAAATATCTGAGGTTGGTATAGGGTCTAGATATCCAGAATTTGGTTAACTAAATGATGGTATATTTTATATAAATGATGGTCTCATGTTTCAGCAGGAATCGCAAGAGTTGGATAAATAAAATGATGCTCTTTGGTTGGCTCTTACGTTCCCATTTTATTGTTCATGCTACAGGTTTGCATTCCATGTGTTTTGTTGCTTTGCTGCTGACTGGAGGTTTTCGCTCCTGAACCAGATATAACTTGCCTTTTTCAGCAAATGAGAATGTGCAGTTTCAGGTACGATTCTTTCTGGTGAGTTCCATCTTTGGAAACTCGGCAAAAATTGTAGGAAATATGCCCAAGAGGCAATCATAGAGATGATGATATTTCAATGTATCCATGATTTATAATGTGCCTTGAATAATGTCTTGTATTGATTGGCGAGTTGAGGACTTGTCTGTGAAACTCATTACTTGTATGGTTATTCTAAATATGTCCCTAGTCGGAGTTCATGTGAGGACACACTTGAATATTAGACTAGCACATGTATTAGTAGATGACTATGTTTCACAAGTCATAGACATGGAGATGTCAAACTAATAATGTGGACTTATGTTGTGAACATAGAGTTGGGCTGACCCACCTTGAGACAATGAAGCAAACGTTCATAGCTCTCTCTACACGATGTGTTTGCTTTGTTCCTAGACCTGAGATTGTCGTATGTACTTGAGATGTGAATTAACTTACTTTGGGGCTATCCAACGCTACACCGTGAAAGGGTAGCCATAAAGGTAGCTTACGGGTTTGTCATGAAACATGCTAGGCATAGTCAGTCAAGATGGGATTTGCCCCTCTCTACTTGAGAGAGATATTTCTCTGGGCCCCTCGAGTGATCGGATCCAGAAATGCATGGCCGTGCTACATAAGGTTAATGGTTAACCTAGTTTGGGATTCCGAATCACAGGATCGAGAAAGAGTGGTAAGCTGATAGCTTGACCAAATATCATGAGGCAAAGGGAATGGCATAAACATTGTGATGGTTCGTCCGATACGATCTTTATGCGCGTTTGGGAGTTGGCACGTTTTGCTAGAAGCCACTACCAACTATTGGACGAGTAAGTGTACTCGTGCCATGACTAAACGTGCGTGAACCTATAGGGTCACACACTTAAGGTTGTGCAGGCATAATCCGGATAGGATCCGAGTTGGGCTGGAATAGACTCCAGGATGGGCTTCAGTTGAAGCGGCCCAGTATGGGGAGGTCTATATAATGAGAGGAGGCTGGACGTTTTAGGGTTGCCCAATTCCGCACCACAATCCACCCAGCCACCGTCTCACCACGCCCCTGCTGTCGGCCCAGTGGAATCCAGGGTGTGCTGGGCCTGTCATCTACGGCCCTCGACACTTGATGGCGAATTTTCGCTAAGGACCAAACCTACGGCTTGGAGAGCCTCGCGAGGCGAATTGCCTCGCGAGGGCTTTTGGGGCAGCGGAGGCCTGCGGAGGCCCTCTCCACTGCTGCCCCCTCTTCAAGGTAATCTCCCCTGGAGGGAGGTCAACGCCGAATTCTCTACAGGGCATCCAAGCCCTCGTGGAGATCGCTTCGCTGGGAAGCAACCTCTGCAGAGCGCACATGGGCTCTGCAGCGGCCGCAGAGTGACGCGCGCCCCTGCGCGCGGTGACGACGACGCCGCAGTTGCCATTTTGGTGATTAAAGGGGTCAACAAAGCTGTGCCCTCCGCACCGGACTACAAGGCTTTCCTCTTTGATGATAAGGGGACCGGCCGGCGCTACGCTCCACGGCCAACGTCACCGTGGGCACCCCCATGTTACTCTGCGGCCCCAGCTGGCTGTCCTGCATGGACGGTGGTCACTTTGCTACAGGCGTCAGCTTTACGCCCATGGACCGCGTCCATGGACAACCGGGCTGCGGTGCACCACGCTCTACCTTCTGCGCCACGTGACAGTCCTACCATGGTGCGAGTGCAGGGAGGGAGCACGGGGCGCCTATAAAAGGAGGACGAGCAGCACCGTAGCAAGGGATCGCATTCTCATTCCAGCATAGCCACTTACGCGCAAGGAAGAAGAAGACCACAGCTTCCCTTCCTCGTGTACACCATTTTCAAAAGAGAGCCCTCGGCAAGCTCATTGTACTGTGACCTCGACAAGCAGTGCAATACAGAAAAGCAGGAGTAGCGGTGTTACCTCCACACGAGGGCCGTGAACCTGGGTACGGGCTGGTGTTCATCTCTGTCGTGATGTCCCTCCTCTTGCTCGACGAGCACCGTCGCCGTGCAGGTTGAGGGTTGTTTGACCAACGTGTTCAGCCCCTTACACGAACTCTCTTCGTGAGCTTGACCATCCCTGTTTCGTGGGAGTCATTCTCCGACAATTGGCACGCCAGGTAGGGGGCTGAGGCGCGTCTTCAACCTTCATCGACCTCTGCACCATGGCGGACACTCGCGCAGCTCGAGCCACCCGGCGGGCATCAGGCAGGGCAACCACCGAGCCCGCTGCCAACACCACCAACCCTCGCGGCCATCCCCGCGCCAGCCGTGCCACGGGGCGCAACACCGCTGAACCGCGTGTGGAGCACCCCGAGGACGACGACGGCCACCACGACGACCGCTTCGACGACGACGTCGACCACGGGCACGGCGAGGACGCTGAGTCCTCGCACCCGTCCCAGCGCCAGAGCGCCTCCACTCTTGGGCGTCCAGCGCCCAGCCCAAACACCGCGCTGCTCATGGCCGCGGAACTCTTCCGCTACCGCCCCACAGCTGAGGCGCACGACAACTGGCTCGGCCGCCTCCAGCACCTCGTCGACATTGCGGCAGCACCGCGCGCTGCTCCTGCGGCGTCGCGCTCTCTGGTGCACCACAACTCCGGACGCGCTGAAACCACCGCGCATGGCGCACCTCCGCCGCCGCCTCCGCCGGGTCCACCTCCCGCTGCGGCGCACAAGGCCGCGTCCCATGCGTCTTCGCCGCGCGATTGCCAAATCATGCAGCGAACACCCCCAGACGCGCGGGTGGAGATGGAGCGCCAGAAGGACCTCCAGAAGCGCATAGTCGAGGAAATCGGCCAAGCAGGGCGACAGAACCGCCGTGCTCTTCAGGGTGGCATCGCCTCGTACGCCACAGGTTGCGCGGCCTTCACCCGCAACCTGCGTCGCGTCGTCTGGCCACAGAAGTTCAGGCCTGACCTACCCAAGGGCTACGACGGCACGAACAACCCCATCGAGTTCTTGCACAGACGAAGTACTCCCACCACCTCCTGTAGTTGGGGCACCCAACTGCGGTCCATCCTCAGGGGAGCGGCTGCTGCTGGCTATGGTGCATCAAGAGACATGCTGGGTTGACGAACTCAAAGACTACCTGCTGAAGGGAGTCCTCCCTGAAGAGGACGCGGAGGCGGAACGAGTGGCTCGACAAGCCAAGTCATACTACATCCTCGAGGGAGACCTGTACCGAAAGCGCCCAAATGGAATTGCACTCAAGTGCGTCCCCCCCGAGGAAGGCCGCATGCTGATCAGAGACATTCACATTGGAGAGTGTGGCCACCATTCCTCTGCACGCACCCTGGCAGGCAAGGTCTTCAGGAGCGGGTTCTACTGGCCCCAAGTGCTTCAAGATGCCACCACCATCGTCCAGTCTTGCGATGCGTACCAATTCCACGCCAAGCAAGTTCATCAGCCTGCACTGGGACTCCAAACCATCCCGCTCTCGTGGCCTTTCGCGGTCTGGGGCCTTGACATCCTGGGACCCTTCCCGAGATCGCAAGGGGGCTACCGCTTCCTCTTCGTGGCAGTCGACAAGTTCACCAAGTGGGCAGAAGTTGAAGCAGTGCGCAGCATACCGGCCAGGGCGGCAGTAAAATTCATCAGAGGCCTGGTCTGCCGCTTTGGTGTGCCTAATCGCATCATCACCGACAATGGCTCACAATTCACCAGCGGCATCTTCAGGGCCTACTGCGAGAGCCTCGGCACCAAGCTCTGCTTCGCCTCGGTGGCTCACCCACAGAGCAACGGCCAAGCCGAGCGAGCAAATGTTGAGGTCCTCAAGGGCCTCAAGACAAGAAGCTTCAATCGCCTGAAGGGCTACGGCAAGGGCTGGATAGACGAACTCCCGTCCGTGCTCTGGTCCATCCGCACGAACCCCACGAAGCCCACTGGTGAGACGCCATTTGCTCTCGTGTGTGGAGCTGAAGCAGTCCTCCCCACAGAGATCAAGCATGGATCCGCACGGGTCCTTGCCTTCAACAAGGACGATCAAGCAGACCTCCACAGCGACGACCTGCTGCTCCTTGACGGGTTGCGCCGCCGTGCCGCCCTCAGGGCAGCCAAGTACCAGCAAGACCTGCGACGCTACCACAGCCGCCACATACGTCCGCGCACTCTCGAGACAGGCGACCTCGTCCTCAGGAGAATCCTCTCCAGGGAAGGTCTCCACAAGGTCTCGCCAATGTGGGAAGGCCCCTACAGGGTCTCACACATCGCCAGGCCTGGCGCGGTACGCCTCGAAACAGAGGACGGCATTCCGGTCAAGAATCCATGGAACATCGCGCATCTACGCAAGTTCTACCTGTGATCATAGTCACGCCAGACATTTTTTGTCTCTAGAGGGAAGCACACAACTTCACCTCCAAGCTTCACAAAAGCTTCTCCTCCCGAGGGCCAGCCCCTCTGAGCTCTCCTGATTACGTGTCGCCGCAGGCCATGAAGAGTCTCAGCCACTGAATGTGGTCCCCATGCCTCGACATGGAAAACTTTATCTTGGTCACACCAAGTGTAATGAACCAATTCGTTTCTCAATGAAACATTGCGTTGAGGCGCCGCTATTTAATATTTTGGTGGTGAGTTTTTACTTTTCATCATCTTAGTTCATTTCGCGCTCATATTCATCCCCATGCGCACCTCGCGAGCGGGGGCTGAGTACGGTGATTGTGCCTCAAGAGCACCCCAACAGCACCGCAAAATCCAAAGGATCCGAGCTCTAACACGTGAGCACGCTCTCACGCCTGTTACCTCCACAAAGAGCTCTGGCCCATGGGCTTGCTCCCAAAACACGCCACCTCACCAAAGGACCTTGGTACTTACTCTCCTCGCGAGATACTCATGAGGAAGCCTATAAGCGCGCATGAGTGTTTACTATCATGTGCATGCTTTGGGTTTGCCTCTCTAACCGATACAGGGAACAAGAGTCCTCCCCAAGGTCGAGAAGTCACGCTCCGACCCCTGGAGGGGAGCACACCATCAGGGAAGCCAACGCCCTCTACGAGGCCAAAGTCTCGCCAAGCTAAGTCTAGCGCTCACGCCCCTCAGGAGTTTTTCTCCCTCTCACGAGCACCTGTCGTCCCTCGAGCGGGTTTCTTCTCTCTCACACTCCATGGACTGCTTGTGCGTCAAAGGGGGGCCCTCGAGCACCGCGACTCGAGAGCCCTTACCTCTCCAAGCCTTAAACACCCCCCGGCCTTGCCGAGTCACGCTCCGGCATACCGCAGTGGCGGTGTCATAGCGCAAAGAGATGGGTTCTGACGACGTAGAGCGAAGAAAGACATGGAACAGGGATAAAAGGCCCATCGAGGGGCACACACACATGATTGCATACGATTAAAGTATCTTACAAGCCAGAATGGTTTAAAGCAAGTCTTAAAACAAAGATAAATTGCACGTCAAGCGCATCTTGTTGCAGGAGTGGCCTAGGCAGAGGGTTCAGCATCGCCGTCCTCTTCAGCCCTCTCTCCTTCGGCGCCTTCATCCTCCTCAGCGGCCTGCTTCGCCTCAACCCTCTTGAAGCGGTCGACATAATCGTTGACTTCTTCTCGAACCAAGTTGGAGAGCTCCCAGGCTGGATCCCCCGATGGGCTCGGTCACCGACTCGTAGTCGAAGCCGGGGTGAAGGCGCTGGAGGTTGGCGAAGACGCGATCGATCGCCACAGTCAAGAGCTTGCGGCACTCCTCATCAACGACATCGCCAAGTTCCGCCACAGGGCCCTCGAGCGCGGTGAAGAGCTGATCGAAGTAGGCGAGATATGTGGCGGCGTCAGCGTTCCCATGAGCGGGAACAGCAGGGGAATCCACTCCTAGCTGCCCCGCGAGAGTGTTCCCCCGGGTCACCAAGGATTGGAACATGCGCTCCCGCTGCTGCGTCAAGACCTGTGTCGCCTGCGCGCGATGCTCTGCCTCTTCAGCACGCTCCACGACAGGGCCCACCTGAGCGGTCAATTCCTTCATGTCAGCCATCAAAGAGGCAAAGTTCTGCTCCGCGCGCGCCCGAGCCTCCGCGGCAGCCTGGAGGCGAGAGTCGAATCGCTTCTTCTGGGCCTCAAGGTCCTTGACGCGAGCCTCGAGCTCGTTGCGTCTCTTCGTGAAGCGATCCTCTTGCTTCTTGGCCTTATCCGCGAAGTCTTTTCTACAGCTGTCGCGAAAGAGCTTCTCCTTCGTCGCAGACTCCTCCACCATCTTCTCCTCCTTTTTTGCGAAGGTGCTCCCGCTGCGCGGATTGATCCTTCTCGATCTGCTCAACCTGTTCCTCGCGTTTGCGCGCCTCGGTCTCGCGGGCGTCGAGCTCAACTCCGCGCTGCACGATCAAGTCTTCGCGAATGCTCAAGCTCTCACGGAATTTCTCCAAACTCTGCCGCACATTTCCGACTCGGCAACGATCCCCGCCTCGCGATCTAGAAGCTCTTTGTGCTTGGCGGAGACCGCCGCCTCGCGCGCCGCCAGCTCCTGGTGTTTGGCCTCGGTCTCTGCCTCGAGAGCCTCGCGCCTAGCACCCAGGTCCGCAAGGGTCTCCTCGACCTCGCGGACCACGCTGATGCGGATCTCCTCAGCAGCGCAGCGCTGCCTCGCGTTGCGCCTGGGCAGCTTCGTTCTTCCGGCGGCAGTTCTCCACGGTCTCATGAAGACAAGCCCAGCCCCGCGCAAGCTCGGCGTCCTCCTCCGCCCTGGAGCGATCCTCCTCGCAAGCTGGGCCTCAAGCCCGTCGAGAATTTCCCTCGCCGAGCGGAGGACAGCCCCACGGCGAGCTGCAACGGGGCGCCGCCCCCGCAGAACTAAGGCCCATGGCTCGCCGGAGGGCCTGGAAACGCCGGCGCCTGCCGAGGATTCCGGAGCGTCCAGCCTTGGGCTCCGAGTGGCCTCAAGACGCGCCTGGGGGCTCTGGTGCGAGCCCCCTCTTCGTCCACACAAGGGGCCTTCTGGGGGCTGATGAGAACCCCCCTCGCCTCCCGCGCTGGAGGCCTTCTGGGGGCTCGCACCCTCACCATCAACCCCCCATTCTTCTGCCCCTGGGGAGGCTCTCCTCTCCAGGGACAGGGTTGGCCTTCTCAGCTGAGGCCGCCTCCCCAGCGGCCTCAGAGTCCGCTGTGGCCTCTCCAAGTTTCGTGCTCGGTGGGGGCGATGACGCGGCGGCCTCCTCCATTTCGACGTCAGCGCACGCTCCCCGGACGCCCCTGTCTCCGCCACACGCTCCTTCGCCGGCGGCGTGAACCTCGCCGCATCCACCTCCGGCGTCCCCTCCGCCGCTAGGGGAGACGTCAGGCCGCATAGGCGGAGGCGTCGTCACCTCTGCCTCCTCCTCCTTCTCCTCGCGGCGCTCCTCTGCCTCAGGAGGCGGTGCCGCAGCCTCAGGAGAGAAGCAGTGCCCTCGGGAGGCACCTCGTCGACTGTACACGCTGCAGACGCCGCTGCAGCGCTGGGGATCTCTCCAAGCCTCCGAGTCTCCGCCTTTTGGCACCTCGGGGCCCTGGAGAGGCAAAAGCTCAAAAACTCCTCGAGGAGCCTACGCAAGAAAAGCTCAAACAGAAAAGGGAGTCGGTTCTTACCCAGATGTCTTGGCGCGGGAATCGACCCACACCGTGTTTGACGACCGCCACGGCCTCGGTGGCGCGGCCCGGCGCCGGACCCCTCGAGAGCAGCCTCGGCTTTCCTCTTGAGAGAAATGCCCGCTGGGCTCCCGGCGGCTCTGTCATGAATGGCCTTGGAGCGGGGCTCGCAGTGGCCTGATGAAGCTCCGTCGTCGTCGCTCTCCTCTTGCCCCTCAGCACGCTGCGAGGGAGCGACCACGAACTGGCCGCTGCTGCCTGAGGAGGCCTCGTGGGTCTCAACTTCAGGCGCCGCGCTCTTCGAGGTGCTCGAGTTCTCCGCTGAAGAGGCAGAGCCTCCCGAGGCGCCGGTTGCGCCTGCGTCGGATTCCACAGGCGTTTCCGTCGTCTCCTCGTCGCCCTCAGCTGGCGCCCCCTGCGCCGCAGACTCAGGATCCTCGCGAGGCCCCACATGCCCCTTGGGCACCAGGCCCCACTGGTCGAACTTCGGCATCGTCTGCACGAGCGAGACGCGACGCCCGAGATCGATCCTGTGGAGCGGGACCGCCTTATCGCTGGGCTTGGGGATATCTGGAGCCGTGAAGAGTCTCCATGATGGTGCGCACCTCCTGCTGCGTGAAGAGGGTTGCGCTCAGGCGCATTTTGTCCCTCTGGTTGGAATACAGCCACATCGCGTCCGCGTGCCTCTGGAGCGGAGCAATGCGGCGCTCACGAAGTCCTTGGCCACCATCTGCCCGGTGAGGCCTGCCTCGCGGAGGTCCTTCAAGCGCCTCACCACGGGGCCGAGTGCGGCTCCCTTGAGCGCCTTAGAAGACCAGCTCGCCCTCTTCGTCGGAGGCGCTTCGGGCAGGTCGAAGAAGGCGCTCCGGCTTCCGAACTTCATGAGGAACCAGCGCTTGCGGAAGTCCTCCACCTTCTTCGTCACATTGGTCACAATGTTCTCGCCGTTCCGCGCGATGGGGATGTACGTGCCCTTCATGCCCTCGGTGATGCGGAAGGACACGCACCCTGACCGCTCCTTGTTCGCCGTGAACCGGAGCGCATAGAAGCTGCGGAAGAGGTCCACCGAGGGTGGAATGCCGATGTATGCCTCGCAGAGGTAGGCGAAGATGGCGAGGACAGGATGGAGTTAGGATGGAGATGAAGACCTGGATCTGGTAGCGCTCCAGAACCGCCAGGAAGAAGTCGGAGAAAGGAGGCACGAGCCCGGCGAATAGGGTGCATGAAGATGGGGTAGAAGCCGCCGAAGGAGTTGTCCGCCGTCTTAAGCACCGTAGCGCCGTGCTCGTTGGTCGCTGAAGCCGCCATGTGACGCACCTTCTCCAGCTGCGCTTTCTTCTTGAAGCGGAAGCCGGTCAGAGCCGGCTCGAAGTCCCGACCTGCTGCGCGCGGCAGGTTCGCCGCCCTGCACCACGGCCTTGCCTTTCGAGGCCGCGGAGGCTTTCTTGGGCGCCATTGCCGCAGGATTGCGAAGGGGAAGAGCGCCGGAGACACAGGAGCGCAGAAGTCAAGAGCGAGGAGACGGGCGCGCAAATGATGCAGTAACTGCTGCCTGAACCGGCGCTGCAGGCTTTATTCCCCTCAGAGCAGTTACCGAGACGTGGTGGGTCCCCCCACTACGCCCATCTCTCCGAGGAGAACGTGTCGTCGCGGCGTAACTGCCCTACACGTGTCTCAGGCCGGCCGGACACTTTGGGCCCATGACGATTCGCCTGCGTCCATTGGACTACATCGTGCCCATCATGGGCCCGGGGGCTACTGTCGGCCCAGTGAAATCCAGGGTGTGCTGGGCCTGTCCTCTACGGCCCTCGACACTTGATGGCGAATTTTCGCTAAGGACCAAGCCTACGGCTTGGAGAGCCTCGCGAGGCGAATTGCCTCGCGAGGGCTTTTGAGGCAGCAGAGGCCTGCGGAGGCCCTCTCCACTGCTGCCCCCTCTTCAAGGAAATCTCCCCTGGAGAGGAGGTCAACGCCGAATTCTCTACAGGGCATCCAAGCCCTCGTGGAGATCGCTTCGCTGCAAAGCAACCTCTGCAGAGCGCACATGGGCTCTGCAGCGGCCGCAGAGTGACGCGCGCCCCTGCGCGCGGTGACGACGACGCCGCAGTTGCCATTTTGGTGATTAAAGGGGTCAACAAAGCTGTGCCATCCGCACCGGACTACAAGGTTTCCTCTTTGGTGATAAGGGGACCGGCCGGCGCTACGCTCCACGGCCAACGTCACCGTGGGCACCCCCACGTTCCTCTGCGGCCCCAGCTGGCCGTCCTGCATGGACGGTGGTACTCTGCTACAGGCGTCAGCTTTACGCCCATGGACCGCGTCCATGGACAACCGGGCTGCGGTGCACCACGCTCTACCTTCTGCGCCACGTGACAGCCCTACCATGCGAGTGCAGGGAGGGAGCACGGGGCGCCTATAAAAGGAGGACGAGCAGCACCGTAGCAAGGGATCGCATTCTCATTCCAGCATAGCCACTTACGCGCAAGAAGAAGAAGACCACAGCTTCCCTTCCTGTGTACACCATTGCCAAAAGAGAGCCCTCGGCAAGCTCATTGTACTGTAACCTCTACAAGCAGTGCAATACAGACAAGCAGGAGTAGCGGTGTTACCTCCACACGAGGGCCGTGAACCTGGGTACGGGCTGGTGTTCATCTCTGTCGTGATGTCCCTCCTCTTGCTCGACGAGCACCGTCGCCGTGCAGGTTGAGGGTTGTTTGACCAACGTGTTCAGCCCCTTACACGAACTCTCTTCGTGAGCTTGACCATCCCTGTTTCGTGGGAGTCATTCTCCGACACCTGCCGCCCGCGCGGACCTAGCAGTCCGGCGAGCGGCGCCTCCACGCCGTACGTGTGGATACCGATAGAGGTGCTGCACTTGGAGCACTTGGACGAGCCGCCGAGAGGAGCTGTTCGTGGGAGCGACTCGATCGGAGAGGATTGTACGTCTACCCTGCCCCGACTCGCTTCACCGACTTCGGCACGGCACAGCGCGTCTAGTGGTAATCCCGTGATCTATAACTGCAGCAGTTCCTTGGATGTCGCGGAGGAAATTTTTGATTTGCGCTAGTGTAGCCTACACGCGACCTAACAAAAACGTTGCCAATAGTCATTTTTGTAAAGAACATCTTTGATCCCTGTCAAATCCTAATCTGTATTGGGTACTTTTCCTAGGATCCAGTTCTATGATGTGTTTTTTACATATTCGATAGTTGCTTTTGGTGTGTAGGCTTGAGGGTGGAATTCTTCTTTTAGTCATCTCCACTTTGAACAGGAGTGCAAGGTTTCGTCGTCAGCGCTTCTCCCCCGACGCTCAGAAACCTCTTCCTGTTGCAAGGAAGCAAAATGAAACACGATGGTGGTCCGAGGTTTGCTGCCTACATCCCTGTCTCCTCTCCCTGACGTATTCTGGTATGCCGCTCGACCCCCAAACCTTTGTGGTACACAAGGATAAAATTTCTACTCTCATGTGTGACCAAAATGCATAATTATTTCAGTTTAATCATCTCTTTTCTACTTTGTGTCGTTCGGGTATGTGGCCTCAAGATCGCTGATCTGGTCATGTCTTTGTGGCTAAATATTTAGAATTGTTTCTCATTTCTGTGATGTTCCTTCAAAAGTTCAGATACCTGACTATGTTTTCAGTCGCTTCTCTGGTTTAGTAAAGTTGATTTTGGCAACTAAAATATACTTTTTCTTTATTTTCTGAACTGAAAATAGAAATTTGGTTATGATAAAAGAGGAAACCTGCACATCAGTTCAAAAAAAGGATTTTCAAGAGTATTGAAGTCTCCTTTTCCGTGTTTTTAAGGATAGGAAAGATAGTAACTCATTATTATATATTTAATTTGGTTACTAGAAAGAAGAAATCTCATTTTTGTGCTTTTCTTTTAGAGGTTGGATACTTGATTATGTTTCCGATTACTTTTCTAGCTCATTACAGGTTATGTCTAGAGCCATTGTATCCACTTCTTTCGGATTATACATTTAATTTGGTTACTAGAAATAAATAATCTTCAAAGGAAGGCTAAAGAATTATATACGCACTTCTTTCCGGTCATGTCTAGAGCCATTGTATCCATTAAACATCCAAATGAATTTGAGTCAAATAAAAAACATTAGCTTCTAATTATTAATAATCCGAATGAAGCTGCATATAAGTTTTTTTGAGTCGAATAAAAAACATAAGCTTCCTGTTAAAAATAATTTAGGCCATATCAAGGGGATAAAAACACCCCTCAATGTTGTCGTTTATTGTAAATTGTAGATGATTCATGATACATCTTCATGTAAATATTGAGAGTTGTCTAGCAGTATCTCCATCTGATCGTCGAATTGATGAACTTATTTATTGCACCAAGCTATGATGATGTTGGATGCCATAAGGCATTTCTGTTTTCTCCCACTGCTAATATAGTTTCGGTTACCATTTGTTGTGTATCTAAAATCATATTTTGCTGGTTCTTCTTGTGCAGGTTATATTCTTTGGCTTGTGCAAGATGCAAGGGTAAATAAATCTGAAAGTGTTCTTTTAGAATATGTTTCACAATCAGTTTTACGTACCGGAGATCAGCGTGTTGGTGTCTGGCAGCGGCACATATAGGTGCGGTGTCGCAAGGGAGTTTTTTAGCACAGAATTGTAGTGGTCAGCGCCGTTTGCATTGTGTTGTACAGATCAATAGCCTCCAGTGCCTATGAGCTGGTTCCTTCGAGCCCTAGGTAATTTTTATACTACTCAACATGACTGCGTTTATCATGTGTTTGTAGTATATCACATTGTCAGCAGGATAATTTTTTTAATGACCTATTTTCACTTATGTTAATATTCAGTTCTGAGCCACTGATTACCAAACACCTGATGAAAAGTGTAGTGAGTCCTGCATGTTAATGTATTTGTAGTCAGCTAACAACAAAGGGAAATTACCGAGGATTATGAGTTGAGAGAAAGAGGTAGTGATATGTTCCCCAAAGAGTCCTAATATGTTTTATACTTCCTGGTGTTTTACTTAAGATAGCTAAATGTCTATGTAACAGAGCGAACATTTTTTATTCCTTACTCGGCAATTCCTCTAAATTTCTTGTTCTGAAAGATATTGAAATTGTTCTTTTGATCTCTTTATTCTGTTGTGTGAGGCTTTCCCTAAAGCCTAATATGTTATTGCATTTCCTGGTGAGCTCATTTTCATGGATGCATGACTGCCTGTCTGGTTGTGTTGTTAGATTCTTCCACAATTTGTTAACCATTTCATGCCCTTGTCAAAAATGGTCACTGTTTGGTGAACTCAGTATAATTGTTGATCTTGAATAGTTTTTGTACATTATCCTGCTTAATTAAATTCTCTCTCTTCTTTAACCAGTTGAATGAATGTGGTACAAATATTTAATTCTACATAATTTTAGGAATAATTCTTTGGAGGGTGCAGCGGCGGGGTGCCATATGTTCAACAGTTGCTACCTACACTGCTTCAGTTGGTCCATTTGTTCCACTGAATATGGAGGTCTATTCAGATAGAGGTAATAAGTACCATGTTTAGAAATTTTCGTTTGCCCCCAGCATTTGATGAGTCTTGATGCTGTTTATATTATACACATAGGAAAATGGTTCTATACACTAGGAGTACATACTCCCACCACCTAATAACTCATGCGTACCTGTTACGGGTCGATGTGTGTCTGTTGAGAATTTATTTAGTTGGATTAAATAAGAGTTGATATTATCCCTTTGCATGGATCACAACTAATTTAAAAGTTTGTTGCATGATAAATTTAATTACTGATGTCTGACTTCTCCTTATTTTAAGTACCAATGTCTATCTTATGTCATATCTGACATGTTTCTTTACTAGAGGATTTAGTTAGTTTAAGATAGACCTTCGGAAATATCAAGAATTGGGTGATGCATACTTAGTCCTGAGGCGGCTACTTTTGAACCAGCAGATCGGCTCACTCTACCATCTTTGGGTGATTTTTTTTGCAGCTGTCCTGTGATCCAAAATCAATTGTGTGATATATGCTGGTATTTCTTTCTGACGTGATTGGAATTTCCCTGTTGGTCATGTGCGTTAGATGTGTATTAATGAAGGAGGAACTCTGGAGGATAAACCAAGGACATGAGATGCTAACCATCTGTCTATGAAGGGATTTCTTGCAAGTCAAGGTTGACAACCATGTCATAGTATGATGTCGTAACAATGTTGACCGTGTTCTATTATTTGCATTACCGCCACAATTTGTGTTGCTCTGCATATTCATTTACTATATGATTTGAAACAATGCCTTCACTCATTCCTAGATCCATTGTATCTGAAATGTGGTTTATAAGAGTGCAAATCATCTGTATAAGTAACAATATGGACCTACTGAACCTCCTAATGCCCCTATTTTGATCATTTGTAAAGCCTTTGTGCAAATAACTCTTGATCACCATGTTGAACCCTGATATGTTACCTCTATTATTAACATCTCAAAGTGTGTATTACCTTTCTATATAGCTTATGTTCCTGCATGGGATATTAATAGTCCTTCTTTACAAATCAAAAGGATTATTGCCATCACCATCATGTTTCTCTTATTCATTTGGACTGTAAAACTTTTTAATAATCTGTTAAACATGTGACAACCACGGGTAATAAAATATTAAAAGAACCAACAAGCGTGCTGTTTAAATATGTTTTCAAATCTATGTGTTGTTATAAATTACATATGGATATAAAATTGTATTTTTAATAATTTGTATAAATTGTGACAACCACGGGCAAAGAATTAAAAGAAGCTACAATTGCCGTGCGGCGAGCCGCGCCGTTCGAATCTAGTATTCTGATATACCTCCATATCGTCCAAGTCAGGTATAGTAGTAGGTACGAATCATCACACTGCCACCGTAGACAGAAGAGGGCGGCGCATAAGTGCAGATGCCAGGCAGAAGGAGATCGATCTGCTGCAAGCGTGGATGGCGTACGCAGATGCCAGCGGCGCAAGTCAAGGGAGCACGAATGCGGCAGGCGGCACATCGCCGTCGAACCCAGCGTTCTTTGATGGCGGTGGCACCACCCCGCCTTCTGGGGTACGGACCTCGCCATTCGCTGAGAGCAGCCGCTCCGAGTCGCCGACGTCGGCCTCCCCCTCAACCAGGCGTTCACTGATTCGTCGGCTCTCCAGAGAGGCCGGCCTCGCCCACACGTCGATGCGAGCGGCCGACAACGCCTCTTTGGCGCAGGCGGCGATGGTACCGGCGCCGTCGATGCCCGCATGTTGAAGGAATGCCAAACGACGTCGACCACGAAATGGTATGAAATCTACGGCCTTTACCCCATTCACATTGTGTTCAAGACATGCAACCGACGTGCGCGTTGTTGTTTACAATATCTCGAACGTTCAGAAGTGTTGTGTGGCATGATACGTGATGGGACGGCGCAGGGCATAGGTGAGCCAGAAGTGGAGGACGGATGGTACGAAGAAGAGGAGCAGGGCGTCGATGAGGAGGAAGAGGGCGACGGTGAGGACATGGAGGGGGCGGCAGTGAGTACATGGAGGGCGGCGGTAAGGATGCGGAGGTCCGGAAGACAAGGAAGAAGGGCACAAAAGGCAAGAGGTCGAAGACAAAGGAGGACGAGTGCTTATGCGACGCATGGAAAACGACTCCATCATCGGCTCCAAACAAACCTACAGCCGGTATTGGAAGAGGGCCGAAGAACAATTCCATGAGACGATGATCTATGGTAACAATGCGAAGGTGCCAATGGATCGCAATGGGAATGCAATGTCGCATAGGTGGCGGACCATCCAAGCCGAATGCAACAAGTTCCACGGCGACCTTGAGCAAATCCAAAGAAGGCAAGCGAGCGGCTAGAACCATAAAGGACTTGTTGAGTGACGCAATCACGTTCTACCGAGAGAACAACGATCACAAGGACTTCAAGTTCATGCATTGCTTCGAGAAGCTCCAAAACAACAAGAAGTGGGAGACTACGCGGATCGATCTCAACAGCGGCTACGCCGCCCATGGCCGAACGACCCGGCGTTCCAGCGTCGGAGGGGCGCCTGTTGGGAACAAGAAGGCCAAGACCGACAAGGCCGACGCTTCATCCACGGCGTCCATGCAAGCGTTGCTAGCGCTAAGTTGACGAGGGAATATCTCCCCGGCAACAGCACCGAAACAATGCTTGTACGTCACACGTCAGTTGGGAACCCAAGAGGAAGGTATGATGAGTGCAGCAGCAAGTTTTCCCTCAGTATGAAACCAAGGTTTATCGAACCAGTAGGAAAACGAGGTTGCTTCGAAGGTGTTGGTGAAGGAGTGTAGTGCGGCGCAACACCAGGGATTCCGGTGCCAACGTGGAACCTGCACAACACAATCAAATTACTTTGCCCCAACTTAACAGTGAGGTTGTCAATCTCACCGGCTTGCTGAAAACAAAGGGTTAAACGTATCGAATGGAAGATGATGTTTGTTTGCATAAAACAGTAGAGAACAATGATTGCAGTAGATTGTATTTCAGATGTAAAAGAATGGACCGGGGTCCACAGTTCACTAGTGGTGTCTCTCCAATAAGATAACTAACATGCTGGGTAAACAAATTACAGCTGGGCAATTGACAATTGATAAGTGCATATAACATGCATGTGTGAGCTGTGGTGTCTACTATGAGATTCATTTGGGCATTACGACAAAGTACATAGACCGCTATCCAGCATGCATCTATGCCTAAATAGTCCACTTTCCGGTTAACATCCGTACCCCTTCCAGTATTAAGTTGCAAGCAACAGACAATTGCATTAAGTAATGTGCGTAATGTAAACAATACATTCATCCTTGAATAAAGCATTGCTGTTTTACCCCTAGTGGCAACAACACATCTACAACCTTAGAACTTGCTGTCACTATCCCAGGTTAAATAGAGGTTGAACCCAACTATCATGCATAAATACCCCCTCTTGGAGTCACAAGTATTCACTTGGCCAAGGCTTCAACAAGTAACGGAGAGCATGCAAGATCACAAATGACATAGACATGATAATATAATATTCAGCTCCACATAGGTATCAATATAAGTCAGATCCCAGCAAACACAACATGTAGCATTACAATAAGATGATCTTGATCATGATAGGCAGCTCACAAGATCTAAACATGATGGCACAAGTGGAGAAGACAACCATCTAGCTACTGCTATGGACCCATAGTCCAAGGATGAACTACTCACGCATCACTCCGGAGGCGGGCATGGCGATGTAGAGCCCTCCGGTGATGATTCCCCTCTCCGGCAGGGTGCCGGGAAGAGCTTCAGAACCCCCCGAGTTAGGGTTGACGACGGCGGCGGCAGCGAATATGTTCTGGATTGTTTTAGGGTTTTCACGTCTCGGGGAATAAATAGGCGAAGGGGCGATGTCGGCGGACCCCCGAGGGGCCCAAACCACCAGGCGGCGGGTGGGCCCCTGCCGCGCCGCCTGTGGTTTGGCCACCTCGTGGCTCTTCGTCTCTCCTTCGGACTCCGTGTACGTGTTGGAAAAATAGGGACTTGGCCTTTTGTTTCGTGCAATTCCGAGAATATTTCCAGAAGTAACTTTCTGAAACCAAAAACAGCAGAAAACAGGGAACTGGCACTGTGGCATCTTGTTAATAGGTTAGTCCCAGAAAATGCATAAAAGTGATATGAAGTGTATATAAAACATGTAGCAAATGGTATAATATAAGCATGGAACAGCAGAAATTATGGATACGTTGGAGACGTATCAAGCATCCCCAAGCTTAGTTCTACTCGTCCTCGAGTAGGTAAAACGATAACAACAAATAATTTCTGAGGAGACATGCTTTCACACAATCTTGATCAATATATTGCAAGGCTCATGTCATGAATGAAGTGACTCAAAGCAATGTCTATAGTTTGCTAACAAATAGATAAAGAGTAAACAATGAATCATATAAGCAAAAACTTTTCATGAATAGTACTTTCAAGACAAGCATCAAAAAGTTTTGCATAAGAGGTAACTCATAAAGCAATAGATTCAAAGTAAAAGGCATTGAAGCAACACAAAGGATGATTAAGTTTCAGCATTTGCTTTCAACTTGTAACATGTATATCTCATGGATAGTTGTCAACATAAAGCAATATAACAAGTGCAATAAGTAAACATGTAAGAATCAATGCACACAAAGTTGACACAAGTGTTTGCTTCTAAGATAGAAAGGAGTAGGTAAACTGACTCAACATAAAGTAAAAGATAGGCCCTTCGCAGAGGGAAGCAGGGATTAAATCATGTGCTAGAGCTTTTTAAGTTTTCGAAAGCATATAGAGAGCACAAAATAAGTATTTGAGAGGTGTTTGTTGTTGTCAACGAATGGTAGTGGGCACTCTAACCCCCTTGTCAACCAGACTTTCAAGAGCGGCTCCCATGAAGGACGTTATCTCTACCAGCAAGGTAGATCATCCCTCTTCTCTTTTGTTTACACATGTATTTTAGTTTCTTTATAGATGACACTCCTCCCAACCTTTTGCTTACACAAGCCATGGCTAACCGAATCCTCGGGTGCCTTCCAACATTCACATACCATGGAGGAGTGTCTATTTGCAAATTAAGTTGCTTACTGATAAATCAGGGCAAAACATGTGAAGAGAATTATTAATGAAAGTTGTAATTAATTGGGGCTGGGCACCCCGTTGCCAGCTCTTTTTGCAAATTATTGGATAAGCGGATGTATATGCCACTAGTCCATTGGTGAAAGTCTGTCAGAAGTAAATGACAAGATTGAAAGATAAAACACCACATACTTCCTCATGAGCTATAAAACATTGACACAAATAAGGAGTAATAAAGTTTTGAATAGTTTAAAGGTAGCACATGAAATATTTACTTGGAATGGCAGGAAATACCACATAGTAGGTAGGTATGGTGGACACAAATGGCATGGGTTTTGGCTCAAGTTTTGGATGCACGAGAAGCATTCCCTCTCAGTACAGAGTTTAGGCTAGCAAGGTTGTTTGAAGCAAACACAAGTATAAACCGGTACAGCAAGAATCACATAAAAACATATTGCAAGTATTATAAGACTCTACACTGTCTTCCTTGTTGCTCAAACATTTTACCAGAAAATATCTAGACCTTAGAGAGAACAAATATGCATCCCAAGTCTCAACAAGCTCTACGGTAGTTCTCCACTACTAGGCTTTAACTACATGATGCAAGAGCTTAAACATGATCTACTTGAGAGCTCAAAACAATTGCAAAGCATCAAATCGAAACAAGACAATGATCTACAAGAATGCATATGTCTTTTCCAATACCAACTACTACATGTAGCATTTTCTTTCTTCCAAACAAACACCAATCAATTTATTTAAACATAAACTCTCCAAATGATAATATAATGCAGCAAGAGAGTATTTATAAACAAGTGCTAACAGCTCGAAGAGATGCATGAAAAACAGGAGCTAAAAGCACTGCAGTAGCTAGTTAAGAATACTCAACAAATATAAGTGAAGAACATGAGTATTCACATGAAAAAGCGGAGCGTGTCTCTCTCCCACACAAGGATTGCTAGGATCCGAATTTATTCAAACAAAAACAAAAATAAAAACACACAGACGCTCCAAGTAAAGCGCATAAGATGTGAAAGAATTAAAATATAGTTTCACTAGAGATGACCTGATAAGTTTGTTGATGAAGAAGGGGATGCCTTGGGCATCCCCAAGCTTAGACGCTTGAGTCTCTCTGAATATGGTTGGGATGAACCACGGGGGCATCCCCAAGCTTAGGCTTTTCACTCTTCTTGATCACATAATATCACCCTTCTCGCTTGATCCTTGAAAACTTCCTTCACACCAAACTCAAGACAGTTCTCATTAGAGGGTTAGTGCATAATCAAAAATTCTCATATTCTGTAATGATACAATCAATCCCAAAGCTTCTGGACATTAGCTACAGCCACCAATGCTTTGTGGAGCAAAGAAATCCACACAAACACAGTAAAAGAGCGAATGCAAAACAAAAGGCAGAATCTGTCAAAAACAGAACAGTCTGGAATGACGAATTTTTTCGAGGCACTTAAGTTGCTCAGATGGATCTGGCCTAAAATAATGAAAGTTGCGTACATATCTCAGGAATATGCGTGATTTTTTCAGAATTTTTTGAATTTTCTACAGGGAGATAAGCTCAAATCCGTGACAGCTAAAAATCTGTCACTGCGCAGAAATCCAAATCTTGCATCAACTTTCAATATAGAACTTTACTTGGCACAACATTGCGATAAAATAAAGATACAAAGGAGTTGCTACAGAAGTAACAAAACTCCTTGACTCAAAGAAAACAAAAATAACAGCAAATAAAAACGATGGGTTGTCTCCCATAAGCGCTTTTCTTTAACGCCTTTCAGCTAGGCGCAGAAAGTGAAAATCAAGTGTTGTCAAGTGGCAAATCATTCAAATCATCAAAAGCTTCTTCCAACACACAGCTTGTAACAATGGGTATCTTAGATGTTCCTGGAGGTGTTTCATTACCTTTAACCGTACTAAAAGTTTTATCAATTTTAAGCTCATAATGAGTCTTTGGTTTTGGCACTTTAGGAACATACATAAACTTTTGCTCTCTACCCACATAAACTTTCTCCTTTTTAGACTTAAGAGAAGTAAAGGTTGAACTTAAGGTTTCAATAGCTTCCTCTAACTCATCAATTCTATGATTTTGGGTGTCATGGATATTATTATCCTCAAGAACAGTGATTCTTTCATTGATGGTGGCTATTGATTCATTAGTCTTACCAATACAATCAAGAAAATTTGGAAAAAAATTCTCCATAGAGTCTAACTTATTTATAACATCCTCCAAGGTGATCTCAATTTTAATATCTTTAGTGGGTGGTGTTCCTACCAAACTTTCAATAATATTACAGGCTTCTAAAGCAGGAGTACCCAAGAAATTTCCACCTGTAAGAGTGTCTAGAACATACCTATACCAACTAGAGATACCAACATAAAAGTTCCTAAGGAGGATAGTGGTAGAGTGTTTCTTAGTACATCTATGATGAGCATCACTAATTCTATACCAAGCATCTTTCAAATTTTCACCTCCTAGTTGCCTAAAAGAACGAACTTCAACTTCAGGAGCATTCATTTTGAAAAACAAAATCAAACCGAATTAAACAAGTAACTAATTTTTTTGTGTTTTTGATAAAGAGAGCAAACAAGACTAAATAAAAATAAACTAAGCAAGACAAATAACAAAGTAAAGAGATTGGGTGTGAGAGACTCCCCTTGCAGAAGCAATTCGGTTTTCCCCGGCAACGGCGCCAGAAAACGTGTTGCTAGCGCTAAGTTGACGAGGGAATATCTCCCCGGCAACAGCAGAAACAATGCTTGTACGTCACACGTCAGTTGGGAACCCCAAGAGGAAGGTATGATGAGTGCAGCAGCAAGTTTTCCCTCAGTATGAAACCAAGGTTTAATCGAACCAGTAGGAAAACGAGGTTGCTTCGAAGGTGTTGGTGAAGGAGTGTAGTGCGGCGCAACACCAGGGATTCCGGTGCCAACGTGGAACCTGCACAACACAATCAAATTACTTTGCCCCAACTTAACAGTGAGGTTGTCAATCTCACCGGCTTGCTGAAAACAAAGGGTTAAACGTATCGAATGGAAGATGATGTTTGTTTGCATAAAACAGTAGAGAACAATGATTGCAGTAGATTGTATTTCAGATGTAAAAGAATGGACCGGGGTCCACAGTTCACTAGTGGTGTCTCTCCAATAAGATAACTAACATGCTGGGTAAACAAATTACAGCTGGGCAATTGACAATTGATAAGTGCATATAACATGCATGTGTGAGTTGTGGTGTCTACTATGAGATTCATTTGGGCATTACGACAAAGTACATAGACCGCTATCCAGCATGCATCTATGCCTAAATAGTCCACTTTCCGGTTAACATCCGTACCCCTTCCAGTATTAAGTTGCAAGCAACAGACAATTGCATTAAGTAATGTGCGTAATGTAAACAATACATTCATCCTTGAATAAAGCATTGCTGTTTTACCCCTAGTGGCAACAACACATCTACAACCTTAGAACTTGCTGTCACTATCCCAGGTTAAATAGAGGTTGAACCCAACTATCATGCATAAATACCCCTCTTGGAGTCACAAGTATTCACTTGGCCAAGGCTTCAACAAGTAACGGAGAGCATGCAAGATCACAAATGACATAGACATGATAATATAATATTCAGCTCCACATAGGTATCAATATAAGTCAGATCCCAGCAAACACAACATGTAGCATTACAATAAGATGATCTTGATCATGATAGGCAGCTCACAAGATCTAAACATGATGGCACAAGTGGAGAAGACAACCATCTAGCTACTGCTATGGACCCATAGTCCAAGGATGAACTACTCACGCATCACTCCGGAGGCGGGCATGGCGATGTAGAGCCCTCCGGTGATGATTCCCCTCTCCGGCAGGGTGCCGGGAAGAGCTTCAGAACCCCCCGAGTTAGGGTTGACGACGGCGGCGGCAGCGAATATGTTCTGGATGTTTTAGGGTTTTCACGTCTCGGGGAATAAATAGGCGAAGGGGCGATGTCGGCGGACCCCCGAGGGGCCCAAACCACCAGGCGGCGCGGTGGGCCCCTGCCGCGCCGGCCTGGTTTGGCCACCTCGTGGCTCTTCGTCTCTCCTTCGGACTCCGTGTACGTGTTGGAAAAATAGGGACTTGGCCTTTTGTTTCGTGCAATTCCGAGAATATTTCCAGAAGTAACTTTCTGAAACCAAAAACAGCAGAAAACAGGGAACTGGCACTGTGGCATCTTGTTAATAGGTTAGTCCCAGAAAATGCATAAAAGTGATATGAAGTGTATATAAAACATGTAGCAAATGGTATAATATAAGCATGGAACAACAGAAATTATGGATACGTTGGAGACGTATCAGCGTCCATCGACAAGTGCCTCGCCGACGTCACTACCATGTCGAAGCAAAACGCAAGCACCGTCGCCGAGAGTTGATCTTCCTTGATGACCAAGCATAACGAGAAGGTCGCCCTCGAGAAGGAGCGGCTCAAAGTTGAGAGGGAGAAGGCCCAACCGGCTGTCATGCAAGCCGACACGGCAAGACAACAGGCGATGTCGGAGGCGACGCAATCCGTCACTCGGAAGATGAAGGAGGACTCCAAGATCTTGACCGCCGACCTCTCCGCCGACACACCGGAGGTGAGGGCTTGGTTTCAGCTCAGCCAGCAACGCATCTTGCGTGTGATGGGACTTCTACCGCCGGAGGTGACGCCGATGGAAACGACGAGAACAACGACGACCACCGCGCCGATGGACACGTCGGGGGAGCCAATGACGTGCACGACGTCCTCCGACACAGAGCCAACGCTGCGCCCGGGATGGGAAGACGCCGAGACACAGGAGGAGGCGGAGGAGCCGGTGTTGACGATCAATTGATTTGCGATCGAGGTTTTGTAATATGATCGCCGGACCTGGCGATTCTTCTGGGTTGTGATGCTTTGGGTGTGTGTGAACTCGATGATCGACTCTATTTGAACTTGACCATCGCGTCGCTTTTATTTGAATTTGTGATCTGGGAGCGGGGGGTGCCCCGTGGGGCGTGGCGCTCCCAATATGTGGCAACGGTTGTCGGCGCGTCCAACAGCACTTGTCCGGCAACGTTGCCGAACGCTCTAATGGGCGCGCCGGTGGATATGCTCTTAAGTTAGGAGTGTTCTTGGAAAAATTTAGCAATTACTCTCTCTGTTCACTTTTATAAGGCACACTAGTTATGAAAACTCCAAAGTAAGCCTGGGCACGCTTGCTCCCGGCTGAATGAGTGCATGCCAGCCTCTTCAATGCATTCATAATACTCGGTATTAAGTCTGACATTAATTAATTAACCCAAACCTATTAGAAACTGATGATTTTTTTTGGCCGTTTTTGCAAAGCGTACATGAACCGACCATAATTTGCATACTGTGAAATGTGCTAGGCCATTTTCTGCACCGCAAAACATGATAATCAGTTTACAAATTGGGATTCAGACTTATCATTTTCTTATATACTCCTAAATCTGGTACTACAAATGAACATGCACGCATGCAGAGCATTTATTGAACCTGAATTTAAAATGTTGTATTTAACCACAACCACTCATTCTCCCGGGAGCAAGCGCGCCAGAGCGCTATTGTCCGCTCCCACATTAGTTATCCTTTCTATTTTAACTACATACATATTAAAATGAATAAATTTATGTATAAAATAAGTATAGATTCACTTATTTTGATATGTATGTAATGTGACCTATAAAGGAAGGAGTAGTAGAAAACCATAGATATAGCAAAATAGAAACAAACATAGGCCAAGTTCTCTTTAGACCACATAGAGGAGGATTAGACCACGCACGCACACTCTCCCTGAAGTCACATCGACTTGACGTGTGGAATCCAGAGCTACAGCCCACATTTACACATTGCTTGCAGCAGCAGTAACTCACTCGACATTAATTCGCCCCAAATAAAACTCACAATTAACTGAGCAGTGTTCTTGAAAAAATGAGCAATTAGTAGAAAACACAAATACAGCAAAGTAGAAAACAAAACAAAAGACAACCAATGATTCTTAAGACCACATAGTGACATAGAGGAGGATCAACCGGCTCCACGCACGCACACTCCCTGAACTTACATCGACTTGACGTCTGGCACGCCAATTTTGAAGACTAATTAACACACTCGCTTAACCCTAAACATAGTACTCCACAAGGATACGACCAACGACGGCGCCGGTTGGCTAGCTCACCACCACCTAGCCCTAGCTAGCGACACACACACACACGGATTCCGGGCCCCTAGTCCTTGCACACGGCCACCCACGTGAAGAAGCCGTGCAGGAGCGCCATGACCACCGCCATCGGGGAGCCGGAGCCGTTGGCGCATCCGCGGCGGTGGCGGTAATACCCGTCCTCGAATGCCGCGACGGCCAGGAAGGAGGACGCGGCGGAGAGCCCCACGGCGAGGAGGAGCGTGCCGCGCAGCGCCGCCCTTTTTCACCCGGCGGCGACGGAGGCGACTTCCTTCACCCTAGCGCCCTCCTTGGCGACGGCGTCGGCCTCGGCCTCGGCGGCGTTGAGCGCCATCCTGACCGCGAGGAGGAGCATGGTAGTGGGCGACGAAGACGCGCAGGTAGAGGTCGCCATCGCAAGCGCTGGCCGGGTGAACGCGGTAGAAGTGCCCAGAGCAGGAAGACGACGCACTCAGTGCACGCCGACCTGGGCCACGACCCGCCCAGTCCAGCCCAAAATGCTAAAGGATGTGGGCTAAATTGAGCTGTGAAAGCAGAAAAATACATACTCTCCTTTGGGCTGGCCCGCCCAGAATATCCAGCTGAGCTCCGCCAATGTGTACGAGAGTATGAGACGGAGAGTATATTGATTGAGCTGCGGCCATGTATGCGAATCATGACGCTGGCGTGCGAGAGTGTACAAGACAAGAGATTTGCAGCTACAGTAAAGCTGGGCTGACCCGCCGGTTAATTGCACAGTCGCCGTTCTCGTCATACGTGACACAAATTGCATGCATGCATATGCAGCTGCTGCTAGGCTCGTGACGCACTGCATCTCTATCAGAGCACTTAAAAATCGCGGAACCTTAAAATAACTGCCAAATACGGTTTTGAAATCTTAAAAACGGACATACTAGTCCCCTTAAAATCTACGGACCCGTAAAATTTTTTGAGGGCACCCGTGAAATCCATCCGCGGAACCGTGAATCTGTAGTTTTCGCGGCCAAACTGAAGGGCCATGTATACTGGGAAAGCAGTTGGCGGGAGGGAATATTCAGGAGGCGCCGATGAACTTCCGCCACGGAACTCGTCGGAATCCGGCGGAGGACCGCCGGAATCAACGGAAACTGAAGCAGCAGCAGCTCGCTTGCCCCAGGGCCTCTACGCCGGCCCGACGGCGGCATTGCGAGGATGGGCGGCGGCGGCAACCTGCGAGGCGCGAGGATGGGCGGCGCGCAGCGCCCGCGAGGACGGGCGGCGGCGGCGGCTCCCTACGAGGCGCGAGGAAGGGCGGCGGCGCCGCGAGGACGGCCGGCCGGCGGCTCCCTGCAACGCGAGGCTAGCTTCCATCGAATCGATCGGGACCTTTCCCAGGAAGAAGAAGACAACGGTGAGTTGAAAAAAAAAGATTCCGAGAATATTCCTTTTTACGGTTTAATTTAGGTTCTGCTATGCTACAACTCGTTTTGGCCTAAAAAATGCAAGGTTCCTGAACCTTAAACCAGTTTTAAGTTTTTGCATTATAAGGGCTCTGATTAGAGATGCTCTAAGCAGCGATGCAGCAATACCTCTATCGGCAATCTATCCAGCCATGATTCGCATAGAGCAACAAGGCAGCTAGTAGTGTGAACGGTGGCGGAGCTTGGCCATGGGCGGCGTGGACGAGGCAGAAGAGAGGAAAAAGGCAGGCCGTCCTAGGGGTGTCAAAATTGACTGATTTGAGCCTATTCTGAAATTTCATTATAAAATAAATCGGATCTGCAAAAAATTCACATTCTGACATTTTTTTGCATGACGTTTTACGATAGGGTGTCATGTTGCATGACGCCCCGAGCTAGGGCTCCATGCTCATATGCCGCCCGTCGAAGCGCCATGTAGTGTACCATGACACTCTATCCCAGTCCGTCATGCTATGTACCATGAAGTTCCAAGACCGGGCGCTATGAAAAATAGTTAGACCGGGTGTGGTTCATTTTGTGTTGAACTTTTAGAAAGGGTTGAATTTGTCAAAATTCACCACGAGGGGTGCAAAGGATTTGGAGTGGTATGAGGTGGTTTGGCATGTTGAATCCAACGCGGCGGAGGCGTCTGAATGTGTCCGGCCAGCTCCAAAATCTGCCCTATGTACAGGCTAGATATGAGAAGTGCTAGCTGGTCTGGACAATTGGTCTAGATATGGGGTCCGGTTGGATGACGGTTTTGTATCCCAGCCAGACATATGGGTTTGGGAAAGTGAGGTTCCCATTGCAAATGCTCTTATTTTATACCGGGTTTGCATGGAATATTTGTACTCAATCAAGGAGTACACCTTAAAATAAAATAAAAGATGGAAGCTAAAAAATTAACATGAGAAAAATAATTGAAGGTTGCTCAATTAAGAAAAGGCTGACTGATCAGTTTTATTTCTATATAAAACATAGTTTCGAGTTAAGTTGGTTGCCGAGTTAATGAACCAAAAACCAAATTAGAACCGATGCAAGCTTGTCTCAAAGGGCTTTAGCCCACTCTGATCTTCCAATTATTATTGATACAGATTGTAGTCAGTTGGTGCATATGATACAAGTTGCTGGTCCAGATCGCTCATTTCAAATTAGCCTTGTATGAGAGATTAAATCCTAGCTAATCAGGGTAGATTGTGTTCATTTGTATAGGTGGGTCGAGGACAAGTGAGGGTTAGTCAGGTTCTTGTGTGTTTTGTATAGGTGAGTGTGAGTCTGTTGTAATCCCTACTGTCTAATAACGATCCTGTTTTACCCGCAATAAATAAATAAAATATCAAATTCAGCCTTTGGATCTATTCAATGCTTTTTTTACATCAAATGCTCCAAATTTGACGGGGTCTAGGGGCGGCCCTCAAGTGATGTTTCTTTTCTAAGAACATCGTTTTGACCACCCCAAAAGACATCATTTATGCAAAACCTTTCTTGGGACCCTTTGTTTTCTTGGGTGAGGCTTGATATGGTTTGTTGTTTGGGCATTTGATCGCCTCAACAGTCAACATGACAGCGCGGAGTCATGTTTTCTTTTTTACTTAATAATTTGGTGTTTAGATCTGCTCTTACCATGGATTTGTACATATGCTGGGTGCTTGATCTTTTCTATTCCCTCTGTTTCAAATTATAAGATATTTTAGATATTCAATATGTACTGTATGCAGAGTAAAACGGATGAGTCTGCTGAAACACGTCTAGGTATATCCAAATTATAAAAAAAGGTAAATTATCTTATACTCCCTCCGTTCCTAAATATAAGATGTTTTAGCCCTTTTCTAGATTTACATGTATCTATGTGTATCTAGACACATATTAGTGTAGATGTTCATTCCTTTCACTCCGCATCTTTTTTTTTTGCAGGGTATATCAGAGCTTTTATTCCACAAAAGCACTCCTGGGATCATCTGCCAACAGGCTCGTGACCAGGAATGGAGGTACAGTTTCACTCCGCATCTAGACAACATGTGAGATAGCTAGAGCATCTTATATTGTGGAACGGAGGGAGTATTTCTGAACGGAAGTTGTATTAAAGGATAATCCGTAGTAAATAGCTGGTGTCACATGTCTAGCGAACTACAAACAATTAGCACCGAAGTTAGTTGCTACTGCCCCCATCTCGCTCGCCCATTTTCTGTTGTCGAAGTCTTAAAGATCGGATCGCCCCGAGCTGTATCTGTTGAAACCAGAACAAATCCTCCTCAATCTTAGGAACAAAACACCGTCACCATCTCTCCCCGATTTCCTTTTTTTTTCGGTCTGGATGCAAACAATGGAGGAGAAAGTTAGAAACAACTCAATTCCAAGGATGCCAAGAAGACGAGGATACTACGAACCTAGAGGATGCGAGGAGCAAGAAGACGCCGAACGGGGATCGACCGGTCAGATTGAGTAGAAGCTGTATGTCATGAAGAAGTGCGCGGCCAGAGATCCCAAGACGTCAGCCTACAGCCGGACGCGGACGCGCGATGAGCTTCGAGTTTTGCTGGATGGATGCGCCTGCAGCTGGTAACTTCCGCAATTTCTTCAATCAGTCAAGGGCCTGCAGACGTGGCCCCTTCAAAAACACATGTCCAGTACTCCCTCGTCAATCGATCTACAAAGAAACTACATGCAATCTTCCAATCTTGCCAACAAGATAGGAGCACGCATCCAAATCTGCGCATGTCTCACAAAACCATACTCATTTGGTATCAGCTGGGTTAGTAATCTTTTTGTTTGGTTGGATACAAATTTTGGTTAGTCTCACCTATTTTCATATGGGTGAAGTCACCATCCGCCACCACACTTGAACAACTGTACGTGACATATCAATGGATCGACGACGACACGACATGGTGACGGCAGAGCTCAACGGAGACGACGCGCCATGGCAGCGGCGGAGGTCGACATCGACGACGCGACATGGAGGTGGCGTAGCTCGACGGAGATGACATGGCATGGCGGCAGCAGAGCTGGACGCCGACGACGGAGTGTGCGACGGCGGCTACGGATCACAAACACACTATACACGTCATCACAACCATTCAGAGGTTGAAAAAGACACGTGCAACGAGAACAATCTAAATACACGCACATACCACACAAGATCTATTCATCCACAACCACCGAAACTAAAAACTTAGAACATGAGAGTTGTGTGAAATGACGAGATAAAGCTACTCCTCAAAGGAAACTTCAAACGATCGAGCGTATGCGATTAATTTAGCGAAATTCAAAAAAGTCTTCAAACATGAACACAAAATTAGAAGTTAACAATTTACAAAAGTTGAAACCGATTGTCAGAATGAAACCACATTATGAACGCGCATCATTTTCTTGTAGTGCTTATTTTGATTCGATCACTGTTGCATTAGTTGGAAGGAAGAAGGAGTAAGTGTATGGAGGATGAGGAACACTCAGTTTTACAGCTGGCCGGCCTGGTTCCACGGACACGCTCGATTCTAGCGTGTCCAACCTGTCTAGCCCGACACTGCTTTGCGAATCGTGCTGTGCTAGCCTAGGAGACCATGCAGGTAACAAATCGCCGTGCTGTTGAGCTGGCGAGTCCGGTCTGGCCTCCTTCATTTTACCAAACGCGGCCTAGCTACATATGCATCAATCGCATGCATGCAGCGGCTACACCCCAGCCTTGGTTCAGCAAAGAGTTTTTATTTTGTCTGTCGGGCCATTAATTAAGCTCACATCAAATCCATTAATCCTGTTTTCATGTTTGGCTAACAACGTATTGTATGCTCTTGAAACATAATCTTTTGGTGAATTGCTTAGTGGACAGTGGTGGTTGTCAACATGGTTATGCTTGATTCCTTGTGCTGTCAATTTGTTCTCCACGGTGGAGTGATTCTATGGCTTAGCTAATGGAGAGGTTCATACTGACGCGAATCAACATTAGAGATTCGGGCATTCTGTAGGCTCAAGGTCTTTAATGAATACGGTTTTCTTTTGAATTATTTCGATTTCTCCTTTTTAGAGGAATTGCTACACATTTTTCATAGTCATTTAACGGTTATGTCGCTCCGCTAGGACAATCATGGAGCCTAACGTGCGATGCAGTTTAGGGTTTCGAAAAGATGGTGCAGTTCGATCAAATGGTGTGGCAGAGTCGATGACACATATACTTGTGTTTTTCTAAAGAAAGCTATCATGGCTAACTTTATTAATTTCGAGCAATAGTTACATCATTTAGAAGAGTTTGAACTATGAAGCTAGTGGGTTCGTGGACCCAATTATAAGAGATTTTGGATGTAAATCAAGATCTCGTCAAAAATTCCGTGAGGTTGGAGAAGGTACACGGCGAAGCGATGCCGAGCAGGATAAAGCCATAAAGGAGTATCAACAACATGGCGAAAGGTAGAGATGTGGTCTATGTGACGAGTTCACCGAGTAGGATTTCAACCATGTAATTCGTGGATTAGAAAAATTCACACTCGACAAAGAAACGATGTTGGTGGTCGGACTTAAGAATTAAGTGGCCGTAGAATGGATATATAGCTACTCCCTCCGTTCCACAATATAAGATGTTTTAGATACTACATATGTTATCTACATTCGGACTAAAAATAATAAAATAATATTAATGGTTTTATATTTCAACCGTTGGCATTCCGCTAATATTACTATATTGCCCTCTGAAGAAAATGCTCAATCCACGGCTAGACGTTTCAATCGACAAAACCCCGAACCCAGCGCGCCGCCGCAAATCAAACCAAAGGAAATGGAAACAGAGTTCGACTCTGCTCCCATGCCACGCCCCGGCGAAATCGCGCTCGCCGACGTGTCCGGACCTCTCCCTCCGCCACCGTCGCGGCAGGGTCCCGCGTCGCCTTCCCCGGCAGTCTCCTCTCCGGAGGGCGCGCTTCCTCTTTCCCCTCTCTGTGACAGCCCCTCCCGGCGCCGCCGCTCCAAGCCTCTCTGCTCCGCGGCCGTCGTCGACCAAGGTGCGGGGGCCGTCGGGTCTCCACGAAAGAAGCGCCGCGGGGCGGGGGAGCCGCGCACAGCGGCGTTGCCAGGGAAGAACGTGAGGCGAGCGCGGCGGCGGCTAGAGTGTGACGGTGGAAGTGGGGAGGCCGCGAACGAAGTGGCGGAGGAGGAAGCGGCCGGTAAGACCCGTGGATGGAAGAATGCGGCGCAGCCTCCAGCCATCAAGGGAGTCGCGAGGGAGAAGAAGGGCTCGCGCTTGGCTTTGGTTCCTTTTACTCCCATCCAGCGAACCCTAGGTAACTGAGCAATCGCTAATAATTTCGTACCTCTATTGTCATTTTAGGTTTCATAGAGTGCAGGATTGTTGTGTTACAAACCTGTAGATTTTGGTCGATGTAGGAAAATTTGCTTCCTGGTATCTCTGTAGGGGACTTTGTTCTTGGTATCGTAATTCAAGTATATGTAGAATTATGACTATGCAGTTTGCAAACTGACATTACATAATGCATCCATGATTTGATTGTTATCTTCGGTTCAACAAGTTTATGCTTGTAGAAAATGTTGCCACCTCCTTTTTGTAGGTGCTGGTGGATTTTATTTAGGAAATTGTTCTATCTTCTATCATTTTGGCATTGATTTATAACATTTTTCTGACTAACATTAAACATACTTTTTTGCTGGATCTGCTAAGATGTCAGTTTTGAATTTTTATGCGTCTGGCAAACACAAAAAGTGCATACATACTGTCTGCCTTTGTTGTGGATGATCCATAAATAGGAAAAACAGAGAGCTCAAGACGTGCTGAAATTTCATCAATCCAAGACCAAAGTGACACAATTTAGCTAAAGGTCATTGACCGACATATTAAACATCAATGCATTTTGACATTTGTATTGGCCTAACCTATAGATTTACCTTAACGTAATGGATAGACTGCCTTCACCTTGTCAACATGCTTTTGTAAGTCCCCAGTTGTTTTTACTCAAAACAGTGTTTCTGATACAACTACCCTGGATTGGGATATTGGTTCAGACATTGTACTATATGATTAGGATGCATTTTTCTAACCAAAGCATGCGTTGTCTGATTTAAATGTCCACATCCATTTCCGCCGATAATTTTTCCTCTGTTAGTCTATCAGCAGAACTTATTTATCAGTAACTTGGGATGCAACATTGTCTTGTTCATATATGTCATAATTTAACAACTTGTTGAGAAAAGTAGTTCTTTGTTACTTTACCATGCAGTATTTTTCTTGCTCTATGACATGCTTTTCTTGTGCCATGACAGTGTAGTTTACATATGTGTCTTCTTCCTTGTGTGGTTAATTACTGTTTATGTACCAGGTGCAGATAATGTACAGCAGTCTGACTGGGAAAGTCTTTGGGAAAAGGTTGTCGAACTGGTTATGTGGGAGAATGTTGGGCGATCAGCATTTTGGTTTGGCTCTGGATCTATGATGTTCCTTTCTTCTTCCTTCTCAAGAGACATCAATTTCAGGCACATGCAACTTCTGATGTGTTTCATCAGTACTTCTTTTTTCAGCTAATTACATATTGAAAAAAAATAGGCTGGTGCTATTATAATCATCTATATATGAAAACTACCACTGCAAATGGACTCAACTTTTCAGTGTCATGTCAATCATCAGAAAATTAGGAAGATAATTGGCATCACAGAGCCATCCATTATGGGTATAATTTATGTTTTAGCCCTTGCCCCTAGCTCTGCATTCACAACAGTTAGGTCTCCCTTTGAGATTAAGATGGGGATATTCTTGTAGTTACGGAGACACTGTTTTCCTGATTGCGACAAAACTATAGCAGAAACCCCAAACCAAATTTGGAACAAACTGGGACAAGGTAAGAGCATAAGATTGAAGCTCATACTGCAATAGTCTCACGAATAAACAAAAGTATAATTGCAGTAGGAAAAAAGAGAAACACGTGGTCAAGGCACGAGACACGTTGACAAAAACAAAGATTGAAGCTCTTACGGTCGTGAAGAAATTGCAGTAGAGAAATAGAAAACCACGCGGCACCTTGAAAGCCTGAAACATGCTGCTGCCTCCTGCTGGTCTATGCTGCTGATGCCAACTCTCTTCTTCAATTTCTATCCTCTGTGCATTCTCCTTTCACTCTTTTTCTACTTAGTGGCGAAGCAGGGATACCAGTGCCAGATATGTGCGGTGAGGGCCTGAGAAGGGTAGAGGCAAATCATGACGAAACTTGGGCCCTATGGATTGGTGATGGAGTGTGAGAGCAAATCGGGAAAGAGGGTAGGATGAAAGGAAGAATGACTAGGCTATTATGATGAATAAATCTGACCTGAATGCCCCAAACCATAACGACAATGCCATTTTTTTAAGCCCTATCCAATCTGGTGTGTTTGCATTGCTATTTTCCTGAACACTGGCGTATCCAATGGCAGTATGGAACTAACCTAATTCTATCGTACATATTTATAATCTAGTATTTTAATGTTGCCCTCTACTTTGCAGTCCAATCAAGATAATTTGCCACTTTGGTGTTCTGATTTTGGGCTTAGCCTTCTTTAAAGATTCTATTACTCAGAGGTACAATTCAATAATGTTCTCTCTCTTTTTGAGCTAGGGAGAAGTGTTAATGTTCGTATACATCTGTCAAATCATGTTAATTTTAAAGCTGTACCAGGCAGAACACTGAACGCGTAAGGAAATTCCAGTTGACCGAGGAAGATGTGCTCCGGGTTGCCCGTGCTGTCTTGCCAGTTGCTAACTCCCTCATATCCATGGCCGGAGTGATATTCTCTGGTGATCCGTCCGTGACTCTGAAAGTAAGCCTTACATTTGATTCCATGCTTTGCATTATTCAGAAAGAATAACGATATTCTTTGAACAATTCTGAGGTCTCTGATTTCTTAAATCTTAGGTGTTACCTGTTCTTCTGTTTGGTGCTAAGTATGGTCATCTGTTGACGTTATGGAGGCTTGTGGCAACAGGTATGATTCAATGGCAAAGAGCAGTGGAACTTTTGCATGACTTCACCTTTATATTATCTTGTGTTTAATGAAACAGGATTTTTTGGTTCGTTTACACTCCCAAGACTGTACAGCTGCTACTCAAGTCATATTCATAAAAAGGGTAGGCAGCATGTACCATTTTCTCCTGAAATCGCCTTTATAAATAGTAGTGGAGCAAGGAGTCATAGCTTGTATTTTTTTCAGTTGAGGGTTTGAATGCGCGGATTCTGAATGCATGGAAATCCTGTCCCCGCAAGAAACTCGTTGCAGCAGCTGCAGTTACAACCTTCTGGAACGTGGTCAGCTTGAAGACACGTGTAATGGCTGGTATGTTGGAAACTACTATCTCATATAGATTGCTTGACGGATTCTCATGTCGGTGCATAATAAGACCCAACTGTTGGTATGCATCATTTGAGGACACGGATCAGAAAACTGTTATCAGTCTGTTCCACAATATAAGCCGTTTTGGCTAGCTAAAACAGCTAGCCAAAACGGCTTATATTATGGAACGGAGGGAGTAGTACTTTCAGAACGAAAACTGTTTGAGCAAGTGGTTATAAGTGTTGGTATTTTCTGAAAAGAAAAATGTTAGCACAAGCGGCTGCTCAACCCTCTTTCCAGTAGTAACGCTCTGCTACTATATTGATAGAAAGGGTGTAACATACATACTGTTAGAGTTGGCATTATTTAATCATGCAGTTGTGTTTTGTACTTTTCGAGTGAAGACAAGCTCAAGCATCATCTCAGATTTCTATCCTCTGTGATTTGGACTGTATTTACAGTTTATTTTATTCAAACCTGTTGAAGCCTAACTCTGAGGCATCTCTTTCTGCAGCTTTTGTTTCTGCAGTAGCTCTGCGCTATTACTACCAGAATGGAGGAACTAGCAAGAATTCAGAGGAGGGGGTAATTCGCCAACAGGAGCAACAACAACCAATGATGATGGAAGACTGAGTTGCTGCCTAATGTGTAGCCCAATAGACAGGTGCTGAGTGCTGATATGTATCTTTGGTTTCTTAGCGTAAGCAACAACATGCTGCAGCATCCTCCAGAGCGCTTCAGCAGCAAAGAAGCTGTTATCTTGGTGGCAGGCGCAACCAGATGGCTGCTTTCACGCTCTGTGCTGGTAGTTGTACATCTGCTTGCTGCAGAGATGTATTCTGTGAGGAGATTTACACTGCAGCATACTGAAACCAAGTACCAGATACATCTGGTTGCATCCATGGCTGCTTGACATGCATCTTACAGTTGCGTTATATATCAAGTTTGATGTAGTATTCTGTGGGGAAGCTTTACATTTTTTTTGCTTGGCAAAGCGCCAATTTCCTTTTTTTGCTTGGAGCATCTCACTTCAGGGTGATAGTAGTAACCTTTCTATGTGGGTCAGATTTAAACGGGTCCATCTGTGAGAGAAATCTCCATTGCAAGGAAATTGCTGCGGCACATCATCGCTCTGATAATTAATGTGAAGGGCACTGATGGTGGCTCTGGCACATCCTCTGTATGAGATCTTTTCAAGGATTCCGTCGTGGCCCGTTATCATGGATGGGCAGGTGTTAACTCAAATCTAATTGTAGAACAGGTGTCAGTGTGCAGTGTCCACGTGGTTAACCATCACGGCGAACACAAAATTCCCACTCAATTTAACCTAGCATATAATTTCAGATCTGAAGTTCATTGGCATTTCCCAACTTTTCTAGAACTCTATTTCCTACCAAGATTTACTACTAGTTGACTGAAGGGAACTTAATTCCTTGGTTTCAAATTTCAGTTCAAACTTGGCTTTAGCCATTGGGAACCCTTTTGCGGAATTTTGTATCATAGACCGAAAATGCAGGACATGTTTTCTTCTTAGTAATAATGTCACAAGTTACAGATATAGCAGTGTTAATCAAGGAAAAACAAGACAAATACATAAACACTCGGCTGATGGACACGAACCGGAGAGCTAAAGAGTTACGGGTGAACAGGCAACGGCTACGGCCTCGATTGGATGGTCCTGCTAACCTCCTCCTGGAAATCCGACCGATTACGTTAGGAGGCCGGTAAAGTTCCACGGAGCAGAATTTTAAAAGCCAATCCAAGCGGGCCCTACGTGATTCATAATTATTTGGTAGCTTGAAGACACAGATAAGCTGCTTCCAGCTCAGCTAGGCAATGCAGTCGAGCCCTAGGCACCCAATCCACAAACTCCAGACCACCTTCCTCATCTGTAAAAAATGGACAAACAATTGACAGTTAAAATTATTTACTGTTGCAGGCCATAGGATAAAAAACAGCATCAGTCAACGTTTCTTGGTCAACCAGTCTACGACCTTTCTAGGTTTCTGGTATATGAGCGGTCGTGGCACCTTGTACAGGTCTTCCTCTACAGGCCCAGCAACAACGACAATCCTCTTCGTCGCACCGTCAGCCACCCTCCCTGCCTTGCCTCCCTCCTCCACCTCCCGCGGAAGCCCGCCGCCGCCGTCAACGTTGCTCTGCTTCTCTACTTCACTCCTTATCACCTGGTCCAAAACCACACACCGAGTTTTTTTTAACCAGCTCGCAGTCCTGGAGACGAAACCAAATCGCCAAAACAACTCGAGCTATACTATATATAGCTCGCTGTCTCCTGTACTGTACATACCTTGATCTGGGTTGGCTTGCGTGGAGACGGTGACGTGTTGAACAGCACGAGCCGCCGTTCCCCGCCGCCGCCGCGGCCATGATGATCCTCCTCGCCGTCGCAGCAGCGACGACGGTTGCCGGCGCGCTTGAGCAGCCTGGCCTGCATGGCGAGGTCGAAGTACTGCGTGATGGGCAGGTCGCTGCAGTAGTTCCACACCCCGAACGCCGGGATCTGGCACCCAAGCATCCTCTGATCGATAGTACACACACATATGCATATGAGATATGAGAGAGATGAGGCACACCAATAACTACATGTTTTGGTCGACTTTGTTTAGTTACCTCCATCTCCATGTCCATCATCTCTGGTGTGGAAGAAGAGCAGAACGATCGTTCCACCAGGTGTATTAGCTAGCTGTGTAAGGTTCAATGGAGCTGGTGGTGGTGGCGGATTGCGGATTTATACGGCCGGGCCGGGAGCGTGTGCCGTTTAATTGCTGCACGTAAAGCGGCTGGGAGAGCAAAAGATTGGACGGGCAGTCTGCATGCATGCTATTGCAGCTGCGCGCTGAGTACGCGCCGTGGCATGTGCAACTGTGAACTTTATCTGGAGTAAAAAAAATGTGCAACTGTGAAAATGCTCCAGCAGAGAGCTGCGGCCAGCTTAATTAATTTGCTCCGACCATGGCTGGCAAGATGACAGTATAGGAGTGTCCAAACGAGTGAGGTGTTTTGGCTCCCGAGCATCAGTATGCTAAATAATACGTTCAACTACACAAAAATCATAAAATCGTGGCTCTAAAAGATGAAAATAAGTTTTTTCTTTCAACATTTGTCTTTGTTATGTAGGCCACGTATGAAAAATATTCGGATATAAATTTGGACGTACACACTAGACATGTACATACAATTGTATTTTTCTGAATTTTTGGAGACCTAAAATGAACTTTTCAAAATTTATAAAAAGCGGGATCACTGGAGCTTGAGAATTACAAATGATTTTCCTGTCCAAAACGATTTACACGGTTTGATCGATCGCATGAAATCGGTGGGATGGAAAAAAGATCTTTCAATTACATATGTCCTCGTTCCAAAATACTAGTGATTTAAATTGCAAAAAGTTTGGGCGCCGCTGACGAGTGTGCGTACCCTAGTGCAGACCCGACCGACCGAAAGTTGCCATGTGGTAACATTACTCAGTTGTCATCCACCGTCGATGAAAGAATCGAATGGCTGACCAATCGTTCGCTCTAGATTCTAAAATTTGCACGCTCTCTCCTTATAATTTTCCTAAAAATTAGTCTATTGACGGTTTCAAACTGATTTTATTTTTTGCAATTCCGTTTTCCGTCCGGGGTCCGGACTGTACTCACTTGTGCAGTGCAGTGGGTCATATACATCTGGTCACGGCCAGCCGGTTCTATCCGTACGAGTCATCAAAGAAGGAGTGCCGGCGTGGCGGAGCTTGCCAAAGCTTGCTGGGGGGGGGGGGGGGGGGGGGGGGGGGGGGGGGGGGGGGGGCAAAACACAATATATCAGAGCTTGGGGGGGCAAAACACACAAAACGTCATATTTTAAGCTCTCCCTCAAAAAAAAATCTGCATGCATGTGTCAATCTTAGGGGGGCCACCGCCCCCCTGACCTCAACTAAGCTCCGCCGTGCCGCATTGAAAATGTACGCAGCAGGTGGCATGAGCCGTACGGCCGGGGAATGCATGCAACAAGGATTGCGCAATCTATGCTGGTTAACTGCATCCATGACTAGCACTTATTACGTACGGGTCGGGTCGCATGCATACTCACCTCCAGGGACACGCACGCTCAGACGCTCCTCTATAGGCTCCATGGGTCAATCAAAGTCTCAACGACTGTTTTTTTTTTCTCCCTCTCCTTGCCATCTTCCAGGGCCACGTCGGGTAAAGCCCGAGCGGTGACGGTGGCGACGGCGTCTCTCAGCTCACGTGGTGAACCACGACGTGGGACCTCTCGGGATCTGGGTGGTGAGGAATACACAGTTTCAAAATTTTGAAATTTCTCTTAATTTATCTTTTTTGTACAGCCTAAAATATAACGAATTTGGAGCTAACATTTTGCACGACTGTAGGTCTCAACAATATCTACATCCAGGAATTATTTCGCGGTTTTTGGAAATTTTAAAATGTCGATTTTGAATTTTCAAAAAAACGAGCTCCATGTAGCTCGGGTTCTAAAAGTCCACTCTCCGGCCCAAAGTGCCTTTGTACCTGGCCGACTGATTACGGATAATGCTCTGCTGGCCTTTGAATGCCTTCATCATATAAAGCAGGAAAAGGATCCTACAAAAAGCTTTTGTGCTTACAAGATTGATTTGTCAAAGGCATATGGTAGGGTTGATTGGGTCTTCTTGAGGCAAAGTGATGCAAAAGAAGGGTTTCTCTCGCCAGTTTGTCGATTGGATAATGATGTGTATGACATCGGTGAGATATTCCGTAAAATTTAATGGAACCCTCTTGGATTCGTTTGCACCGTCCTGTGGGCTTCAGGAAGGTGATCCATTATCCCTGTTTTTGTTCCTCTTTGTGGCTGATGGTTTATCTGCTCTCTTGAATAAAGGAATTGCTGATAATTTGCTATCTCCTATAAAAGTTTGTCGTCGTGCAACTGGTGTCTCACATTTGTTATTTGCCGATGATACGTTGGTTGTTCTTTAGAGCAACCCATGATCAATCGGTACATGTCAAGCAAGTTATGGATGCTTATGCTTCGGCTACGGGTCAACTCATTAACCCATCCAAGTGTTCCTTACTTTTTTGGTGAATCATGCCCAACTGATGTACAGGACGAGATACGGTCTGTTTTGGGCGTTACCTCTTTGGCCTTTGATGAGAAATAACTCGGGCTCCCAACCCCGACGGCCGCTTGTCGAGAGGGAAGCTTCAAAATCTCCAAGCTCAGCTGACAAAAAGGTTGTTGATGTGGGGCGATGGTCACCTAGCTCAGGCTGGTAGGGAAGTATTCATGAAGTCAGTAGCTCAAGCCTTGCCAACATACATAATGGGGGTTTTCAAACTTCCCTTTTCGGTATGTGATGATTTAACAAAGTTGGTGAGAAATTTCTACTGGGGAGCTAAAAATGGTAAAAGAAAAACTCACTGGCGTGCATGGGAGAAATTACAACGTCGGAAGAAGCAAGGTGGCCTTGGTTTTCGTGACTTCCGTGTGTTTCATCAGTCACTTCTCGCACGGCAAGCCTGGAGATTAATTGTCAAGCCAGATAGTCTTTGTGCGCGGGTGTTAAAGGCGAAATATTATCCCAACGGCCGTCTCGGGACACGGTATTCACAGGGAATTCCTCTTCTACTTGGCAAGCAATTTCTTATGGGCTGGATCTTTTGAAAAAGGATTAAGTTGGAGGGTCGGTAATGGTCAGAGTATTAGAATATGGAGAGATGCATGGATACCCAGACATGTATCTAATATACCATTTCAACAAAAAAAATGCAGGCTACGATTTGTTTCTGAACTACTAGATCAGTATGGGAACTGGAAATTGGACTTACTCAACCAATATTTTATGCCGATGGACATTATTGAGATCTTGAAGATCAAACCATCGCTCAGACACTAGTAGGAAAATGGCTTTTAGTGGCGCACCAAAAAAGGATTCTGTGGCGCATGGTGGGTGCGCCACAGAATCCTCGCCACAAAAATATTAATTTTGTGGCGCACCGGCCCATGCGCCACAGAAATACCCAGATTTTGTGGCGCATGGTGCTGGGTGCGCCACAGAAATATTTGCCACAAAATTGTTTTTTGAATTTAAAAAAAAAATGGCGGCCAGATCTAGATCCAGATCTGGATTTAGATCTGGCCGCCGGAATTTCGTCGAAGCTGGGTGGGTGGAGGATGGAGGTCGCCGGAGGTGGCCGGAGGTGGAGGTCGCCGGAGGAGAGGTCGCCGGGGTGGAGGAGGGGGTCGCCGGAGGTTGCCGGAGGTGGATGTCGCCGGAGGAGAGGTCGCCGGGGTGGAGGTCGCCGGGGTGGAGGTCGCCAGAGGAGAGGTCGCCGGGGTGGAGGTGGGGGTCGCCGGAGGTGGAGGTGGAGGAAGAGATCGCCGGGGTGGTGGAGGAGAGGAGAAGGAGGAGAGAAGAAGTGGAGGAGAGGAGAGGAGAAGGAGGAGGGAGGAGAAGGGGAGAAGAGAAGGGGAGAAGAGAATTGGAGGAGAAGGGGAGAGGAGAAGTGGAGAAGGAGAAGTGGAGAAGGAGAAGGAGAAAAGAAAGGGAGAAGAAGGAGAAAAGAGAGGGAGAGAAGGGGTTGGGCGGGATTCAAATTCGAATCCCGCCCAACAATTCTGTGGCGCACCCAGCACCGTGCGCCACAGAATTTTTTTTCCAATTTTTTTATTTTTTTGATTTTGTAGAAAAAAATCTTCTTTTCGAAATAACTTTTTACTCTTTTGGAATTTCCCTAATCTGAGAAAAGTTCACCGGGTAAACCCCGGTGAAATCGAGCTCCTTTTTTCTCACGATTTTTTTGGTATATTAAACACATTTTTTCGACATCGTATGCAAAAGTTATGGCCGTTTAAACTTTTTTTTCTGTTTTTTTGCAAAAAAGGTCAAAATTCATATTTCAAAATTTCTATACCAAGTAGACACTAAAACCTAACTATATCTCAAAGGATTTTATTTATTGAAGATTTTATCATTTTCTTTTCTTGTTTACAAAACTGAAAAGGCTATCTAGGGGGGTAGGCATGCGTGAGAGGGAAAAAAAATTCTGTGGCGCACCCACCTCCATGCGCCACAGAAAGCCACAGATATGATATGTGACTTTCTGTGGCGCATGGAGCACATGCGCCACTGAAAGTGACATTTCTGTGGCGGAGCACATGCGCCACTGAAAGTGACATTTCTGTGGCGCATGTGGCCTGGTGCGCCACAGTTTTTTTTTTGTGGCGCATGGCTACTTAGTGCGCCACAAAAAGTGATCCACAGAAAGGCAGTTTCCTACTAGTGAAACTTGGGAGTGATCATCTTGCATGGGCGCCTGAGAAACACGGCTTATTCACTGTGTGTTCTGCCTACTGGTTTGCAATGTAAGATACTTGGAGATCATCGACCGTGTCGACTAGCTCAGCACCTAACGGCTCAAGGAAAGTGTGGGAGTTAATTTGGAAGTCTGATGTGCCCCCAAAAGTCCAGCATTTCGCTTGGCGCCTAGCCACGGACTCTCTTCCAACCTGGACGAATAAGCACAAGCGAAACCTGAGGTATCAGATCAATGCCCAGTATGCGGAGTGGAAGCGGAGGATAATTATCACCCCTTCCTTCGATGCACACTAGCAAAGGATTTGTGGTTTCAGAGTGGCAGTTGCCTACACTAGGCTCCATACCAAACACTGGGTCTGAATGGCTACTTAATCTAATAAGTAACTTGCCAGGTAGGAGAATTAATATGATATTGATGACATTATGGCGAGCATGGCACGTTCGTAATGAAATTGTGCATGGTAAACCACCTCCTCCAGTTGAAGCGTCTCGGCGTTTTTTATTGAGCTATATGGAGTCTTTGCTACAGATCAAGTATAATTCAGGGGAGGATATTGCCAAAGGAAAATTCATCTTAGATGCTGAGGAGAAGCAATTCCATGCCTATAAGAAAAAACAGGTTGTTCAAAACCTGCAGTGGATACCGCCTCCTAAAGGCTGGTACAAAGTAAATACTGATGGTTCCTTTGGAACTGATGGTACTGCAGCATCTGGTACAGTTGTCAAAGACCACAATGGTGAGATTATATTATCATCTTACAAAGAGTTAGTCTCTTGTAGAGATGCACTACAAGCAGAATTGAGTGCTGTTTTTGAAGGGTATCTCTCGCATTGCATTGGTGTAATCAACCATTAGTCATTGCGGTGGATTGTTTGGAGATAGTTAAGTTTCTGAAGACTGATGGAGTAGATCGTTCAGTCTACACGACAATAGTAGAAGAAATAAAAGGCTTACTGAAGGTTCGCCAATCTTGTATTACTCATCTATACTACTATTAAAAGAGCAAACTTGTTGGGATACTTTAAATCTGGACCGTTCAATATCCGATCAAACAGCCCAGATCGTCCCAATGTTTGACAACTCAACAATGTCCGATTTTTCCCGTTTTACCCTCCCACCAAATCACATAATACTACTAAATTGCCACTCATGTCCGAATCGTTATTTTATCTATCCTATCCATGGCGTCGACGCAGAAGGTTCAGCTCCTCCCCGATCCCCTTTATGCCGCCGCACTCACCGGTCGATTCCGGCAAACTACGGTTCCTCCCGGCTTCTCCGCTTACCGGAACGGTCCTCGGTGTCTCATGTACTTCCGCGTCGTTGGGGGAGGGTCTCCTCCGCCCTCTCGACTCCCCGAGCCTCCTTCCGTCTCTGAATCTCTCTGAATCGCCAGGGGCGCCCCACGCCAAGCTGCACCCCGAGATCCCCACGACCTGTATAGTAACCAGAGCCAGGCTGGGGATGTCTCGCCGCCGGCCTGTTCCGGCAGCCTCGCCGGCGGACTCCGGCATCGCGTCGTTCGGGTATCGGACGCCCCCAGACCGCCGCTCCTTTTTCTCACCTAGAACGGACGACGCGAGCCAACACACAGCCTGGCGCCGCCTCCATAAGTTGGTCCATCCCGCCGTCGCTGACCAACGCCCACCGCCGTACGGTTTGCCTCTCCCCTACTCTCCAACTCACACGGCCTCCGACGGCGAGGACATGTCCCGTGCGCCCAGGCTTGCAATCGTTGGCAGCAGTGCGCTCAGCATTGCTGCTTTTCCGGCCGATCCGCAAATCACGTGCTGGCCAATTAGCAGCCCTGCACGGACCCCACTGCCTCAGGTCCGTTGATCCGCTCTGATGTTCTTTGGAGGCAGCTCCCTCATCAATTCTTGTATTTTGTTTCGATGTTGTTTCAGGCATTTGGGGCAAAATTACTTGACAGTGCCTTTACCATCATTGTTCATTGCTTAATAGATGAGATGAGATAAAGGTATTACTTCGCTATGTTTTCATTTAGTATGGCATTTTCTCTCTTGAACAAATAAGGTTTCTTGGCATCAATGTATTATTTGGATCAATCTAATGTTTTCATATTTACGAGACTGAACGTGGTAAAGAGCGGAGACCAAACATAATCTATTTTTACTACACAAAATAGTACATTCGGTATGTAAGATTATGTGAGCTTGCTAAAACTTTTCATGACTTGCTGAGCTTGATGTAGAGGTACTGTTTATTTGGTCCATGGTTTTTTTTTGTGGTGTTCAGTTGCTTGCAAGACAAAGTGGTTAGTGCAACAAATATTTATCATTGAATAACATCAGGTTTCAGACAACAAAAAGGACTGAAATCTAAGTTGCAAAGAAGGAAAGATAGTTACAAAAATGATTGTTTCCCTTGAAAGTATAAGATTTTGAAATGGAGCAGCATCCAAACTGTAGGCATGCTGCTATCAATTGATTGCAATTCTAATGCATTGCTTTCTAGCTGAATATTCTTATTTATTCTTCATTTTTCCTTAGGAAACTCTTCTCTCGTGGAAACATGATTGTGAAGATCATCCCTGTTGTAATCTCAAATGGAATAAGCATACGTCTAGCTGCTGCTGGTGAATATGGTAATGGAAGATTTTTGGTCAATTCGACCGCCTCTTTACCTGAGATAGGAACTCACTGAATAATACGGGCTTGCTTACTTGGATAAAAAAATGTTAAGTTAGATTAATCATCCAGGGAGAGGTTTCTTGTCCTACAGATTTAGACATGAATGTTACTATGTTAGTGTGGCTCACATGACCAACTCTCAAGCGAACTTAAGGCTTAATTTTTTCATTTATATTTATCTTTTTTCACTAATCGAAATTCCAATGCATTGACCATGTACGATCACTGTCTTCTCTTCCGGAGCAAGTGCGCTCGGCATATGTCTTCACAGTTGGTCGGCCTGGGGCTAAGGACGACAGCTATTTGTCGCCTTCATACTGGATGGCAAGGTGGCAACGAAGGCAACAAATGTCACTGGGTAGGAGTGCCCTGTTTGCTTGAAGCTGCAGCACAATGACTCCAGGTAGATAATGCTGGATACACAATGGATACCTTTTTACATGACGAAGACGACCCACATGTGTCATGTAAAAATTTGGAACATCGGTTCCGGAAGCGAAGATTTTATCAAATTTTGCGGCAATTTAGCAGCAACAGGTTGATCTATCATGGATTTTATTTTGGAGCATGTTATTGCACCATGGATGGACGTGCACACAATAAATCTTTAGGTATGTACGACAGCTGTTCAGAACTTCAAATATTGCAAGTTGGTATGACATATTTCATCTGCCTAAATCTCAATAAATATTGTGGAAATACTGAATTGTGTCATAGATGCACACAAATATGCACCCTGAAGAGCTAAAGAGACCGAGGGACAATGAGTGATATGCCGGTATGCAAAAAATATGGATGAAATATTAAAGAGATGTTACATACTCAGAAAAATGTTGCAAATGCCCTTTGTTGATGGCGATGAATCATCTTTGAGATCATTTAGGTTGATAAAAGTGACAACCATTACTGTACGGAACCTGACCTGTGTTACATGCATGGAACATGCTTGCTGAATACTTTTTTTTGCGAGTCGCTTACTAAATACTTTCTTGCAGCTTATGTTGGTCCAATCATGTTGCAACTCTTATGATGTTCTCTTAAAACTGATGTATATATATATAAGGTGACATAGACACCCTATTCAGCACCCAGATGCAGAATAACTTATTTTGGACCAATGATTTTTTTTACGTTGTTATATCAAATAATTATATTATGTATGTATATATCTGCGTTTAGCAGAAAAAATTGGCATAAGAATACAAAACACGAGACAAAATTTAGGTGACGTAAAAATTATGTACGGTTGTGAAGATATCGGGTGGGTGTAGAATAACTATTCTACTCCCTGGGTGTCAAATAGCGCGACTGGTTAATAATGAATGGTGCAATCATCTGCGTTGCATAAATTGTGTTATGCTCAAATTTTCCCATTCAAAAGAAATATGTTACGGTTTATACTTTATAGACGTGAACGGAAGCAACACTTTAGAGATGTGCATTTTCAGCAATGTTTTCTTGACTGTAGTACGACTAACTGAATTTCTAACATTTGTCCGATTAACTGAATTTCAAACATTTGTCCTATTTCTTATAATGATTTGCAATGATTGGTTACGTGCGTTGCACGTGCACGTCAACTAGTGTTAAAAGATGTGAGAACTCTAGTAGCCATTTCATGGCAAATTTTGCTAGAAATAGTTCTAAGACGGCAGTGTGGTTAGGCTCGGGTCCAGACAGTCTACAAAGCACTTGCCAGATACCTAGTAGTTCCTGATATTTTTGAGTAATACAAGTTCATTCACAAAAAAAAAACTCAGTCCTTCAATCAACCCTCTTCGCTCTATCAATACCGGAGGAATCAGAGCAATCCCTATGCTTGTAAGCATCTGGGATGTGCAGAGTGCAGATCGTCTTTACAGAATACATAAACTTCATGAACGCGGCCTCAATTTGGCATTTATAGCATAGTGGTCTGGAAAGTACGCGGTCTCAATTCCAGTGGACGTGGCACAACTGTGCGAGTCTTTGTGCAGGATGTCAATGCCACGATCGCCTTGTGGAATCCAAACTGGGAGATGTATCAAACTTTACCATTAATCAAATTTTGGCCAAGACGGAGAAGCGGCTGCTTGCCGAGATCATGGCCGAGGCCAAGAGGTGGAAGATCGTGGGATTTTTGTGAGAGTTTTCCTTTGTTATCTTCTGCTGGTTTGTCAGCGTTGATGTGTTTGTTATAGACTCTTGTCATCCTATCTCTATCTATTTTTTTGACAACTCATTCTATCTCTATCTATAAAGAAAAAGGCGTGTATTCTCACGTGTTCCTGGAAAAAAAAATTGGGAGCCGGTATGATGAGTTTGCCTTCCTCCCGGCCGTAGGCACTGCCGGCGGAATCATATTGTCGCATGGCAGTCATAACTCGTCTGTTTCGGGAATAATTTTTTTGTTGAGGGAATGTTTTGGGAATAAATGGTGGCACATAACAGTATATGGGCCAACAGATGACACCGTGAAGAGCCCATTTTCTGGAAGAACTACGAACAATTTGATGGGCTTTGGGCCGTAACTGGAAACCTTAACCTTATCGTTGATGTCACGGATAACAACATCGACCGACTGAACCAGAGGACGATGGGAAGGTTCAGAAAACATTTGAACGATCTGGAACTAACTGAAGCTCCACTCACTGGACAATAATTCATTAATTCATGGTCAAAAGAACGATCCACACCTTCCCTGTCTAGAATCGATCGCTGGTTTTGCTCAGCTGATTGGGATGAAGAACACACCAACTCCCTCCTTCAGGCTTTCTCTTCTTCTTTGTCTGATCATTGCGCAATCCAAATGTCAACCATTGTGAATTTTGCTCGAAAGAAAAGGTTTCACTTTGAAGCCTTCCGGCTCAAGATGCAGGGGTTTCAAGAAGTGGTCGATTCAGCCTGGAACACTACAGTAGCGGCTTCGGACCCATCCAGGTTTTTTTTTTTTTTTTTGAAATTTATCCCCATCCAGGTTTTCAAACATAAACTTCGTGCTACTGCTCATGCGTTATCAAGTTGGGGGCAGTGAAAGATGGGAAACATCAGGGAACAATTACTTATGGCTTAGGAACTTATCTCGAGATTCGATGCGGCGTAAGACTCTAGAGATCTGATGAGGCCTGCCTAAGACGCAAGTTGAAAGGAAAGCTCTGGGACTCGCCTCCCTACAATGCACAATCGCAAGGCAGAGATCACACCTGCTATTGCTCCGTGAAGGTGATGCCAATACGGCATTCTTCCATGCCTAGTAAGAGGAGGCGAAATCACCTCTCCAAGCTGAAGAGAGGAAATGGGAAATTTTGGTCACTTTGTTCTTTGAAGAGTTAATTGGCACGCCAAAGGCTAGTGAAGTAGACTTTAACTTAGAGGCACTCCAACTTGCAAACCACAATCTTGAAGGCCCTGAGAAAGATTTCACAGAGGAGGAAATCTGGTCAGTTATCAAGAACCTAACATTAGACAAAGCACCAGGGCATGATGGGTTTTCTACTATGTTTTACCAAGTATGCTAGCAGCCGATCAAAAAGGATTTTATGGATGCAGTGCCTCACCTCACTTGCAAGGATGGTCGCAGCTTTCACTGGCTGAACCAAGCCTATATTACTCTACAACAACAACAACAAAAACTTTCATTCCGAAACAAGTTGGGGTAGGCCAAGCCTATATTATTCTGATACCAAAAAAAGATGAGGCAACTGATATAAGTGAATTCAGACTCATCAGTCTAATGCATGGTTTTGCTAAAAAAATCTCGAAAGCTCTTGCGAACAGAATTGCTCCTAAGTTGGAAGACCTGATTGCTATCAACTAGAGTGCATTTGTCAAGGGCCGCTGAATACAAAAAAATTCATGCTTGTCAATCAAACGGACGAAACCTTCCATTGAAGAAAGGTGCCAGTCCTCTTCATAAAACTTGACATTGCAAGAGCATTTGACAATGTACCGTGACAGTTTCTAATCAGTGTGATGCAAAAGAGGGGTTTCAGGAGAAGATACATTTCATGGATATTGCTAATGCTCTGCATGACAAACACAAGAGTTCTCATAATGGCTCACCAGGTGACAAGATTTGGCATAGGAGAGGCCTTGCCTCCCAGTGTCACCCATTCTCTTCCTCTTCATCATGGATGTGCTCAACCTAGTGTTTGAAAGAGAAGAGGAAAAGGGAATCTTCCCAAGATTACAAATTTTGGGCATTAGATACAGACTATCCCTTTTTGAAGATGATGCAGCCATGTTCCTTAAACCTAAAAAATGTAGTTGACAGCAGCAAAGGCTCTACTTGACCTCTTTGGGAAAGCTTCGGTTTTGGTGTGCAACCTGGAGAAGTGTGCCATGGCCCCAATTGCATGTGCTGAGGTAATGTGCAAGAAATCATTCAGCCCTTTCCTTGCAAAGTGGTGGAATTCCCCTGTACTTATTTAGGTCTCCCAATTTCTCTGGGCAAGTTAAAGAATAGTGAGCTACAGTCTTTGATCGACACAATTGCTAGACGGCTCGCTACCTTGAAAACTCTCATGCTGACACAAAGTGGGAGACTCATTCTAGTCAAAACTCTGCTCACAGCTATCTGTATATACCATACGTGAGGTAGGGGTGTGGCAACGCAAGAATGGTGGTGCCGAATTCTGCACCAAAAGACTCGGAATGGTGGTGCCGCACCCCGACGAGGTCTCGCACCGCCGCCGGACCCGTGCCGCCCCTCCCCCGACCCAAAATTGACCTTAGATGGTCTCCACACATGGATCTGGCAGGGGCCGCCATTGTCGTCGCCGCTAGCTCGGGAGAGCGTCCTCGACCCGGCGGCGAGATCGCTGAGTTCTCGGTGAGTCACGCTACTCCCCCAACCGCGCCACTTCCCGGACGCTAGAGGAAGGTCCCTATCGCGTAGCTCCAGAGATCGTCGTGCCTCCTTCAGCGCCTCCTGGCCAGCCTGCGCCACACCCTGACGCCGGTCCGGAGCTCCCTCACACTGCAGCCATGTCTAATTAGTTTGGTGGCAGTGGATCGGGTCCCGCGACCACGGCACGCAGTCATCCAAAGCCTCCCGATGTACGCCTCTGCGCCGCACCGATGAGGCTTCGAGTCCCCGTCGTCTTCCGTCGTCATTGGAGTTGTTGGATTCCATATCCTCATCGGTTATGGATACGTGCTTGTATGGATATGTGTTTGTATGCATGGATACATGTGCTTTGCTTGTATAAAGTAATATATGTGTCGTGTTGAATGCATGAATATATTTGTTGTTGAGCTGTTTTATGGTACCCTCAAGTCAATAAGAGCCCTCCATTTTAGTCCATCCAAAGGTCTAAAAGATTTCATACTGGTGTCAAAAACGTGACTAGTAAAAATCATACCGGTGCTAAAATGGCACCGCACCGCAGACGGGCCCGGCCCAATATCGTAGATAGCTCCGGCCCGAGAAGTTAATAAGCGGTTTGCTAAAAGTGAAACCCTACATCCAGCGCCGCACTATTCTCAAAAAAAAAAAACATCCAGCGCCGCACCATAGAAAGAGCTCCCGTTCCCACGCGCACACACTCGCCGCCGTCCTTGTCACCTTCCTCCCTTCGTCGTCTCCGCCGCCGGGGTCAAGGGGGAGCAAAGGCGCCCGATGCGCCGCATCTCCGCTGAACATCTTGGGGGTGGTGGCGAATGGGAGGCTTCAAGGCGTTCGCGGTGCGCCGGCTGTGGCGGAGCTCGTCGCGCGGGCAGACAAAGTGGGGTTGGAAGTCGCCGTCCCCGCCAGGAGCCACTGCTTCCTTCTCCCAGGTTGAGGGTAGGGCCGGTGCCACTGCGACCGCAACCGTCGTGCCCCTTGCGGCGCTGGACGAGAAGCGCTGCAGTTGGATCACGTGTGCTCAGACCCGGTGTACGGCGCGTTCGCGTACCATGACGAGGAGTGGGTAGTGTCGTGCACGGCGACGAGTGAACTTTCCATTCTGCTGCTTAACTGCTTAACTAGGGAGTGATCCGGCACTGAAGCTGTTTAACTGAACCTTGTTCATCGACTGTAATTCTTCAGAGATAGCACTAGGGGCTTGACACACATCACAGTCGATCGATTTGGTACCAACAGAGCGGGAAAGAATGGGTGAAGGTGAACAACGTCAACGGGAATGGTGGAATGGATGGCGGTCTCGAAGACGACGACACAGTTGATTCGGTTTCAATATTTTTACTTGTATTCACTCTTACTGTGAATGCAATCAATATCAGTGTAATCTGAATTCAGACGTCAGTCACCCAATCTGTACTGCACGCAATAGCTTGAAGCAATTCAGTTAATTATTTAGAAAGCAGTAAGAACCCTCATTCTCAGCGAACCTGGACATGCTTGTGCTCCTTTGGCAAGAAAATTTGGCTTAAAGCGCACTTCTAAATGAACACAACATTGCAGGCTACAAGAAGTAAGACAAGTAAAGCTACAGCTACAGATTCTCTGGTTTTGCGGCAGCCCGCACCATTGCAGCAAAATGAAGCAGGACATAAAAATTCAGACGTAAGGACACCTTCAAGGATGCACATCACATGTTTCAAATTTCCATGGATACGGCCTAGCAAATCATATGTCAACGAACAAAAAGTGGGTAATTACAGAAAATATAACAGTGACCTTTCCATGTTAGATTGCTTGAAAACGAATGATGCCAAAGTGCAGCCTCTGCTATTAGTCAGACAAGCTCGGCATATACAGAGTTAAACAAATGAGAATGATCAGTCAACTACTCCGTATCACATTATTCAGCCCTAGTACAGCAGACGTTGGTTTAGGTTACTGTTGCCTTTCTACCATGTATTGTAGTCTGCTTCTTGCATACATCTGATCCAAATTTCAACCATCTAATCGCCAGTACTACCACTCCAGCTCGATCTCTAAACGAGCTGAGCATCCACAACGAGTAAGAGCCTTTGGAGTTCTTTTCGGGTCAGGTCTTTCGAAATTCACCAAGGTACGGTATCCTTCTTTAAACCACGTGTAAAGCCGTCTGAAACGCCTCCTGGTTTCTGGCAAGTATTTCACCTACTTTTTAACACTGAACCCTTTGACCTTTGCAAAGTCATTATAAAACTTGAATCCTCGTCCTCACTTATGAAGGTCTTGCTAACCACGGCAGGTACTCATCATGCTCCTCATGCTCCATCTCTGAAAACTGCATATCAGAAAAGTAATATTCATGTTACTACTCAAGCAAATCATGTCTCAAAGTAAAAAAAAAGATAATTTCATGTGCAAGATGAAATGACATGTGATTTTGCTGATGATAAATATATTTTGCTCTCTAGTCCTGCAATTTTTTCCTCTGTTTTCCATTACACACACACAACTTGATAATTTTCGACATATGGTTTGATTTACATTTTTTTAGTCTAGGGCTGTAGTAATTTCTTGTACTGGATAGGTGATGAAATTGGAGGGGCACATGTTTAACTATGGATTGTTGGTGATCTCCTAGCTACTACTGATTCCTATTTCTACATCACACGAATCAACTGTAAAATACAAAAGTTGGCTTCTGTTCTAAGATTTCAGTACCAAGCAGGCTAATGAGTCAAGACACAGAATCGCTAAGTATTACTAAACTCTGAATTGCTAAGGAGTACATGCTACATGGTACTGAATTTTCGTTTCTGAAACAATGTAATTCAGTAGCACTAAACAACACTAAGAGGTCAGATTTAACCAGTGCGTCGAACAAGAAAATGTACAGGAAGCATATAAGACAGATGTTTTTACTGACAAAAATGAATTACTTGTCTGTTACATGTACAAGGACGGACATAGTGTCCAAGTCCGGCGAGTCGTGTGGAGTCGGCGCAGCGGCGCCGTCCACCTCCGGTGTTCTGTTTGCCGTCGCCTCCCTCGACATCAAACGTGACGTGTAGAGTCCAGATGCGGCGGCGGCGGGTTGGGTGGAGGCGAGGCGGCCGCTGCTGGTCGGGCGGCGGCGGCGGCGGCGGCGGGTCGGGTGGGGGCGTATGGCGGCGAGGCGGCGGCGGTCGGTTGGCCGCTCGCTTCACCGAAACGATTGTCAGGCTTCGGCCCTATCTTTGTTCGTCAAGGAGTCTAGGGCTGGGCTTCGTGTTTTTTTCGGCGAGTAACATTACATGGACCTGCTGGGCCTAATCTCAGACGACAAATCTGAATCTGAACCGTTCAGCAAACCATACTGCTCCCTCTACTGTGACCAGTAAAAGGTACCGTAAAATCTGCCTTGTTATATGTGCTGAAATGCACGGATGTTTCAGCAAACAAACAAACAAAATGCCATTGTGTCCTTTGCCGAGTATAACGCTCCGCAAGACCTCGGCATATGTGACACGACACAATTTGGTGATAGCGGACCAAGTGGCACCGCTCAGCCTATGACTTTCCTAAGTGTAAGGCACGAAACAATGACACTTGGTGAGATTGGCATTAGTAGTTGCCGAGACCAGACGAGACCGGACACTCGGTAAACAGCTACACCGAGAACCTTGTCGTGGTACCCTAAACGGTACACCGTTCGTTTATCCTTTTATTACACTCGGCAAACAGCTTGACACATGGCTGCATCTGGTGAGTTCTGTTTGCTGAGTATGTACCTGATCTACTCGGCATACCGAGGTCTCTCCGCCAACTTGCTGTTAGGAACCTTAATTTTGCCGAGTCATCCTATTTGGCACTCAGCAAAGGTTTGCCGAGTACCCGACGGACGACAGTCGACATACACCGCTTTGTTGACATGGTGTAAGCTGAATCCTTTTTGCGAGAGTAACATTTGGCGAAGACATTGCCAGTCGTTTTTGGCTTTAACCTAGTGTTATTGATAACAGTATTGTCCCTCCAGCTCTTCCGAGAAGTCCCAGATCGACCTCCTCTTAGGATGAGAGAAACCCTATAGCGGCTGGCGTTTCACACCGCACGATCGAGCAACATCGGGTGCTGGAGGGAGCGACCGGGACACACAACCACGATTTTAGTCGGCTGGGTTATGTCATTTTCCGACATTAGTCCGTTATCTCTGGATGTTTTCCACTTTTATTTATCCAGGGAAAAGAGAGTTCCGTTTTCCTACGTACGCAGATGTACTAGACGCAAAATCAGATAGAGCTAGCGCGTGGCTGTATAGGACTTGTGCATCTTCGCGTCGCGTGTAGCATCAGGATACTTTTCTCTCATGCCACAGGATACTATTCTCTTCCTCCTTCCGTTATGTTCATTGGATCTCTCCTCCGTTGACATCATCACTTGATCGGGCACGCCATGTCGCGGTCGGCTAAGCGGCGAAGGCGGGCGCGGCAAAGCAGGTCATGGTCGGACCTGCCACCCGAGCTTCTCGCTGATATCCTGGGCCGTCTCCAGTTGGAGGACCGCGGCCGATTCCGCGGCGTGTGCAAATCGTGGCGCGCGGCCGAGCGTGACACTCCCTGCATGTTGCCCATGCCGTGGCTGCTGGCGCCGGGGCACTGCGTTAGCCTGCACAACGCCGCCATCTACAGGGTGCCCCTCACGAATCAGGACGCCCGTGGCGCCGCCTGCCGGGGCTCGTTTGGCAACTGGCTCGCTCTCGTGCCCACGTCTACTCGTCGTAGCAGTTGCCTGCAGCCCTTCCTGCTCAACGCGTTCACCGGGGCAAGGATCCAACTACCGCGATGGGCCGGAGACCCCATCAGTAAGATCATCCTGTCGTCAGCGCCAAAATCCGAGTGCTGCACCGTTGCCGCCATTGTTCCCAACAATACGACGTTGCGATGAGACGCCACAGCCTCATCGCAGTTTGCCGCTATCCGGGGAAACCGAGCTGCAAGTGGTCCATAAGCACCAACCCTCACAAAATCCGAGACATCACCTTCTTCAATGGGAAGCTCTATGCCGTTGACAGAAGGGAACATATCTTCATCTACGAAGGGGACAAGATCAAAGAGTTGCGAGACAAGATATGGAAGAATCCCTCGTCCAGTTCAAATGCACCGTCGTTCGTCGGTAAGTGCAGGTTGTACCTAGTTCCCTGCAATGGGAGGCTGATCATGGTCCGCAGGAGCTTCAGACCAAAGCAGGGGCGTGGAAACAGAAGCTGCCCCTCAGCGGTCTATGCTTTCGATGACGCCGGCGATTCTTACGGCTGGATGACGGTAAGCAGCTTCGAGGGGCACGCGATATTCGTGGGTGACGCCTGCTGCAGAGCTTTCACCGTCGAGGCTTCTTCCGGGAGCAAGATCAGAGAGAACCACATTTGCTTCATTGACGAAGAGCTGGCGGCCATTTTCGATGCTGGATGGGAAAGCGTTGGACACAGCCCTTTTCGCTCCGTGCTGTCCTACGACGTGCGAAGCAAGTGCATCCGCACGTATCGGCCCTGTGAGCCGACACAGGCAGGCGCAGCCAGCGTGCCAGCCAGGGCGTGGCAGTGTGTTGCCGTGCAGCGCTTACCTCTGCATCGGCACGAAACCCCGCCACTCCCGCCAAGGACGTACTCTGAAGCCCAGCTGCGGCTGTGGGAGGTGATGGACTGCCTGGGAGCACAAGAGCCACACTACACCACTAGAGTAGATCCTCCTATGGACGCTGCTGCAGGAAGACGCAAGAGTGTCACCGCAGTCGTGTTAGTTGACATCCCTAAAACAACAAATGGTCGCCACCAGTGGAGATTCGAGGGGAAACGCCGGTCCGGGCACCAGGCTGCGGAGGTGGCGGCACACAAAGCAGTCACATTCCTACGAAGTGCGTTCCGCAATACTTTGGACGACAGCCCGTGGAGTTCCATCCCACATTACCATACGCATGTCGACGACAAAGATGCAGGGGAGGAAGATCAACCAGAAGGACAAGGCCACCCAGAGCTGAATTGGCGTATCATGGATCTGCTAGAGTTGATCTGACATGTTTATGGCACCACGTTCTCGATGTAGACTTTCGGATCACAAAAGAGCGGACCACTTTGGGAATGTTAGTGTTGCAATACAGAAATACACCAATATTTTCTTCGTAATTTTACATGAAATCAAGTTTTCTTTTTTTCTTTAAATGGGGAAGCCCCAGCCTCTGCATCGAAAAGATGCATACGGCTTTTACTAGAATTCCATTGCTAGCGGTTTTTCCCCATTTTTAGTAGTAAAGTTTTTTCAATGAGGTGTATTTACGCTGAAACCAGTTGTGTTTTTTCTTCTTTGCTGAATTATTTATGGGTAATATTTTAGTTCCAATTATTGACAGAAGACATAATTCACAATTATAGTAAGTAAATGATGCTAACAACTTTTCTAATATATCCACAATAAGTTCTCTCCTAGAAGTAGAGCTGCAATGTACTCGCTCCGTTTCGACTTAGTTGACGCGGATTTGTTTAAATACAGATATATTTAATAAACGTGTATACGTCCATATTTAAACAAATTTGCGTCAACTAATTCGGGACGGAGGGAGCAGAAGAGATACACAGTGTAGAAAGCGGTCGTCAATTGTACAGCCTAGGAACCTTATTGACGTCGACATGCAAGTTCTCGCGACGACAGTGGCTCGGAGACCACCACTTATCTACTTAGCGTGCAAATCCCAAATACAAGCTCGAAGGTCTGGGGCCAAGCAAAGCACTGATATACCCGACCTTATCCCCTCAGGTTCGGCCAGAAACTCACCCGAGGTCCTCGGAAAACTAACCTTCTTACAGAGAGAAAGTTTCATTAAACTAACGAAACTTACGAGTTGCGAGATAACGAGATTTCAACCTAGAGTCAAAAGAGTGTGAGTTAAGGAGAATACCAAGACCAAGAGATTTGTTCCTAGCCAAGACAGAGCTTAGCAATGGCAATGACACTAGAAAGCAGCAGCTAGTGTAACCCTTCTAAGTAGTACGGCACTCCTACACGGCTACACTGAACTCAATTCTAACAAAGTGAAATAAAGGTTCCCAACCTTCAAAAACTTTTCGCAGTGGTCATTTCATCTTGAATGCATACAATCATATTATGCAGCAAATTCCGCCACCATAGTAGGTAGTTATAGCACGATATTCATGCATAATTTTTTTTCATCCCTCAAATAAACATGTGGCCATGAGGAGATCCTTAAATGTGAAAAAGTGATATTGGGGCAAACCATTATTTTTCATTTAAAGAACTCCCGAATTTCTCCCAGAGTGTGTGTCTATGACATAATGTGGATCTGCACCTCACGTGATAGACAGGCCAATTTTATTCAATTTTGCAGGGATATCTCAGGATTTATCCCTATATTATTGTGTACTGCAAATGATGTGTAAGCCATCATTTAAACCTCAACAAACATTGAGGAAATGTCATGCAGTCTTACCACGAACTGCTGAATATTAATCAGACTGTGCTTGATGCCTCCTGCAAAAGGACTTGAGCCTTTCGAGTCCTTGCTTCAGTGTTGGTGGCTCCGTAGCAAAGGTGATGCGCAGCCAGTTTTCCATGCCCAAGGCTTTCCCTGAAAATGACAGTTAGAACAAATTCAACCGAAAACGGGGAAAAAATGGTGTGTTTGCTGCTCGACACACACAATAGTACTAATCTGTTTTACAGCCACATACCAGGCAACAGTATGACTGATTCCTCCTTTGTCAACTTGCTGCAGAACTCTTCATCGTCAGAAATGTCTGACAATTGTGAGACATCCAGTTTTACCTGCAAAACATATTTTTTTAGGATATCCCCTTTCACCTTCCAGAAATGGCAAAATTGCAAACGATGTTCTCTGTCTACCTTACCATCATAAAAAATGACCCCTCTGGTTTGTACGGACAAGTAATACACTTGATTTCATTTATTTCATCATAACATATCTCTGCAGTCTCCTTCAGCAGCCGGACAATGTTGCTGAAGAATTCATCATTTGTGTTCTTGATCATATGAGGAATTGCTCCCTGGTGAATGGACTAGACAACTTAGATGATGCACTGTTGTTTTCAATCCTCTAAAATAAGATCACGGACAATATGCACTGAAGTCACTACTTAAACTTGAAAATGAAGGTTCATTACAGGAAAACTTCAATCTGAATGGCAACTTGCAGAATGTTTCATTAGGCTAATAACCAGCCTGACATAGAACAGTTGCTGTTTAAACTGAAGAAATGTGGGATGGAGGTGTGGACAACGTCTTACATCCCATCTATGCATATATACAACATTATTTAGTGCAGAAATCAAGTAAACTGAAACAAACAGGAAAAAGGAACTAGAAAGGCAGAAACTAAAGAGGCTTAGCAATATGCACTGAAGTCACTACTTAAACTTGACAGGAAAACTTCAATCTGAAGGGCAACTTGCAGAATGTTTCATTAGGCTAATAATCAGCCTGACATAGAACAGTTGCTGTTTAAACTGAAGAAATGTGGGATGGAGGTGTGGACAACGTCTTACATCCCATCTATGCATATATACAACATTTTTTAGTGCAGAAATCAAGTAAACTGAAACAAACAGGAAAAAGGAACTAGAAAGGCAGAAACAAAAGAGGCTTAGCAATAGTCATGGTAACAAGAGCACGAGGCTCAAGACCTCGACAGCCTGGGACCAGTGGCGGCGCTACGTGTAGACTGTGATGTCAACCTACACCCTTGAAATTTTTGAATTTTATGCATTAGTCCTCAGTTCTGTAAGGCATCAACATGCAATGACATCACATGCCATGGGTACTAGCGCCGCCACTGCCTGGGGCCGTGCTGGAGTGATAATAGATACAGAAGCAAGATATTTAGGTTCTATTGTATTCCAAGACTATAAGTCCCCTTATAAATATGCCCTAACACACTGAAATCAGGCATAACTTGCGTAAACATTGATATATAAACCTCTACGAAAAATACGGAGACTAACTTGATCTCTGAAGATTTAATCTTGCCAGAAGAGGAAAAGTTGACAATGGTGCTGATTATGTAAGCATAAGGTAATTTCTTAGAGCACATCGGAGTGAAAACCAATGCATTTAATTGATCTCTCTCCATAAGCAACATAAACAGTAACGTTCCATTTTAGTAGGTATGTACATAAGCTACTGGAGATGAGAAAATTTCACAAGCTTTCGAAGATGAGTAAACTTCACGTAAGTATATATATTTTGGCTATCAACAAACGACAATCCTAGCTTATATTGGATTTCATAAACTACACATACTTTAGCATTAGGTTTCAATAAAGTATATAGCTGCCGAACCCTGTTACCTTGGAACACAGTCTGACATATGAGACTTATTCGTCAGTGAAACTGACATGCAGGGCATAGCCATTACAATCCAAACTATGTGTAGTTTTGTGAAATGTGCAGACAATCTTGGAAGAAAGTATATTCGGGAAAGTGATGCTTAGTTTGGAGGAGACTGACCCACATTTACGTTAAATATTTCTGAATATGCTAGACGTATATTCAGGAAAGTACTTGTTATTTGCATTGATTCGTAACGTATGCGGTTTATTAAAACTATCAGAGAACAACACACTTGACAGGATAACACAATTTTTGGCTGCCGGATGGTAAGTTCAACTTGTTAGATTCCATCTCATAAAACATGGATGTGTGGTTTACTGAAATATTAATAGGTATTATCTGCAACTCTTGTTGTGTATTGTGTGTAAAGAAAAGATTGTCCACGTACATTGCTACATTTCCATAAAGTACCTACGCTAAAGTAGAGAAGTACCTAGTTGGCTAACTAGATAACTACCTAGATACTGTACCATATAAAGGTGATAGGTGATTGACATCGCACTATTGACTAACCTGAAGAAATGTTGCAGGATCTGATATAAGATTTACGAAACTTCTGAGGGAATCAGCAACCTAATAATGAACACATCAGAGAAAATTCAATTTGAATATCAAAGAATGAATAAAGGTATCAATTAACTTGACATGGAAACGATGATGATGCATAGGAGTCTAATGTATGAAGAAAATAACACACATAATGTAAAAATGGGAACACACTCCAAAATGGGAAATTTCTTCACATTGTTAGTGCCAAAAAGCATGAACTATCACTAGCACAAATAGAAAACCACATACAGAAGTCAGTAAACAATTCTATTAAAGTATCTTTGAGGTGTTTAGCACAGCTAAAAAATGACATGTGAGATATAGTCTCTTATATAGCACAAAGGACGTGAAGTTCCATCATGTGGTAGGAAAAGTTCAACAAGTTCGTGGAAGCAACTAATTTTCAAGGAACTTTTAGATGGAAAGTACGTGCAGAGAAGGTGACATAATGTTTTGAAACACACAAATCACACTTCACATTGGAGAACCAATTCGGGTTCGTAAGAATAATACAAATTCGCTACAAGTAACAGATCCAAACCAAACTACTAAATAAAGTTATATGCAATTAGTTAGAATCACCTTGGTTTTTCTCAGAATGCCTTTAGGGTCACAAGTTGCTATCCAACCAAGCCTCCAGCCAGTACAGCCCATCTCTTTGATATAGCTCCCAAAGTGATTACCGGAACAGTCTTCCAAACACACCCATTGGCACAAAAGATGTGCTACCGTAGACAAGGTGGCCATATACTTCATCAGAGATGACTAAAATACCGAGCTTGCTTGCTATATCTGCAATCTAATTAACATGCAAGCATGTGGTAAGCTCTACTGCAATAAAGAAAAAAAAGGCTACATAGTACCGTACAAATGCCATACTAACCTTGGCCAAATGTTCGTGTGTATACACACTACCACAAGGGTTATTGGGATTAGTAATCATTATTGCTACAGTGTTCTCATCTGCAAGAGCTTCAACAGCTTCCAAGTCAACTTCCCATCCTCTCCCAGGAACAAGATCATAATGCCGTACTTCCATCCTATGAAACACTGCATGTGCTTAATGTTTTGGGTAACCAGGCCTCGGAAGCAATATGTTGACACCGGGTTGACCAAAAACAGACATCACAGTCTCGATTGCTTGGGTACCACCACAAGTAAGGAAAATATCATCATGGGAAAGCTTGTAAGGGAGATCGCGGGACAGATATTCAGCAACAGCTCTGGATTTAAACAGACAGTATCAATAAAAGCAACAGCACTGACACACTACTCAGACAGCACAGATGAAACTTTTTCATAAATCGTCTTAGTGTTAAAAAATACTGTTGGAAACTACTGAATCATGAGACATGTGTACATGTCCCACTTGGAATGGCAACCTCATGACCGCCATTGGCCGCTCCACCCTTGTCAAGTCGGTGCTCACCTCCCAAGCAATCCACCACATGACTACTCTCATTGTCCCCCCGGGCACCTTCGAGTACCTCACCAAAGTGGAACGTGCCTTCCTTTGGGCGGGCAAGGATAAGGTTAACGGAGCACAATGCAAGGTCAATTGGGAGACCGTTTGCCGCCCTCTTGACCTCGGTGGCCTAGGCATCCTCGACAACGAGAAGTTCGCGCGCGCCCTCCGCTTGAGATGGCCTTGGCTCGAGTGGAGGGACAAGGAAAAAATTTGGGTCGGCTCCGGCAACCCTTGCACGTCGGTGGACATGGACCTTTTTTACGCCTCAACTATGATTACGGTGGGAGATGGTAACTTGGCTTCTTTTTGGCATGCCCCTTGGCTCGAGGGGAAAAAACCTAGGGACGTCGCTCCTCTCATTTTCATGGTGTCCAAGACCAAGAAATGGAGTATCAAGAAGGCTATGGATGACAACGCTTGGATTAGCAAGATTGCCCTTGATGAAGATTTCTCGCATGACCACCTTTCCCAATTCATTGAGCTTTGGCTCCTCCTTCTCCAAGTTGTTCTTGTGGAGAATGTGGAGGACACCATCACTTGGAAGCTCACACCTAACGGGGAGTACTCGGCGGCTTCGGCCTACAAGGCTCAATTTTTTGGGGCCGAAGCATCAATCATGAAGAGCCATATTTGGAAGGTTTGGGCTCCTCCCAAAGTCAAGTTCTTTGCTTGGCTTGCTCTCCGGGGAAGGCTTTGGACATCGGACCGTTTGGCTAGGCGTCGTTGGCCAAATTGTGGGAATTGCCCTCTATGCAATAGAGTGCCGGAGACCATCACTCATCTCTTGCTCGGTTGCCGGTACACTTCTCGTCTTTGGGGCCTCATCAAGGATTGGCTTGGCATCCACGCTTTGGACCCAAGCCAATGGTCGGACCTCTCGCTCTCTAGTTGGTGGCTCAAGATGACGTTGCCTAACCGCAAGGCCTTGGCCTCCATCACCTTGCTCGCATCTTGGGAGATTTGGAATGAGAGAAACGCACGTGTGTTCCGGAATAAGTTTGCGTCACCGACGGTTGTTTTCAATAAGATCAAAGCCGAGGCTAGGCTTTGGGTCATCGCGGGTGCGAAACGTCTTGGAGAAATAATGCCGGGAGAGTAATCCCGTTAGTTTTCATGTGTGGGCCAAGCGAGCTTTCTTGTTTTCGTCTTGGTCCGGGTTTGTAAAACTTTCTATCTTATTTAATCGAAAAGGGCAAAGCTTTTGCCCACGCTTCAAAAAAAAAATTCAATATGTTTCACCTAGACAGAATAAATACTGAAGACGAGGTGGAAAAAATAAAATTGCTTGTTGGAAGGTAACCCCTATCCATGGGGGTAGGCTAGTCTTTATAATTCAAGCTTCAGTAATGTGGCCTTTTATATCCTCTTTTTCTATCCGAAAACCACATGAGTTTTCAAGAGCATTTGTTTCTTTTATGTCCCTCAGTTAAGGCAAAAATAGTTACCTTTCATAGGAAATTTTCCATCGACTCAAATCCCTTGAAAATATTCATTTGTATGATGCAATCAAACAAACTTTGGTGGAAACTCAATCCTAAAGGAATCAAGTGGGCATGATATAGCAATACCGTGCTTCTTAAATCCTGTAAATCGAAGAGGCGCTAGGCCGCTACAATGTACTCATTTTCAATGTAACTTCTAGGAAATTTGGCTCATTGGCACAGTGGCTAATTAAGGAGGGTACAGATGTCTTCTTCTTAGAACAACTTTGTGGGATGATACTCATTTTCAGTGGGATCAGTTAAAGCTGTGGAGCACAGATGTTGTGTTATAATAGCAGCTTTGACTTGTTTGTTGGAGCTCTGCTTCTTCAGTAAGCTTTAAGGCAGTAACTGAAGATTTATGGCAGCTTTGACCTCGTTTGTTGGAGCTCTGCTTCTTCAGTAAGATTTCGATACTGAAAAGACTAAGATAATAGGCTTTGCACATGCGGTTGGTCACTTTTTAGACATATTCGTCTCTTCTAGCCATGTGATCTGAGGGAGTTGCTGAAGTCACCAAAAGTTTAACTGAATCTTATTTTATGAGCGTACGAATTCATGGAACTGAAACAGAGATAAGGGGATTTTTATAGGGATCAAAGTAGCGAAAACTCGGAAGAGAGCCCGAGCTCGCTTGGTCCTGGGAATTGCACTACACCTAGCTACCACTCGGCTCATCGATTGATGTACGTATATACTAGGACATGGACATCTATAGGATTCTATGAAATAAATACGGTACGTGACTACGTGTACCAGATAAAGTTAGGTGGAACTTCCATGCATTTAATGCACTGCGAGGAGTTAGAGAGAGCCTTCTCCCGGAAGGATCAGGTAAAAACGTGGCAGCGTAGCCACCTTTGGAACCGGTGAAAATATTTTATCGTGTGAACATTTTCTGAGTCCTGTGGAAATTTCTGTTTTAAGCCCATGCATATTTTTTGAATCCCTCATTTTTTTTCCTATCCCCTATAATATTTTATAAATCTCATGGTTTTCTTTTGAACATGTGAACATAATCTGAAACCCGTGCAACCATTTTTGTGAACCATGAACAAATATTTTAGAAACCATGAATATTTTTTCAAACCACAGAAATATTTTATTTAAACGTTTAATATTTTGTGGAACCATGTGGACATTTTATTGGAATCATTAAAATATTATAGCCATGAATATTTTTCTGAATCCTATGGAAGTATTTTTTTTCTACCTAGTGAATGATTTTTAACCACTACAAGTTTTAAAAATCATGAAAATATTTCGAGCCATCATGAATATTTATTTATTAAACCCATAAATTAATTTAGAACCATGTGAACTAAGTTTTTAGAACCGGTAAAATTCTTAGAAGCGATGATATTTTGGAACAAATGAACATTATAAAGTGAACCTTTTATTGGAACCTGTGAAAATATTTTTAACGAGTGAACATATTTATTGAATTCTGTGAAAATATCTATTGTAAACCCACAATTGTTTTTTGAACCCATCAATTTTTTCAGACGCTCAAGAAAATTTTAGAAACCTCATGATTTGCTTTTTAACATGTGAACATTTCCTTACACCCTGTGCAAATATTTTGTGAACCATGAACAAATATTATAAAACCCATGAACATTTTCTTCGAAACCCACAAATATTTATTTAAACCCTTAACATGTTTTGGAACTACGTGAACATTTTATTGGAATCGTGAAAATATCTACTAACCCATGAATATTTTTTTAATCTCTTGGAAATATTTTTGAACCGTATGTATGTTTTTTGACCCTGAACTTTTTATCAAACTCTTGAATAATTTTGGAAATCCCATGAATTATTTTAACGTGTAATTCTGAATCATGTTTGCAAATATTTTTGTGAACAATGAACTTTTTTAGCCATCATCATCTCAGAGATTTTTTAACCATGAAAATATATTTAATAAAAAATCAACGGAAGAATAGAAAATAAAAAAATAGATAAAAAATATGAAATGAACGAAAAAAGAACAGAAAAGGAAAAGAAAAAATAGAGAAAAGAAATGATGCACCAGGAATCGTCCAGCCGTGGTAAAATAACACATTTAAGACCCCATGGTTCACCTGTGCCCCTCCATGACGGTACGTAGTTAATGGAACCGTAATAACTTTCTAGGAATATACACGGTACTACACGTAACGTACTGCATACATCTACCCCTAGCATTCAATTGGTCAGGTAGCTTCAGACCCCACCGCCAAAGACCAACCATCCAGTAGCATTACAGCACGTCGTCCGGGAGCGAGCGAGCTCGAGCTCACAAAATCCGCGTCCAGCATGTTATAATAGCAGTCACTCAATCTCTCCAATTCAATCGAGGTAATCAATCCATCATCCATGGTAGGTATGTTCTGAAACGATAGCGACGGGAGCCAGGAAGAGACGGGCACTGACCGGCGAGCGGGGAGGGCGATGGTGGGTGACGATTACCCGTTGTACTCGCCGGACCGCACGGCCGCGACGACGGCTTCCTCCGCCTCAGGTGCGGTGCGGAAGGAGGGGGAGGAGGAGGGGTCGCCGTGGCTGAGCGGGATCACGGGCCGCGGGCCGCGCTCGTCCAAACAGGCGTGTAGCTGGAGGAGGTACCGCTGGATGCTCCTCTCGCCGGCGGCCGCCACGGCCGTGTTCGGGGACGCGAATCGCCAAGTCTTCTTCCCGCCGTCTTCCATCGCCGGAGCAGCCGCCGGCCGGGGCCACGAGCTGAATTTGCAGAGGTTTTTTTTTTCTGTGATGTGATTTTGCAGAGTTGGAACGAAAGCTTTGTCGTTGGCGCTTAAAAAGAATATTAAAAGGTTCTGAAACACGAAAGTAGCCCGGCCCAAGTAATACTCCCTACTGGGCTTTATGCGCACCCCCTCTCTCTCGGATATCGCGCTACGTTTCTGCGTTGTGTATTTATACGGTAGGAGTATTTCCGTCGCGGGTTGCATGCGAACCAAAGTACAACGTTTCGAAATAGAAAAAATTCGTTGTCTAAAAGTAATTTTCCACGAAGTACGTAAAAAAGTACAAATACAATGAAACTCGGAGTAAAAAAACCCGAAATACTACCTATGTTTCTAAATATAAAATGTTTTAACTTTTTTCCACATTCACGTGTATCTAGACATATTTTAGTGCGTATGTTCACTCATTTTATTCCGCACCTAGTCAACATGTGAAAGATCTAAAACATCATATATTTAGCAACGGAGAGGGTGTAAAACACTAAAGTATAAGTACACTGAAACCCAAAGTATAAAAATATTTAAATCTGAAGTACAAAAATACTGAAAACCGAAATGGAAATTGTGAAATACAAAAATCCCAAAGTACAAAAGAAATCCTGAAGGACAAAACTCCCCAAGTACAAAATACAAAAAAAAAGAAGTACAAAAACAATGAAATCTGAAGTTCAAAAATCGTAAGTCCCCAAGTATAAGAAAACATCCCCTGCTATAAACTCTTCTTTGACATGCACATATATACATTTTTGAAAAGGAGAATTCGTAGGTTTTTATTTCATTCAAATGTTTAAACATCCCTATGCTTAGTAAACATTTGTTATTTATGTTAATAAACTCAACCTCCCCCTTGGTCCTTAGTGGACAAGTACTCCATTTAATCAACCTATATTTTCTAGATAGCCACTTTGATTCCAAAATAAGATTTGTAAATATATAAGTCTATCCCTTACCCCTTCAGGTATTTCTATAACAGAGAGAACGAACATAGTTTGTAAGAATAAGTTGATCTTCGTGTGAGAGAAATTTGCCCTCCTAGCATCCAACTTTATGCAAAGCACCCTTCCATTCTTTATGAAATAATTAGTGGATATGGACAGCCAATCATCTAAAAGAGACACACTTTAACAACCAAAGAATTGTTTATGTCGATTCTTTCCCGTGTGTACTTGGTTTCTTCCTTCTATAATTGATCAGCGGAGCCTTTGACAAAATAATAATAATTTATTTCTTCATGTGTGCAACATAAATCATGTATATTTCTAAATCTTCACGATGTTTAATTGGTCAAATACACAACCATCTCATGTTAATAATATTTATCAACTTGACTACTGTGTGCAATTGGATCTTGCATATTCATGTTAGAAAAAATAATGTTAAACTATTCTTACATCATCATTGTGGGGGAAGAGGGGGCCATTGCCCCCTCCCCCTATGAACCTAATTAAAAATTGCATATTTCTATAACTCTGTCATATCAAAATTTTAAACCATTCTCTGCCACTGTCAATGACAGTAGCAAGTAGCGGCTAGGCTAAGGCTCATGATACAACATGAACAACACTCGTGTGTCAGGAATCCACACCGGCCTTCCTAAACCTCAAACAGTTTTCGGCACATAATACAAACCAATCACCATAGTTGAACATGTTCTCATTTTCTATACTGCTAGTCGAGCGCGCTCCCGGTAAGAGGAAAAGCGGAGCAAGTTGAACAGAGCACGCAAATAAGAACTCAACTCGGTGACGATCAGAGCACTTGAAGAAGATGTCCACCAAGGCGTCCACCCAGCGCGCTTTGTTCGTGGTTGGCATTGTGCTGCTCGCCACGTTCGGCGATACCATGGCCCAAGGTCTCCATGTCTTCTCTCTCTCTCTCTCTCTCTCTCTCTCTCTCTCTTTGTTTTCTGTTTTTAGAGTAACTTGCTCACTTTTATTATGTTAATAAACTCAACCTAGATCCCCTTGGTACTTAGTGGACAAGTAATCAATTTAGTCAACCTATATTTTCTTTTAAGATAGCCACTTTGCTCCCAAAATAAGATATATGAAAGTGTAGTCTTTCCTTTACCCCTTAAGGCCAAATAATTATTCAAATATGGATAGAATAAGTATCATGTAAAGTTTCAGATGCACAAGTTGGGTGCACATCATTTGCTCCAAATATGAACTTGTAGATCTACAAGAAAATATATCCTACAAGGCATACATGCGATTTTCCTTCCCACGACATACAACAACAACAACTAAGCCTTTTGCCCCAAGCAAGTTGGGGTAGGCTAGATATGAAACCCACATAGAAACTTGTGAAAAAATAAAAGAAAAGAAAAGGACAAAAGACAAGAGAAAAAGGAGTAAATCAAGGTTCGGGCACATGGATTGCTGATTTCCATGCAGTCCTATCAAAAGCCAAATCTCTAGATACATTCCATTCCTTCAAGTCCCTTTTAACTGCCTCCTCCCATGTCAATTTTGGTCGCCCTCTACCCCTCTTTGTATTATCTATGCCCCTAAGAATCCCACTATTAACCGGTGCTTCTGGTGGCCTCCGTTGGACATGTCCAAACCACCGTAGCATGTGTCGGACCAGCTTCTCTTCAATCGGCGCCACCCCTACCTTCTCACGTATCACCTCATTCCTAATTCGGTCCTTCCTTGTGTGTCCACACATCCATCTAAGCATACGCATCTCTGCGACACTCATTTGTTGAATGTGTTGTCTTGTAGTGGGCCAGCATTCTGCTCCATAAAGCATGACAGGTCAGATCGTCGTCCTATAAAACTTACCTTTTAACTTTTGTGGGACCTTCTTGTCGCATAGGATACCAGATGCTTGCCGCCACTTCATCCACCCTGCCTTGATCCTGTGGCTAACATCCTCATCGATACCACCATTACTTTGCAGCATTGATCCCAAGTATCAAACCCGCGGTACACGAGTGTGGAGTCGAAAATCGGCCACTACAAGCTTATGCTGCGCCACGACACACTCCCCTGGTATCACCTTGCAGTCCAAACAAGCCCGCCTCTCCGTCCTCCTAGTAAGGACAAAGTCAATCTGGCTAGAATGTTGGGCGCTGCTAAAGGTTACCAAATGAGAAAGCCTCTTCCTAAAGAGGGTGTTAGCCACTAACAGGTCGTAGGCTACATCAAAATCTAAGATGTCCTTACCCTCCTGATTCCTATCGCCAAACCCAAAACCCCATGCACTCCCTCAAATCCCAAGTTAGTTGTACCCACATGTCCATTGAGATCTCCTCCTATGAAGAGCTTCTCCTTTGTGGGTACGCTTCTAACCAGCCCTCTAGATCCTCCCAGAATTGCCTCTTGATGCTCATGTCAAGCCCAACTTGTGGAGCATAGGCACTGATGACATTCAAGACAAGATCTCCTACAACTAATTTGACTAGAATTAACCTGTCCCTTGCCTTCTGACGTCCACCACTCCATCCTTGAGGCTCTTATCGATCAGGATGCCAACTCCGTTTCTGCTACCAACTAAACCAGAGTACCAAAGCTTGAAGCCGGTGTTCTCTACTTCTTTCGCCTTTTGACCCACCCATCTAGTCTCTTGAATGCAAAGGATATTTACACGCCTCCTAATCGCTGCATCAACTAACTCTCTTAGCTTTCCTGTTAGGGAACCTACGTTCCAGCTACCCACCCGAATCCTATTTGCCTCGTCTAGCTTCCTTGCCCTTCGCATCCGTCGAGTGAAATGCGAAGACCCTTGCTCACTTGTCACTACACCCGGGCGATGATGTAGCGCGCCACTAAGGGAGTGACGGCCCACCCTTGCTCATTTAACACCACACCCGGGTTCCGATGTGGCGCGTCACTAAGGATGTGGCGGCCCGGCCCTTGCTCATTTAACACCACACCCGGGTTCCGATGTGGCGCGTCTCTAAGAGGGTTACGCCCCAACGAATTACTATTGGGTTTCATATCCATAGGAATGGCTGGTTTTTACATTGGCTTGCCAAGCCTATCACAACCCTCCTCCTTTTCCCGGGCTTGGGACCGGCTATGCCTAAAAGACATAGGCGGAGTTTTTCCTTCCCACGACATAAGGGGAAAAAAGTATAGATCTTGCTCTGCATTTATTTAGCCATTTAGCTAGCTCTAATGGTTGTGGCAAAAAAAATAGTCCAATCTATATCAATACATGCCCTAAAATGAGATGTTAGTGACATTTTTTTTCTTTCAACCAAAGAATCCACATCAAATAGTCATTGATCTGTTAACGGGGAGAACATGTTGGTAAAAAAAACTTACTTTATCATGTTAAGTCGTTTATTTTATTTTAATTCAAACATGAATGCATGGCCTAAACATACCAATGCTTACGCCTTTTACTGATATATGAGCAAAACTTTGCAAAAATGACTCTAATTCGCTATAAAAGTTCATCAGAAATACAAAGCACACCAATATACTAAAAAATACATCGAGTTCCTAGACCACGAAGCAACCACTACCGCCACCTGACAATTCCCGACGCGCCGCTTTATTCATAACATATGGTTAACTTATCCATTTATGAAATGAAAAACATGTTTGTACATGAAACTTGCTTTTTATCCCACTGATAAGTTTCCATCCAAAAAAGTTACTTCCTGAAAATACCCCTTCATGCGCTAAAATGTACAAAAGCATTTTTGATGGTTTCCAAACACTAGAGAACTGCATTTTATCCGAACAGTTCATATGTCAACTTATCAGATTGTAAGCCATGGACATAATCACATCGGAGTGATATCCATGGCTCTCTAAATGAGTTTTTGGTGATGAATAATAAAAAAGATTAAGAGACTATATGTGCATCTAGTGTAATCAGGAGTTTAAACTATGTAGACATTGGCGTTGACAACCCCCAAAACACTCGAATAACAGAACATTAGATACTCATAACTTTTTTCTAACTCGTTTTTCTATATCTCTAAATCCTTTTTGATTAATAAATTTATCGTTCCCTGCAAAAAAAAAAAAGGTAGTGACGGTGGCACAGCGCACTGATTTGGTGGTCACATGAAATTTTCAGAGTGGTAAAACGTCTAGAAAAGCCAGAACTATCTTGAGCTTTTTTCTTCAATTGCGTGATATCACTTTCTGTACGTGAATTAAGGCGAATTGTAGCAGGAGAGAGAGCATGGAGTAGGTAGCAGCTAGCTAGGGAGACAGAAGGGGTGTGTTTGGAGCACCGACTTGACGAGTCGCCCGCCGTGCCGGCCATGGACACGTCGAGTCGCCGGTCAAATCCGCAATAAGAGAGATCGGGGTCCGGTCTCAGCAAGCATCTGGCAGTACTACCCGAGTCTATATACCCCTTCATCTATCTTAGCACTATGTCTGGCCTGGCCATGTACTGTACGCGCCCCTCGTGTGTGTTTTGCTGACCATGAATTAGTAGCTACTAGCACAATACCCGTGCGTTGCTACGGGATAATATCATCGACAAAAAACCAATGCATAACAAGTTGCAGTTTAATGACGTGTTTGACGACGATCTTGTGGGCATGGAGCGAAGTCGTTTGCCGGCGTCAGCCTTCACGATTTTTCCTACCAAAATGGCAGTTGGTGCGCCCGCCGCCACCTCCGTCACTCTAAGAACATCGCTCGTGGTTTGGCTTCTTGAGGTGCCAAAGTGTAAAAGGGTAGAATGTCACCGTTTTTATACCTTTCGGTTGATTTTCCATATCATGGGGTTCAAGTGCAAAGGTGGGTGATATACCATAGCATCGACTCTGATTCGAAATTAATACTCCTCCGTCCCAAAATAAGTGTCTCAAAGTTGTATAAAAGTGAATGTATCTATACTTGTTTCGTGTCTAGATACATCTACTTTTTGACAAATCTAAGACAGTTATTTTGGGACGGAGGGAGTAGTAAAGAATAGAAAAGATTAAATATAGCATTAGAAATTTTAGATGTTATATTTTTTAATGAGTTAACTTTTCTCGTATCAAATACACTACATTGGTAAAACTGATAATTTAAGATATGCGAGGCACCTCATTTTTTCCGTAACAATATGGACAACACCTATAAACCGACTGGAGGGAGCACACATGAAACTGAAAGAGGAAGAACACACATAATAAACTATCTGTTTTTATTGCTTTACTGGGTCACGGTGTGGTGGAAATTGTAGTATACATATATTTTTCGCGTGTACATGCGAGTTCAGTTTTTAGAAATAGTTGCTATAGGTAGAGAGAGAATATAAGCTAGCCGAGAGAGAGAAAATAATCATGGATCGCATACATCTGCCACAAGTGCACGCATGCACTGATTGGATCGCTTGCCGTTATATTTTTTTCTTTGAGCTTGAGCTTGGTTACGGATCGATTACGTGACATAGCATTGCCTTCCTTTAGACCGGGTGATCAACTACGACGGACGCGCGTAGCGTTCCGGCCGGATCGGGAGTCCTTGACCGGATGGATGTCATGTTTTATTTTCGTTCGGTTTAAGATGTATCGTTTGAATCGTTTTTTCACTTATAGGTGGCATCTGATGTAAATTTTATCAACTTAAAGGGTAAGTTTGGTGACGTACCGCCGCCAACCATCACCTTTACTCGTATTATATAGTATATAGAGATTCGACTTCGATATCGGTTCATCAATTCCGTTTGTCGAATATCCAGATGTTCTTTGGAGCCATACTGAAACTTGTAGCGTCGGAGTGGTGAAAACAAGACATTCGATCGAAATCAACGACAACTGCTGGATCGGCTAAGTTACAACCATTCGTCCATCCAACCGTTAAAAGAAGCAACCTTTGGACATTTCCAAGGCTGAACTGAGCATGTGCATCGGCAAGATCCAGGCAAAGCATTCGACTAGATGGGGTTTGTGCCGACCCGGGTTATGTTTGGTATGCCTTTGGTTTGGTCTGATTTAGAATGGTACAGCAAGTTGATCTTTGGCTCTTTGGTTTGGTTAGAGCATCTCGAACCGAGGCGCTCAAAGCCAGCCCAAACGCCCGGGCGGTCCGCCCGGACAGCGTTTGGGCAAAAAACCGGCACCCAACCGTGGTCTCCAAATCAGCCCCAAACGACCGGGCGGTCCGGCACACCCCAAACCCAGCCCGTATGTGGGGTGGGTTTGGGGCCGCCCGGACGCGTCCGCCTCATGGTCGCTGACAGGGCGGCCCCACGCTTGACCGCCCCGTCGACACGGATAGGGCACCTTGATCGCATTCATGGCACAGCGACCGGCCGGCATTCATGGCTTACCGGCCGGCGCTCCGCCCGAGGCGGCCATCTCCGACTATAAGGAGGGCCGGAGCAAACCCTGGCCGCTCACACATCCGCCGCACTCCTCTCTTCCCCATCCGCCGCCGCCGTCCTATCTTCCCCATACTCCACCGCTCTTCCCCATCCGCGGCCGCACTCCTCTCTTCCCCATCCTCCACATCCAGCATGCCTCGCCGCCTTCCGACCGTCTGCGCTGCTCACACCGGAGAAAAGGGCGCAGATCTACCGGGAGGCGTTGGCGCGCGACGCGGCGGAGGTCACCGCACTTGCGGCCCAAGCGTAGGCGGACCCGGAGGCGCAGGGGGCCGCGGATGCGGCGGAGACGGCGGCCGTTGGCGTCGTGGAGCTTGAGGCGGAGCCCGCATTCGTCCGCATGACGGGTGCGGAGTTTCGCCAGCGAATGGAGGAGGAGGAAGCCCGGTATCAGGCAGAGGCGGCGGCGGCGACGGAGCAGTGAAGGGTGCAGGCGGATGCCGAGCAGGCACGGATCCAGGAGGAGGCCGAGCACCGTGCGGCGGAGGCGGCTGACCGCATCCTCATCGGTCAGATGAGGAACAGGGCCGGCTTCCTCGAGCAGCAGCTGCAGGCGGAGACGACCATGAAGGAAGGCCGCTACGTCGACCTACAAGCGGCCGGTTCTGGGACGACCTTCTCCATCTCCGACTCTGACGAGGAGGCACAGGGCGGCGGCTCCGGCAACGAGGCACAGGGCGGCGGCTCCGGCGAAGGCGCAGGGGCAACGGTCATCGTCATCTCCGACGAGGAGTAGGATAGGGTAGTACAATAGGCTATGTGGTAGGAGTAGTACGTAGTATGATCTACGTTGCATGGTTTGTAGTAATTTGGTAGCTAGATTTTGGGGTATGTGGTTGTAGGAGCCATGTTTTAGGGGTTGCCCGGACACTGTCCGCGGATACATCCGGACGTGTCCGCGGATAGTTTGGGGGCCGATTTTGGGGGTATGTGGTTGGAGCTGCTCTTAGAGTATCTCCAACGGTCCCCAAACAAGTATCTTTCTGCCTGGACGTGGTTTTATTTATCCAGGCTGTCCGGCACAGATCAAATTCATCCCACATTTTGTGAAGTTTGGGTTAGGAAAAGACTGTCCGGGCATGCCCCCTTGGACCAACCTTTTCCTCTATTTTTCCCTTTCTTTTGTCCTTATTTTAACCTTCTCTCCTTCTCCACCAATTACATACAAGTGACCCCACAATTTGGGGTGATATTTGGGGGTAACAGTTATAGGAGGCCAATTTAAGGGCTGTCCGCGGACACGTGCCCGGACAATTTCAGGGCTGTTTTGCCCATTCCAGTTGGAGATGCTCTTATAGTTTCAAAAATATTTTCCCACTTTCCCTATGTAAAAAAATCTAGAGTCGGTAGCCAAATGCCTCCACAAAGTAACTCATACAATGTTACGTGTCTTTATCAGAAAATATAAAGAGAGTTTTGTGTGATAATAAAATACATTGTTCAAAAATTTCAGATAACACGAAGGCGGCGTGACCAATCACACGAACATAATCATATTACCAACAAACATCGTGTAAGAAAACAACTACTACCTTATGTATACAGACTAAAAGTAATTCTTTTGAAATAATAAATAAAAATACCTAGATAAATATAACCAAGATGCTATAACTGCAAAATTTATTATGAACTAGAATTATTGGTGGAACGATTAAGAAGTTGCATTACATATACTTTTGGCCATTTTTGCATTAAGAATATGTCATTGTAACTCAATATTTAATTTACAGCTTTGCTCTTTTTTGTTATAGAAAAATAAGATGGGGTGCCAGTTGTTGATTCACGTTTCCAGATACGTTGTGTTCTACAAAACATATGGTTTGTTTGGTAAAATATATGACCTAGCTGGTTATTAGAAATATCATATTGGATAACCGATTCATGATGTAATTATGTTTGGAGATCGAAACATTAAAAACCACGTAATCAGAAAGCATTTATCAAATTGAGTGGATCTTTCCCCGAATACACATAAGAACATACATAACTTACCTGATTTTTTTTCATTTTTTCCTAACAATTTTGAATTTTATGTTGAAAAATTGGACCAAGAGTGTCAACTGAATTTTGATCAGATGACACTCACATAAGTAAAGTCACCCAGTCTGGGTGCCAAATAAATCTTACAACTAGGGAAATCAAAACAAATAAATGCCTTTGATACATGGAATCATCATAGGTTGTCTCCAAGGAGATCTGATATGGATGTTTCATGGTCTGGCGCTTTGCAGAGTTTGTGATTGCATAAAAATGTGCTAAACTCGAGTGACGTACCGGCCCAGTACGCTACACACTTGCTGTCGCCTGTCGCTGGGCACCTACCTAGCCTAGCTGCACAGGCTGCGTCGATCGATATCGCTGGCGAACGAGATCACGGGGAAGTGCAGTTAAGCTCCCCGTTCTTTTACATCATCCACAGAGAAGAGAACAGACGACAGGCGTAGGCTACGTAAGATTGCGACACCCTAATTGCACTCAGCCATCATTGCTATGCCCTGCGCCAGTACTGGCAGCTTGCATGCGTATCCTTTTTCACTGACCGGAATAATATGGGACCGTCTTTGTCCCTTCTCCTGTAATACGAGCGGGACCAGCAAAAATGTAATTAAAATTATAGTTATTTTTCTATCCAGAAAACACCTGGTACTTGCGGATATCCTTTATATAATGAACACAATACAAAATAAGATATCATTCCTATAATTCTATTTCATTCGAAATATAAAACGGAAATAAAATTGGTCAAAGAAATTGCTCCCCATGTCTGCCATGCAAAGGACCAAACATTAGAGGGTACATATCTAAGCAAAGGATTTGTGACATGGATATTTCTTTCAAAATATTAAATCCCCAAATTAATTCGTTGGAATATACTACTCTCTCCGATCAGTTAAAATTGTCGTATGAAAATAATGTATCCAATACGACTCGTACATATAACTTCAGAAGAATGTTTTTGGATCGAGGGAGAGTAGTCAAATTTGGTTTTATGATGTTTCCGTTACGTGCATGTTTCCTTGCTCGAAGTTTGGGACCATGTAAAGCACAATAATTTCATCTAAATTGTTACCTATAAAATATCATTTTTCATGTTATTTTGTGGAAACAAATACAAATTGTGTTTCCAATTTTATTGGGATTTGGGAGTACATGACATCAGTCATGCAACTCTGTGTGTGACGGTGTGACCTAAGCTGCTCACTGTGGTTAAACCAACCGGCTTGGTAAGCTATCTCGAACAACTGTTTGATTTTCTTGTCGACTAGATTTTCCCGATGATATATAGTAGTGTAGGGCAAAAGGTAGCTCATATATAATTCAGTAGTCCATACCAAAACGTATCGACCCTAGATATATTTTATCTTTTAACTTAGAATTCCTACCGTATGTGGTCGGAGTGGTAATTAGTCTAAAATAAACATCAACAACTCAGAGATATAGCTGTAGAGTATAGCAAACATGATAACCGTTTTTAGCCGTAGCATGAAAGCCTTGGTACCTATAGAGGGCAAGGCGATACACGAGTCCTGAAGCTACCCTCTCCTTCCGGCTTTCGAAAAGAATACCTAAGAGTGTTTTCGAGAGTCAAACAATATCAACAGGTTTAAAAGTCAACATATATAAATATAATATTATATATCATATGAAAAAATAGTGTATAGTCGAGTAATTTGAGGCTGGCTTTCTTTCAAAAGGAAAAAAGTTACCCTGTTGGAACTCCGCCGACAAAAAAGGGTGATAATCCCATGCCCTGAAGCGGCAGAGATCAATGGCATAGCACAGGCTACTCCTCGATATTTCCATCACAATACTCCAGAACGGTCTGCCACATTACACATGCGGTACACACAATTTCCGCCGAGGGAGAAGGCGTCCGTCGACGGACGTTTCCCTTTCCGAAGCACGAGGCCGCCGGCGTTGTGCATGCAGCTGGCGGCCATGGATGGACATGTTCCGGCGAGGTAGATTGATGGAGCTGATCGATCGAGCGAGAGCCGATCGAGAGGTCTGTATTAAACCTGTATCCCCCGTCCGATCCATCCATCAGCCATCACTAGGGGACTGAGCGCGGGCTTCGCCGCGCCCGTGGGCTAAAATTTCGAATTATTCAACCGTAAAGTTATTGTGGGTTAAAAGTTGTCGGCATTTCGAAAACTGTTCAAATTCGGAAATAACTAAGTTTTTGAATTGTTTAACGCATTTAAATTCCTTTTAACGTATACGGGAAATACAAATTTGGAAGGTGTATGGATACCTGAGATTTGAATTTTGCTCGTGCATATTTATTTTCATATTTTAAGCCTATGTTACAAATGGGTAGTTGTATTTAAATGAGTTATCAAACTTTATGTAAGTAATTTTTTTGGTGACAAATTATTTTATTGGGTTTATCGTATTGATTGATAATGTGGAATTGATTTTGTTTGAGTGCAAAAAAAGAAAAATAGAATCCATATTTTTTGAAATCTCGCGTGGATTGATCAAGACGTTATGTAATATTTGAACTTTCAAAGTTTTCAAATAATTTCGAGAAGTTTCCAAAGTATTTGGAAAGGCCAGGTTGATTTTTCAATTTTTTTGAAAATTGATTTGAATTGATTTGGAGCTCTATTTGGAGAGTTACATTTTTTTTGGAAAATAATAAAACAGGGAAAAAAAAACTGCCAGCCGGCCCAGCCCACGGAGCAGCCCAGCCCGCCAGCCCAGCCTACGCTGGCGTCACCCGTGGCCGGAGCTGGCCGCGGCGGCGCCGAGGTCGCCGGCGGCGCTCCGCCGCGTTCCGGGACGCGGGCGCGGCCGACGCGCCTCGCCGCGGCCGACCTGTTGGTGGCGGCGCCGCCGCGCGTAGGTCGCCGGAGAGCGCGCGGCAACGGCGGAAAGCGGCGGCGGACGGCGCGATCGGCCGCGGCGATCCCGGCTCGTAGGCGGCGTCCCGACAGCCGAACGACGGCGGGGAGGGCGAGGCGGCGACGGCGGAGCCCATGGTGGGCTCCGATTTGAGCGGGGAGGGACGGCGCGGCGGCGCGCCGCGGCGGCGCCGTCGGCGACCACGGCGTCGCGCGGGAGGAGAGGTGAGCCCGCGGATGTTTTTGCAGAAAAAACCCCGAGGTTTCCGGAAATTTAATTTGGGTCCATCCGCAGAAGGAAAAGTGAGACGCGCGTTAATTGCCGAAAGTGGGAGGGTTTTTGTGCAAATAGGCGCGGCTACCGAGTGGGCGACCGGCTGGCCACCGGGACGACCGGCTCGCCACCGGGAGACGTGTCACCCTCCCATTGGTAGAAAATACGGGGGTACTGTAGCTAGGCCGTGGAGGCAGGCGGCGTCGCGCGGGAGGAGAGTGAGCCCGCGGATGTTTTTGCAGAAAAAACCCCGAGGTTTCCGGAAATTTAATTTGGGTCCATCCGCAGAAGGAAAAGTGAGACGCGCGTTAATTGCCGAAAGTGGGAGGGTTTTTGTGCAAATAGGCGCGGCTACCGGGTGGGCGACCGGCTGGCCACCGGGACGACCGGCTCGCCACCGGGAGACGTGTCACCCTCCCATTGGTAGAAAATACGGGGTACTGTAGCTAGGCCGTGGAGGCAGACGTGGCCGTTTCCTGGCCTTCCGATCGCGTGATCGGACGGTCCTGGTTTGCAGGCGACGTGGATGGCTGGATCGGCAGCGATTTTCACCATCTTTTATATATACTCCCTCCGTTCCATTTTAGTTGATTTCAAAACGGATGTATCTAGACATATTTTAGTACTAGATACATCTATATTGGAGTCAATTAAAATGGAACGGAGGGAGTAGTAAGATAAGATATGCCCTGGGATCCAGCAGGAGACGTCGGCATCCCGTCGGGCCATCGATCGATCGATCACATAAAATATTGCTGCAGCAGAGGGAGAGGCATGGGCAGTGTGGCCGGGGAAGTGACGGATGGATGGACGCATGCATGCAAAAGCGGGGTAGGGAATCATGGCGGCCGCTCCAGGGAAAGGGCCGGGTGGACTTTTAACTCATCGGGGTACGGAACACTCCTAATGCATGTACACACGGGCACGGCCTGGCTGATCTTCCCGTTCTCCATCCATATGGAATTGCCACTTGGCCAGTTGCAAGGATACCTATTCATCGGCGCTGTTGAAATTTACTTCAAGTTCACTAATACGCTCGCAGCATCTTAATTAGATTTCCACCAAGTATTGTCTGGAGTCATGCATGCGATTAGTGATAAATGTTTATGCTCAAATGTGAGAACACAATTAAGACCAAGATCATATGTATTTCTCATTATCTTTCTATCATACTAGTCGTTGCTCTTGGCCATCCGTCGACAAACTTTAGGGCAGCGCTGAGCGTCCTCCGGAGGATCGGGGCTTCCGATCCTCCGCATGGAGCGAGCGACACGTGTCCCCGTTACGTGGTCAACCACCCCACGTACATCTCCAATCCTTCTCGCAGAAAAATTTCCCTACCCGTGTCCGTCCCCAACAACTGGCCAACGCGACGAGACACGCCCATGGCTCACAGCTCCGGTTAGCCGGCGGTGGCCGGCGGCTAGCAGCACTAGCCGTGCCCCTGGCAGCACCGTCATTCCCATCTGTAGCAACGCCGGCGGCGCTCGGCAGCAACGCCGGTGGTGCTCAGCAGCAACGGCGGCGGCGCTCGGCAGCAACGCCGGTGGTGCTCAGCAGCAACGGCGGCGGCGCTCGGCAGCAACCCCGGTGGTGCTCAGCAGCAACGCCGATGGCGCTCAGCAGCAACGCCGGTGGTGCTTTGTAGCAACGGCGGCGGCGCTCTGCAGCAACGCCGGTGGAGCTTTGTAGCAATGGCGACGATGCTCTGCAGCTATGGCGGTGGAGCTTCCTAGCAACGGTGGGCGGTGCTTTCCTATGGCGCCGGTGGCAGCACCTCTCCACGCCTCTGATAACACCGGCCGATGCGCCTTGCAGCATCGCCATCTCCGGTGGTAGCACTGCCGCTCATGCTCATCGCGCTTCTGGTAGCACCACGCCCCAACTCTGGCAGCAGCCTGCCCAAGCCCAGGCAGCATTGAGCCTCAACTATGGCAGCAGTCGTGCACCACTTGCCGCCATGGTGCACGGCAGGAAGGCCGTGGCGCCGGGTTGCCTTGGGGCAGGCAGGTGGGGTACGCGCGGTGTCGTGCTGGCGACGGCGGCGTGGTGGCCGAGAGAGGTCGGTGTGGTGGCTGGCACCACGGCTCCTCGTAGCACCGCCGCCCTCGGCTGGGAGCATCGCCGGCAGCCGCTCACAGCAGCGCCGCGCCGCGCCGCCGCCGTCCTGGCATCAGCAATGGCTTCCCTTCTCCATCGTCACCGTTGTGGGATCCACTCTTGCAGGTCGGCCGTGGTCTGAGGTGGTGCAGGCCACCGTCAGCGGGGGAGGAGAGTGCAGCCGTGTGGGCACCAGATCATGGGGGATTGAGGGGGAGGAAGTGGTATGTGTGTGGAAGCGACGGGAGGAAGGAGAAAGGGGAACGACCGATTGAAGGGATAAGGTAGGAGGTGGGGCCCTCCATCGCGCTCGTCTCGCCAGGTCTGCAGACACGCGGCGCGCGTACGATGCGGAGGACGCGAGCCTCCGGCTGTTCCATAGCGTTTTCCCAAACTTTATGCTCCATGACCCGTATTTTCCCACCAAAATTGTGTTCACCAACGTTTAATGTACTTTCTAAGCTTAGCGAGGTGGTCGGTGACGGAAGGCGGATCGACCGTGTATGAATTGTGAAGCTACTGTGATATGGGATGTCTAGTGTTGAAGAGGCTGATAGAGCGAGGAACATTCCAAGAATAGTTGATCAGAGGTGGATTCTACCATGCCAACAACTAGCACCACATAAGAAAAATACTAGCCTCTCTCCTCTCCGTCCGCCGCTCCGGCGGTGGGAGTGGAGGGGCCCTGGATCTTTGCCTGAGGTGTGTACATAGTAGTCTAGGTCTTCCCGGTGGCGGCGGTGGGGTGGAGCCGGCATCGCGTCTGTGGAATAAGGGTGCCGGTGCTCGTCTTCCACCTCGGCTTCATCCTCTGTGGCGGTGCCTTCGTGCTGCCGGCGGTTCGTGCTCGCCGATCTACGGATCTGGCGGGCTTTGGTGGCTTGGGCTTGGTCGTCGCGGCGAAGGTGACGACCTAGCTTTGGCTCTTTTGTCCCCCTTCTCCGTCTTCGCGGCGGTGAGGTGTGCTCCGCCCTCACCGTGGAGCTTCTGGAGGTTGTGCTGGAGTTGGAGTTGCCGGTGTGCGTCTCCGGTTTCCCTGGCCGGCCGTGGTGGCGAGGGGGGAAGCGGGAGCGCTGCTGTGTGGGCAGCTCAAGATGGAGGTTCGCGGCGTCGGTGCGGCTCTGCAGATTCTTCGGCGTCTGCTGTCGGACCGGGGAGGGGAAGCGCCATGGCCGTACTCGTTCAACGTGCTCGGATCCGGCGTCTGACGGCGGACAGCTCATGCGGTCTTCTTCATTTGTGGAGGTGCTTCTTCTCTTGGGTGAGTGGGCGGCCTGGCGTCTTCCCCTCCGGCGACGGCGTCGGCGGCGGGAAGGAGCTGTAGGTTGCTGTAGGTGGTGTTCTCCTCCTGTTTTTGTACCTCTGTTTTCCTGTACTTCACTGCTTTACGGTATGAATACAAGGGGATTTGGTTCAAAAAAAAATACTAGCCTCTATGGATCATGAGATTGAGAAACACAGAAATAGATAAACACAAAAAATTGACATGAACAAATTTGCAAAACACATGATTGCAAATTTTGCATGTATGTTAGTTTGGATAGAAAATACACAGAAAAAGGACATCGACTCTAGCCTACGCAAATGAGTGTTAAGACAAGAAATTTGGGTGAAATTCCTATGAGTTAAGGTGTGTAAGAATGCAATCCTTAAGAATCTTGTTGGTGCCATTCATTTGGTCAAAATGGTTTTCTTAGAAAATTACTTCCGAATTGGAATCCTATGAAAATTATACGAAAATTCTTCAACCAGTAGGGCTAAGAGTTTTGGGTTTTAGTGATATGACGCAGAAGACTACAGTCACATCAAGTATATATTTAGGAGGTGGTGACCCAACAAAGGCAGCCGCTGAAGATGGGAGAGACAATAGTGCTGCAGGTTGTCCCAAATAATAACGCACAACAATATCAATTGCCAATGTGTATTAGCGCTGCAAGGTTATCCCAAATAATAAGGCACAAATGTACCCACTACCTTCTAACAAGAATGTATGCACACATATGATCGGAAAGTTCAAAATTCAAAAAACATATTTCAAAGTTCCAAAAAAATCGGAAAAAAATCTCTAACGTAGACAATAGTGCATTTACCAACGTGCAAAATCTTAACTTAAAATATTTCATATTCCGGCCTACAAAAAATAACAAAATCTGACAGATTTTAGAGAGTTCAAAATTTGCACTATTCACTACTTTCAGATTCAGATTTTGTCATTTTTACACAGCCCAATACACAACATATTTCTATTTGAGATTTTACATGTTGGTATAAGACAACATAATCTACATCCAGGAAAATTTTCAGGTTTTTTTAACTCCAAAATCTGATTTTTAGAACTTGCAAAATAAAGGGTTACATGAAGCCCGAGCTACATACCGCCACTCTCCACATAACGATTTGCTAAGTTTTCATCCTGTTTATAAATGGGCTATATATTTGTATGCACAACTAGAACGTTTTTTTAGTTTATTTCAAATATGAAACAGATCTGGGGCTTAAACAAATACGCCTTCAAATGATGTGGCCTTCTTTACTAATTGACTCTCTATTTCATGTCTGTTAAAAGTCTTTCTGCCCTGAACCCATCCACTACCCTCTGGAAGAAAATAGAGGGAGAGATACTGCGCCCGAATTTTCGGTGTCTGGACAGTTTGAATGTACGTAGCGTAAATGTGTTCGCGCAATCTGATCCAATTAAATAGTATAGTATCCTACACATTATCAGTAGATCATACATGTTCTAAAACGCCATCTATTCTCAGGAGATCTAGCATAAATTTACACTCCATCTATCAACGAAATCGTTGTAGCTAGCTCTGTATTAAACAACATTGTTTCTTGAAGGAAGTAGAAATGGACAAGCACGATACAATACATTGATTTCCACAAACTAAGAGTCTGATAAACTAGCAGTTTTACACATGATCGAACTAATCTGATACACCATAGGACTAACAAAGATACATGAACTAAGAATAGTCTGGTTCATTGATACATCATACGACAAGTAATAATTAATTCATAAACTAGGCAACTTAACTAGAATATAGAAATCCAGTACTTTGCTCGTCAGTCTTGTGTCCTGCCACTGCAGCAACACGGGATGATTGGAGAGCAACAGATAATAGACACTTACTACAGCATAATGATGGATACTGCTACTTACGGAGTAGTTAACTAGACATGCATATTGATAAGCGCATGAGGCATACTTAGCACGCGATGATGGGCGTGCATGCATACTGGGGTCTAGAAGCCCCAGTTGTAGGCGCCGTCAAGCTGGCCGGGACCCACGGCCATCTGCGCCGGCGCGCGGCCGACGGCGCCCTCCATCTTCATGTCGTAGCCGGAGAACGGCCAGTACTGGAAGGCCCCTCCGCCCATGCTGAGCGGGGACACGCCGGACTGCAGGCCGCCGGAGACGAACGTCGGCAGCTGGAAGTTGTTGTCCGGCACCGTGCGGGCGCTCGGGAAGAAGGCCAGCGGCTGCTCGAAGGCGAGCGGAGCCGGGTCGTACTGCCCGATGCCGAGGAGGGTGGCATCCGCGTGGGCGGAAGTGGAGAAGCAGGACACGAGCTCACGGCAGTTGGCCGCCGCGTTGTTGTTGGCGGCGGCACTGTAGGAGCTGCTCTCGCCGTCAGCAGCAGCTGCGGCAGCATGCGCACCGGCGAACAGCGAGTTGGTTTCTTGGAGCTGCTGGCGCGGCGCGGACGAGGCGGAGGCGCCGCCCCCGCAGCCGATGGAGACTGAGGTGGAGTCGGAGAAGCATGAGGTGTCGCCGGCGCTGCTCATGCCGTAGCGGGACTTGCGGGCGGGAGGCGCCGTGCCGGGTTTCACGAAGATCTTCGCGATCACCCACTCATCCTGGATACATCAACATAGATTTGTGTGAGCAAGCATTGTTCAATACTCCAATCAGTTTGTCACACCGTTGACGAAGTCTTTGAATGCTGCGACTACGAGCACTACTCCAGTTCTTTCAGGTGGATGTTCTTGTTTTTTATTCTGAAAAGGAAACATCTTTCAAAGATGTTTGCGTGTGGAAACTAATTGTTTTAAATCCAGTTATTTTCAAAATCTCTTTGTCTAGTTACTCCAGAGGAAAAAACAACTTTTTCTATCCAGTGCCTAGAAGATCGAACCTCGTAAGCTTTAATCCAGGAAAAACGTAAAAACAGGAAGAAAGTTGAGCTAGTTTCTCCCAGTAAAAACAGGATGAAAGGGAGCACTATTTGATCCAGAAAACGCAGTAAAAGAAACCCAAATAAGGCAGGCATGCATTTACGCATCTGTGGACTATAGTAACTTGTTCTTGCGCTGATGCGCATGCATATGCATGCATGCACTCAGAACACAGAAGAAAAGATTCGTATCCTGCTGCAGCCAATCTTTCGCTGCACTTAAGCCACGAGCTTACCATATCCACGCATGTAATCTGCATTGCAGCAGGCACACGTACGCAGCCGGCCTGCTGCTCTACTCTACTCTAAGCGTAGCCATGACTTCACACGAGAAAAGAAAGATCACAAGAAGTAGCAATCTGCCCAGAGCTCCCCGTGACTAGCTTACCCCATGGCATCATTGCCACCAGTACTAGTTCAACAGAGAGGTCGTAAAAGAATAGACGCAATCATAAGGAAATCAACCTAGGAGGATCTTAGAAGGATCAGTGACAGTGATAAAAGATGAGGAGTTACCCTTGTGGTTTTGTTTGAGAAGAACTGGTAGGCGAAGGTGCCTTCGAGGCGGAACTCGTGCATGACCCACTGGGTCTTCTGTCCCTTGGGCGCGCGTCCGCGGTAGAAGACGAGGGTCTTCTTCATGCCGACGAGCGCGCCGCTGCGGGCGCTCCGGATCTCGCGGTCCTTGCCCGTGGCCTTCCAGTAGCCGGCGCCGGTGGCGCGGTTGGTGCGCAGGCCCGTCGGGTACTTGCGGTCGCGGAGGCTGTAGAAGTACCACTCCTTGTTCTCCCCCGTCGCCGCCCTGCACGCCTTGTCCTGCAGCTCCCACGGCTCGCACTTGTTGAGGTCGATCTCGGTGATGGCGCGCGCGCCGGAGAAGCTGCCGTCCAACACCTTGCGAAGGAGGTAGTAGGTGATGAGCTCTTCGTCTGTCGGGTGGAACCGGAACCCCGGCGGCAGCTCGCCCCCGCCCCCGCCGCCGTCCAGGTCCAGCCGCATGCCCAGCGAGCCGTACCGCTCCATCCCGCCGGCCGCACCAACGCACTGATCTGCAGACAAACGTATATATACGCCATTAATGCTGGAAGCTACACAAAGAACGAGCTTTAACTCAACGATCACGCGCAAGAGCCAAAGGAATGGAATGGAAGGCTCAGTGCTGCTGGGCTAGTGGGAGTGTTGTTACCTGTGGTGAGAGAAGTGATCCAAGAGCAGCGAGTGGTGGAGTGGCTGCCTCGCTGGTGGAAGAGGAGCTTGTTTTATACTGCCGGTGGCCGCGTGGTGGGGGGAGGTGGGTGAGGGGGAGTAAATTGCGGATTCGACGAATCGGGGAGGGTGTCAGTGACAGAGGCTGCCTGCCGAGGCGGGCCCGGCCGGCCAGGCGCGGGTTGCTTCTTCGTCGGAGAAGTGGTGGTGGCGGAGCACTGTGGGACTGAAGCTGGAGATCAGATGGGACGACGAGATGAGATGATCAGGGACACGGAGATGCAGTTGCTCCATCGATTGCTTTCAGCAAATCCATCATATGCTCATGCGTCGTCTCGCTCTGTCTCCGGAGCTGTGCGCCGTGCTCCAAATTGGCACGAGGTGGCGAGATAGGGGTAGAGGGATTCTCTGCGGTAGAGACCACCATCTTAACGCTGATGAAGGTGGTCAGTTCAAGAGATCATCCGCCATGCTCCAAATTAACATGCATGACACTCGGAGGCGCACTTTGTCAAACGTCATCGTTCCCCGTCCTCTTCGTTTCGGCGCTGTTTGGTTTGAGGCTAACTTTGTCTATGCCAAACGTCATGCAAGTTTGACCAGTGCAGGTGGGTGTTTCTTGGTGCATATGCCACATCTTAGGTAAGATTCATATTTCAACAGTTGGATCCCACATGTGTTGTACATGTAGAATTGTACATATAGAATTGTTCTGCTTATTAAGCATACTTTAATGTGTTGTAGTGGTATGATCTGGCAATTGCCTATTAGTTTATATGTATCATTAATCAAATTTAATTTATGGTTTCCCCTACAAGGTTCAATTAATAACTGTTAATAATGTTAGAAGAAATTTTGAAAGTAAAATATATGAATTACGTGATGTGATAATGCTTAGGATGGATATCTTTTATATCAAGAGACCCAATTCTAGTTTCGTCTCGATCGACCCATTAAATATCAAGAACCGGCATGCTAGTATCTTACAAAATAATAATGAAGAATTGCTGCTAGGTTGGCACATGATCATGATGCTAGGTTCACACATGATTTGTAGAATTGTAACATCTTCACTATTAAAATTTAGATGGGACATCTCTTGTCGCCCAACAACGGTGACATGACCACGCTAGAAGTTGGCCTAGGCGTCGGAGGAGCGGTCGCACTAATCCTGGTATACTTCAGCGTGTACCACGCCTACATCAAGTGGGTCGCAAGGAGATGGAGGCGGCTAATCTGGGGAGGGAGGGGAGGGGAGCAAACGTGCCAAATTCCTTGTTGTTTCTTCACTAAATGACTATGGGTTAGGGGGGCCGCACCCCCACCCCCTTGATCTGAAGTAGCTTCGCAGTTGAAGGAGATCACCCTCGGAGATTTACATGGCGAGCATGCTTCGCACAATGTAGTGGAGGAGAGCGGCATCTGCTTGGAGGAGTACTAGGATGACGAAGAGATGGCCAAGTTGGACTGCGGGCACTACTTCCACTGTAGGTGCGTGGGGCGATGGATCGTCGACGCTCGACCAACATGCCCCTCTGCGCGACGACTCACGTGTGTGGCCTGACCCCTCTATTATCGATATTTCTTATGTGGTGTATATATCCTATTCTATATATTTATATGATGTATTGGTGTATAATAGAACTTTCCTCGACATTTTAACCTGTAAAGCAGCCATTTGCTCCTAAGCTATAAGATGTGAAACAACTATTATGTTGATTTGATTCAATATGCGCATTTGCTTTTAACTAATACATTATACATCCCCTATACAATCTTAATTCACATGTAGAATTTAAGTTTGACCAGATTTGTACGTTGATTTATTTTATTTTATTGTTTTAACCATAACTTTTTATTTTACATCATAACATTCAACACGTTAATAAACTTATATGTTCATGATAATTTTATTTTATTTGTCTTGAAGTGTTAATAAGATACATAAATAATTGATTTCTTTTCTGAAAATTACCATACAAACCTGCAGATGTATGGAAACGAGTTACTAGAAAACCAAAGTTTAATTGGACAATAAGTTTTATTAAGATGAGGTTTTGGTAGGCTCAAAACCCAAAATCTTGACCTACGGAAGCCTTTTCAGGACGCATATGCACATAAAACTTGCTGAGCATGTCCGTGTGTGTCTGTCTAGCGTCAATTTTCGTCCATGAAATAATGTGTCCCCCTTTAGGCATGTAATTCGGGCAGAGCCGAGGCGGCTCAGCTGTTCTTAGCGGGGAAGCCAGCATCTAGATAATGTATGTACAGAGCCCACTAAGATTATAGCCAATCTTAATTAATTTGATTTATATGTAAATTATACATAGGTACATGAATTTTTGCCAAACAATGTACACCCATCATTGAGGTGGTGGCTCAAAACTCGTTTTTAGAATAAAATCCCGAGTCGATGTTAGGTTGCGCTCATCATCAATAGCATATGTGCGATTTCTCCTTAAAGGCATTTCCTAAAAATTATGTATGTCCTTTTTTTTGTGTTTATTATGTGGGTAGTGGTAGTATGGCAGGGGTGTATTTTTCTTATATGTTTGTGAACTTTGCAATAAAATGGTTGTGTGCACGATGCAGGGCTGGGTTAGTTCCCAATATTTCTCTAAATATCCTGATCTAGCTCCACCAATTCACTAGTAGGAAAAGGCCTACCGCTGGCGGCCGAGCGCCCGCCAACAATCACTACGCCAGTGGTAATATATACCGCTGGTGGGCGGCCGTCCACCAGCGGTAAGGGCTGTTACCGCTGGCGGGCATCCTATAGCGCCCGCCAGCGGTATATGCCACAGCGCTGGCGGGCATGCGTCCGCCAGCGGTAATCCACCACGCCTGCCAGCGTACTAGTCGCTGGTTAGGGGTTCTGAGTGCTCTGTCCGCCAGCGGTAAGCCTGTGTGTCCGCCAGCGGTAGTATTTCGTGGTATTATTTTTTTCTAGAAAATCCTATTCTAGCAGTATATCTAGTATAAATACAGTATATTCAGGTGTACAGGCGAACAAAACAACAGGAATATAGACAAATCCACATACAAATGACATTGTTGTTTCATCGATCACATGCATTACAAACCACATAATAATAGACAAGATGATAAAAGTTGTCATACACGAATACATGTCGATAGATTCATCCACGGAAGTTTTCCAAATCAACTACTGTCATCTAAACCACAATCACATACAAGAGAATGACAATGACGATGAGTAAGAAGGGGATCACGATGAAGTTGGACTTCATCCGGTTGTTCCTCTCTTCCGCAAGCAGGTGATTCAAGTATCTAGCTTCTGTCTCCGCTTTACAGTTGTAAACATTGTGGTTGTTCACGATGATGTTGGACTTCATCTGGTTCTTCCTCTCTTCCGCAAGAAGGTGGTTGAAGTACCTAGCTTCCGCCTCTGCTTTACTCTTGTAGCTTTTGTGGTTGTTGCCTTTGAACTTGTTCACTTGCTTTAGACAGTCTTCCCACTCTTCATAGACTCCTGGAACATGACCTTGGTACACCACATACCACTTCTTCATTTCTCTGTACGACGCATATAAAAGTATAAGCCAAATAAGAGTTGTAAGAAAAAAGATGTGTGTACATAAGATAGAAGAAAATATAGCATCGTTCACACAAAATCAAACGACTTTCGAAACTAGGCAAGTTAATTTAGGGATGTAGTTTACGAAGACTATTAATTGTTGCTCACCTTCTCTTCGGTATCTACGGGAACGCGTTACCACCATCTAACGAGTTGAATAGCCTATAATCACCCGAACATCTTATGCGATGTTCTATCTCGGCGTTAGGTGGTGGTTTAAAGCCGAAGTAGAACTCCCCATTTTTTCTAGGACGTCACACATGATGATTCGCGCGATCATCTTCTAGATGTAACGGTCTCTGATAATATAATCAGTGGGTTCCTTCAGCCTTTGGCACCATTTGTTAATATCACCAACAAATTGGCCTCGTCGTTGAAACTTTAATAACCACCGCGTTTGATAGATTAGGTACCATGACTCCATAAAACTCCTTGAATCCTGCTTGATGCAGGGGAAATACATTCTGTGGGAGAATTTATAGCTTTCATAATATGTCTTCTTTTTTTTAATCGGGCCACCCTTTAAGGCGTAGCCGTTGAGAGCATTATTCAGAACAATCTTGATGTCGGTGTAGTCCCTTCTAGTAGCCTTGTCTTCATAACGATCCCCGCTGTCGAGATACACGACACTCAAATCTACCATGTCCAACCAGATGAGGGTGCCGTGTTTGTTTCTGCGCAAAATTTCACCATTGTAAATGCAAATTCAACGATGAAAATCTATGGAAGCATGTTAATTATGACAGGTATGAATGTCTTACTCAGGAAAATAAGGCAAGAGATAGGTGCGCTTGTGAACATTGTCGAGGAAGAGATTTTTGAGGTAACGCGTCGCGTTTTTCCTACCCTCAGGGTTGTTCACGAACATTTCTTGTAAATAGTAAGGGTCAACTACCACGATTTTGGGTGTATCCTCCATTTTGATTTGGTACGCCATATGGAGCGCAACAAGGCGGACCATGGGTGGGTGGAGCGGGAGCATATGGAACATTCTGAAGATATCATCAAATCTCACAAAGAGCAGGTCTGCGCCATCTTCTGTGACAAAGCCCAACCGTTTTGGTACCTTTGCAATAAAAACTGGGTATGTTGGATTTTCTTGCTTGAGAAGTCTCGTCTCCATAATAAGAACAAGCTCATGTAGGTCCAACAAATGTCCAGACAAATTTTCGACCAAATCCGCCGGCAGGATCGATTTACCCAAGTGATGCGTCGTATGCCAGTTCTTGATGGGTATCCTGTCCACAAACCAGAAATCAGTCCCCTGCTCCGGCCGGATGTTGGAGTCGTCCAACTTATGTTTCTTGTATCTTTTCCGTGCCTTCTTAGGCTTGTTCACCGGCGCATCTTCTGGCGTATCATGATTTTGCACAATAGGCATCAAATTGGTGATAGAGTTGCAGTAGCCGTAGCCGATCATGGGGGGAGGCCCTACTTGGCCTCCATTCATCCAAGTCCGAACGAACTCACAGACGGTAGGAAACATGGATTTGAAGGTGCTTGTGAGTTCGTTCTCGATGAACGCCTGCATCGGATCATCGCCTCCTATCTGAGAACCCCCGGCCTCGTCGTTGTCAGCCATGTTCACACTAACGAGAAAAGTCAAACTTAGTATAACAGGGAAAATTCACTTAATTAAGTACTAAGATACCTATGAGTCTAAGTTTGCCGGAATGTCCGTCACGGCAAGTGTAGGCACTCAAATATGTCTTTTTTTAGAAAAAGTCATGCGAAAATTCACGAAAAATTTCGGCATGATCTTTGCTAAAAATAGGACATATGGAGTACCCGAATTTGCCGAAACAGAAGTTAATCGATGTTCCGGCAATCTCAAGGGCCTCAAGGGGTACCTGCAAACATTTCACATTCATCGACAATTTGTCGATCGCCATTCCGGCAACCACAAAATCATTACCACATTCACCACAATTGCATCACACCACCACCACATTCACCACACATTCACCACCAAATCACATTCACCACACATTCACATGAATCAATCATAGGCATTTGAACAAAATATGGGCAAAAAAATAATATATGCATTTTATCAAACACCTTCCGTGCACGGCGGTCACCGGGTGGGAGGGGATGGAGGAGGGGGCGGGTGAGCTCACCAGGAGGGGCGCGGCGGCGTGGAGGAGGAGGCCGGGGCCGGCGTGGGGTGGTTGGGCACAACGGCGTGGAGTAGGAGGTCGGGGCGGCGGGGTGGACGCGGCGGCCGTGGGGTGGTCGGGGCGGAGGGGTGGACGCTGCGGCCGCGGGGAGGAGGTGGCGGGGAGGAGGAGGTCGGGGCCGGCGTGGGCGCGGAGGGGCGAGGAGGTTGCGGCGGAGGTGGCGGCGGGTCGCGGCCGTGGGCGGAGGTGGCGGCGGGGTCGCGGCCGTGGGAGGAGGTGGCGGGGGGGGGACGCGGAGGGGCGAGGAGGTGGCGGGGGACGCGGGTGGTCGACGGCGGTGTGTACGCGGCGGCGGCGGCGGCCGGTTAGGGTTAGAGGAGAGAGAGCGCGGGTGGGGGAAATGGGAAAAGAGAGGAGACCGCCGGTAAGTGGGGGAAGTGTGCGGCCCCACATTACCGCTGGCGGACGGGCCACGGTGCCCGCCAGCGTATGTTATTACCGCTGGCGGACAGCCTCCGGTGCCCGCCAGCGGTAAGTTTCTATTTTTAATTTTTTTGGTTATTTTTTTTGATGTTTTTGTTACTCCTTAATATTTTCAAATACAATTGCGCATCTCAAAATACATTTGAAATATTTGTGTCCATTTATAAAAATATTTCAAATACATCATGGTTCAAAACATCTCCAATACAAATTTAAAATAACACACGTCTCGCGCTTTTCTCTTAGCGTTTGCCCATCTTCTTGCCTTTTTTGGTCGCAGTTGCATAATTTAGCCCCACATTATGACTTCTTCTTTTGAATGGAAGACCTCCTCTCGTGGGTAGCGTGGTTCTGCTTCTTCTGAATGTGTATGTTGTCTCATCATCTTCATCATCTTCAATATTAGGGTCACCGAACTGGTCGAAGTCGTCCTCATTGGCGATTCCATCCATTCCGATGATGTTTCTTTTGCCTCTCTTCACGACCACACGGCTAGGCTTTGACGGGTCGGTTATGAAGAAGCATTGAGACACGTGCTTAGCCAATACCCATGGCTCATTTTGTGCGGTGACGTTTGTGCTTGATGAAGTGCCGGCTTCGGGTAAAACCATGGTGGTGAAGTATTGGTCTTCTTTTTTGACGGTGGATAACCTAGCCCATCTCACACGGAACATCGGCACCTTCTCTCCAGAGTAGTTAAGCTCGCAGATCTCCTCTATCCTTCCGTAGTATCTGAACTTCTTGTCACCGACGTAGGATTCCATCGTTACCCCTGAGTTTTGATAGTCAGAAGTTTTGTCCTTTTCCTCCGTGTAGAAAGTGAACCCGCTGATATCATATGCTTGAAACGTCGCGAGGTTGGGGCGGGGCCACGTGATAAGTTGTATAAGAGTCTACCTTCAGCACAATCCGTTGGCGGAGCGACAAGCTCATCTTTGAACCAACGCAAGAAAGAGGAGTTGTGCTCTCTGATTATTTCTCCTTCGGTTCTTTGTCTGCCCTGGTCAATGTACTTCTGCTTAATCGTGATTTTGTGCTTTTCACCCAAGTATCGACCATTTCAAGATGTTGGAGAGCTACTAAGTTTGCCCTGTTAAAGTCGGCCATTCGATGAGCGAAGCCCACATGTAAGTCCCGCGCGCCATTTTTGTGACCTGACCCACCTAACTTGCCAAAGTGCTTGTTAGGGGGCAAACCAACAGGGTTATCAATTATCTCCAGATGATTGGTGCAGAAAGAGATGCACTCTTCAGTGAGAAAGCCTTGAACGATGCTTCCATCCGGGCGGCCCTGTTACGAACAAATCCTTTTATGACCCCATTCATCCTTTCGAACGCCATCATGTTGTGGAGAAACAACGGTCCGAGATGAATGATATCATCCACGATGTGGACCAACAGATGCACGCAAATGTCGAAGAATGCGGGCGGGAAGTACATCTCAACCTCACATAGTATCACAACAATTTCTTCCTGCAGCCTTGAGAGTCTCTTTGCTGTGATTGACTTTCGAGAGATCACGTCAAAGAAGTTACAGAGGCCAAAATGGGTGTCACAGACGTGCTTGTCCATTATCCCTCGGATCGCAACTGGGAATATTTGCGTCATCATCACGTGACAATCATGAGACTTCATACCGCTGAACTTCTTTTTCTGCCAGTCTAAGAATCAGCTTATCAGCCCCGAGTAACCCATAGGCACTTTGACTCCTAGAAGGCACTTGAACAACTGTTCGATCTCATTTGGACTAAGAGTGAAGCAAGAGGGGGGACAGTAATAGTCATTCTTCTTAACCCTTTTAGCAGGGTGACCGTCCGTCTCCTCATCCGACTGGTCGTCATCCCCATTTTCGTATCCCCCTTGAAGCTCTTCCCTATGTTCATATGTTTAAGGTCACGTCTTGCTTTCGGCCCATCTTTGGTTCTTTCCGCCATGTGGAGCACAGTGCTAAACAAACTCTCATACACATTCTTCGTGATATGCATTAGATCAAGGCAATTTGGCGTACTGAAGATGGGCCAGTATGGCAAGTCCCAAAACACAGACCTCATCTTCCAAACACCATGGAGCGGTTTTGGCGTATGTCGCTTCTTTCCCCCTCAGGGCACTCTTCCCAACCATTCAGCAACTCGTAAATTTCATCGCCGCTCCTCTTACGTGGAGGTCCTCGGGGCTCATCTTTACCGTTGAAAAGGTCTCCACGTTTCCTCCATGGGTCTGTATTGCGTAGCCACCTTCGATGGCCTATGTAGACGGTTTTCGAAGAACCGGCTTTCTTGAGCTGGTGGAATGTCGGATCATCCATGCACCTGACGCATCCGTTATGTCCGTGGGACACCTGGCCACCAACGTATGCGCAGCCGGGCAAATCGTGCACCGTACACAACAAGGCAGCTCGCATAGGGAAATACTCTTCTGCGACTGCGTCCAAGTGGAGACCCCTTCTGGCGCCCATAACGTGGCTAGCTCATCTTTCAGTAGCTTCAGATACAGATTGATGTCGCTGCCTGGTTGTTTCGGCCCTTGAATTAGCATGCTCATGTGTATGTACTTCTTTTCATGCACAACCAGGGGAGGTTGTATATCCATACAAACACAGACCACGTGTTGTGTGTACTGCTCTGGTTGCCAAACGGATTGAGACCGTCGGTGCTCGCACCCAACCTAGGTTCCTTGGCTCGTCTCCAAACTCTGCATCGTAAGCGTCTAATGCTTCCACAGGCTTGCATCCGAAGGGTGTGTCAGAATTATCTTTTCACTCCGCTCTGAATCTTGCAGCACTGCCGCCCTTCTTTCCGCGTGCCAACGCATTTGCTTTGCTTCCTTACGGTCTGCGAAATATCGCTGCAGACGAGGAATGAGCGGAAAGTACCACACAACTTTGCGAGGGCTTTCTTCCCGGTCTTGTATCGAGCAGCATTGCACACTGGACATTTGATCATTTCCTCATCCTCTTTCCGAAATATGTAGCAGTCGAAGATGCACACATGGTACCTCTCGTGCGGTAAATCAAAGGGGCACACGACTTTCTTGGCTTCGTCACAATTTTTAGGACACGTGTTGCCCTTCGGAAGGAGACCGTCACTAGTACAGAACGACACATTGGAAACGGGCCAAAAACCCTTCGGCAACGGAGAAAGGGTCCGTGTCCCCGCTTCCGATACTGATGTGGGGGCCCTCATCGGTAACGGTGGCAGAACACCGTTTCCGATGTGAGAAAATTTCGGCATCGGAGCCTCCGGCTCTCCGTTACCAATGTGTGACCATTTCGGCAACGGAGGGTTTTGTCCTCCGTTACCAGTGTGGTATCATGTCGGCAACGGCTATTTCTGTTTGCCCGTTTCCTATGTCTAATTGCAAGCTAATAGTAATTAGCTGCGCTTGCACGCCCGTGCTACAACAATTATTTAGCAGACATTCAGCAATACAAGTTTACAACAATCATATGAACACAAAGTTTACAGCAAATGTTGGAATACAAGTTCACAGCTATTGCTATTGCTACAAATACAAAGTTTTCAGCCATTGTTCGGAAAAAAGTGGACACAATTTAAAGAAGTTACACCACAATGGTGACAACAATTGTTTTGGAAAAATCTATAGTCTCACCAGCGAGAATGCCGGTATGGACAGGTGAACAAATGCCGAATAGGATCTCATGATCATGGATTAGGGTCGTGTAGTTTTCCCTCCTTGCTTACGATGTGTTTAAGGACGAACGCAGCAAACGTGCCTCTCACCATCGTAAGAACATCCTTCTTCAAAGGTGCACGTCCCATTCCACCTATAAGCTGCAGGCAGATTCTTAGTTAGGTATCTTTCGTCATGTATGTCTGCAAATATTGTTAGGAAACATGAATTGTTGATGATGTCGTGGATTACTAACCGAATCGAGGCTTGGCAGACTTCTCGAGGTGGGAACGACTTTCAATATTGCATTGCACACATAATACCCACAAAGATTTGTACCAGGTGGTTGCTGAGGGCACTGTAATGTTGGTGACAAAATCGCTCACTTAGTTTGGTTTGCTAGCAGGTATTTGTGAAAACTAGGAATAAAGTAGCAACTGTTACCGGGTTAACTTACGTGACTCAATATGGCCTCCTGTTCTCCTCTCTTGGCCAACGGTCTCTTGATTATCGTCAAGTACTTTTCGAACACACTACAAAAGTAATGAGTTGGCGGATTGAGAAAACAACACGTGAAAGTTAAATCATAAAGTAAACTAGGGAACGATGTAATACCTGTTCAAGAATTTCTCCAAGGGTGTATAATTTGTACTTCCAAGTAGGGAATCTATATACAATACCTTGTTCTGTTTAGGAATGATGACAGCTAAGAACCAGTGAGAACTGCAAAGGAAAATAACAAACTTACGCCTGATGGTAAGGAAGCAGGATGTACAGATAATTTTTGATAACAAACTTACGCCTGATTGTAAGGAAGCAGGATCAACTCTTTGTCTTGATAATGAGTCAACGCTTTCACAGCATAGTTGAATATATCGTCGTATCCATTGCTGCAGATGTTCGTGTAATTGATAAGAGCCGGATCAAGGAAACCTACCGGTTCTTTCCTGCGGTTGCACTCGAATACCTGGCTCCTAAGTACAAGAAAGAGAATAGTTAGCATGTACTGAACAGAAGAAAGCTATTAAAATGTGAAAAGTATTTGTAAGGCACATACAATGTGAACAAACGCATGAACGTGCCATCAACAGTATTCAGGTTGAAAACTTGGAACATCTCTGAAAACTCCCAGTTATAACGAACGTCACCTTGGACGCCGTAAAAATCCTCTTTCCTGACACTGAAGGTCATCTCCTTATTCTCTTCACAACATAGGAGGTACTTTTCATGAAGCTGCTGGCAAGCCAAGCCTGATCTTTGTAATCCATCTCTAGTCAACAATGGCTGTCCACGCACGTATTTGGGGCCACTTTGCACCTCTGCATTGTATTTCTTATTAAATTCTTCGTCATCTAGGTATTGGTCGCTGTCAATCGGTGCAGTATTTTTTTTATTTTTAATGGTCTTGGGCTTGGGCTTGGGCTTGGGCTTCATCGGGGTTCTATTTATCGGGGCCATCTTGGCATGGTCCTTCGCCCGGACGGGTGTGGTGCCTCTACGTGTCCGAACAAGTTGGGGCGGAGGCGGAGGCGGCAGATGAGCCTGCTGTGGCTGAGGAGGCAGGGACGGCAGTTGAGCCTCCTGTGACTGAGGCGGAGGCGGCAGATAAGCCTGCTGTGGCTGAGGAGGCAGGGACGGCAGTTGAGCCTCCTGTGACTGAGGCGGAGGCGGCAGATAAGCCTGCTGTGGCTGAGGCGGAGGCGGAGGCGTAGGCGGTGTTGGTGTAGCTTCAACCAAGTTGGTGGTGTTGTTCACCACAAGGGCAGTAGGTGAGTTACCATCGACAGGCGGTGTTGGTGTGGCTTCACAACTCTGTGCAACCGTTGTATCTTCAACTGCTTGTTCTCTGGAAGGCTGTTTGGCCGCAATATCAAGGAGGAGCTGTGCTGAACGGAGGCCTTCAGACGACGCCATCTGTCGAGAAGCTGTTGAGGTGGATGGCAGGGCACTGAGAAGAGAAATCTCCTTCTTGGGCCACTGTACGTATCTCAGCTTAGCCTGGCCCAAGCTTTGTACGTCTGCATCGACGCAGGTGTTAAATAGCAAGATGCCTTCGAAGCCAGGCATGACCTTGTCCACAAAGCACATTGCAAAACCTGGCTTTAAGGGCACACCATCCACTTGAGGTACCACATCGGTAGGTGGCTGAACCATACCTAGTGCTGCCACCAGGGGATGATGCGTCATCACGGTTACAGGCACATGTAGTTTGCATCTCACCGGGCTCGTGATGTCGTCCACAGCATATTTGCCGGTGTCTACAAGACCATCAACCGACAATGATCCACAACTACTCCTGGCTGCAGGGCACTCCCCCCTACCGGGATCAAGGTGACCGTCTCGAAGATGCTTAACGATATTGGCCGTAATATTTGTCTCTAGTGCTTTCATTTGAGCGTCATGTCTGGCCTTTTTCATTGCCTGCCTTTCAGCCTGGTCTATCGCGAAAGCCTTCTTGTGGCCAACATGGGTGCCGTACGTCCGAGACCGACCAGAGGGCTCAGGCGTAGCCAAAGCTTTTGAGAGAATGTCATCTTTCCCTCGTGCCAGAATCTCTCCGCTGTCCTTTTTATTTTTCAGCTCCAGCTGGAGATAAGACAAGTAGTACACTGAATTCAGTACACAAGGAAATATTGTGTCAGTTAAGGAGGAAACAACTTAGGTTATATATGGTTATTACCATTGTTTTATGTAACTTTTGGGTCTCGGGGTGAGTTATAACAAGTTCACCAACTTCGTTTGTTTTAGACCTCGCCCTCAAGAAGTCTCGTGCCCGTTCACCTTCAAGATCAGAGTAAGGAACCGTGCCCCCCGAAGCAACTGCTTCTTCATCCTGTTTTCTCCATATGGGCTTCGAACCAGCATATCCAAGAACCCCCATATTGTGGGGATGCTTGTTTTTACTGATGAGGGCGCTGCCGGCTTTACTCTTTGTTAGGAACTCCTCCGTCCTCCTATACTTCTTGAACTCCTTCCAGTCGTCAGGTTTAATGAAGGGGTATACAAGTGTAGCATCCCGATTTTTCTTCTGGAATTTGGAGTACAGACGGTGCCTGAAGTTACGGAACGAATCCTTTGCTTTAGAAAGAGCAGCAGCTTGAACTGCAGGCTTCCATTCCTCATTTGCGAGCTGGAACTGGCTCATTATGGCGTTGACGATGAAAGTCTTTTCTTCTGGAGTGACTTGACTCCAGTCGTCAACCGTAATGGGGACCTTTTCCCTGACTACACACCCACACAATGTCTTAAATTTCCTATGTGCCTTGACTGGTTTCAACGGGGCACCAGTTTTCTTGTCAATCATCTCCACTGTAAATGTTCCTCTTGGCTTTAGGGTTGGTTTTCTAATTCCTCGACCCCTTTGTTTCATGATAAACTGATCCTGCTGCGAGGATGAGCTCGAGGACCCTTCATCACCAGACGACAGCTCTGAATAACAGGTGAATAATAGAAGGTGGATCTAATTAAAACTAAAAGGTCCGACTTTACAGTGTGTAATACAGTTAATCAGCACAAGTGTGTCTCCGGCATGTATGAGGTCGCCGCTGTCTGCCCCTTCCTCTATTGCGGGCAAATCTGTGGCGGCAGCAGCTCCGGGAGCCAAATCAGTGGAGACGGCGGCCAGATCTGTGGCGGCAGCATCTCCGGGAGCCAAATCAGTGGAGACGGCGGCCGCGGTTGTCGCCTGAGGGGGGGCATAGAGCCCACCCTCTGGGCGTCTTCGCTGACCACGGCGTCGGCGCGACGCCGTCGTAGCCTGGAGCTGCCCCGCGGCGTGGGTTGGGGGACGGCCAGGGAAGCCGTCTGCGCCGCAAGGGCGGCCCGAGTAGTCCGCATAACTAACTCAGCTGAGACCGTGGGTGGGGGGACGGCCAGGGAAGCCGCCTGCGCCGCAAGGGCGGCCCGAGTAGTCCGCATAATGAACTCAGCTGAGCGTGAGTACGCCGCCGGGGGTGGTGTTGAAGACGGTGAGCGGGGGGAAATGCGAGGGGTGGTAGGTTGGTCCCCAAAGTTTAAGTCTGGAAGTAGGGTTTATGTCACATCGGCAACGGTGCATTCAAAAAAACCGTTGCCGATGTGGTATAAATAAATTATATTTCGGAATTTGAATAAACGTAGCGTTTACGGTTGAAAATTAAGAAATAACAACAGCACATTACTTTGCCAATTAAGAAATACAATTATCACTTTAGGGTACAAATTAATTTGCTCATTCTTCGTCCTCCTCTAGTAAAACTGGATCAACCTGAATATTTCCTTTGTAAATTGCCCCATCGGAGTGATCATCTCTTGCGTAAAAGCCATCTCCAGGAGCCTGTCGGTCATTGATCTGTATGCGTTCTCCAGTTGCTGGCAAGTCTTCATACTGGTTGTACTCTTCTTCATCAGTAACGTCATCCACCCCAACGATCTTCCTTTTCCCATTCATCACAACATGGCAATTTTTATGTAGTAGGTCTTTGACATAGAAGATCTGGGTGGCTTGGGTAGCTAAAACGAAAGGTTCATCTTTGTATCCCAATTCGTTGAGATTGACATATGTAGTGCCGTACTGGTCAACTTTCGCATGACCCAGTTTGACCCATTTGCATTTAAACAATGGAACCGTGAGTAATGTATCGTACTCCAGCTCCCAAATCTCCTCAATTACTCCATAGTACCAATCCTTCCTCCCATTCGGATCTACCGCTTCCACTTTAATAGAGCTATTCTGATACATGGTCTTGTTGTCTCTATTCTTTGTATAAAAGGTGTAGCCATTCAGGTCATATGCTTCCCATTTATGAACCGTAAAGTTTGGCTTTCTTGCCAAACTTTTTAAAGTCTCGTCATCATCTCCGACACAATTCGTCATCAGCCAATCAGCGAATCTCTGGCTGTGCAGTTTCAAGACTTGTGCTTCCTTCTGATTCTCTGTCAAGCCTCGGCCTCCTAGCTCAATTCTAAGTAGATCCTTGTGAGCATCCACATATGGTGTAACGACTGCAAGGTGCTGCAATACGTACAAATGTGCTTTCTCAAATAATTCACACTCTGGCCAACATGATTTATCTTTCATTAACCCTTTTCCATCTAGCCTCCCCTCATGCCTGGACAGAGGCACCCCGATAGGTCGGTGGCCATCCATGTAGCTGATGAAATACTCAACCACCTCCTCCGAAAGATATCCTTCAACGATACTTGCCTCTGGCCGATACCTGTTACGGACGTAGTGCTTGAGTATACCCATGAAGCGCTCGAACGGATACATAGTGCGCAGATACACTGGACCACATTGCTTTATCTCATAAACAATGTGTACAATTAGATGGACCATTACGTCGAAAAACGAAGGGGGGAAGAACATCTCCAGCTGGCAGATAGTCTTCACAACATCTTCTTGCAATCTGTCTAATTTGAATGGATCTATTACCTTCTGGTATATAGCGTTGAAAAAATCACATAACCTCATGAGAGCCTCTCGAACGGGTTTAGGCAACATATTTCTAATTGCCACAGGGAGCATCTGTGTCATCATCACATGGCAGTCATGTGACTTCATCCCCATCAGTTTCTTTTCTTCAAACGACACCAGAGTCCTGATGTTTGCGCAGTATGCTGACGGAACTTTCATATCATACAAGAATTGCAAGAACTCCTTCAACTCTTCCTTCGATAACTGGTAGCAAGCAGGTGGGAGGTACCACTGCCCATTAGGCTTCTCTTGTGGCTTCAACTTTTTCCTTTTATATTTCAATGCAAGAATATCCAGCCGTGAATTCATACCATCCTTCGTTTTATCCTTGTTATTCATTACACATCCAAGAACGCTTTCAGTTACGTTTTTCTCGACATGCATGACATCGATGCAATGTTGAACGTCCAGATATGCCCAATACTTCAATGCCCAGAAAACCGATCTTTTCTTCCACACTGCCTTCTCACGAGACTGGGGTTTCTTCCCCTTACCAAAAATAGTGTGTACATCCTTCGTCTGGTCATCGACATCCGCTCCTGAAAATGGTTCTGGCGTGTCATCGGTCTCAATCGTAATCGAACGAACGATTCTTTGCCAAAAACCTTCGGTGCCGCATGTACACTGTCTTCCTTGAATTCGGCAGCCAAAGACTTTTTGTTCTCTCTTTGCAAGTGACACATGCAAAGGATCCCTTCAAACTCTGCCCTGACAAGTTCGCAAGTGCAGGATAATCTTGAATGGTCAGAAACAACATTGCTCTGAGATCAAACTGTTCTCTCTTGAACGCATCATACATTCTTACCCCATCCCACAGTACTTGTAGTTCTTCGACAAGTAAACTCAAGTAAACATCAATGTCATTCCCAGGTTGTTTTGGTCCTTGAATAAGCATCGACATCATGATATACCTCTTCTTCATGCACAACCAAGGAGGAAGGTTATACATTGCTAAAAGAACTGGCCAAGTGCTATGTCTGCTGCTCATGCTGCCAAAAGGATTCATTCCATCTGTACTTAGTGCAAACCTTACATTTCTGGGGTCCCTGCCAAAGTCTGGGAACTCATAATCGATAAGCCTCCACTGTGGTCCATCAGCCGGGTGTCTGAGCAGTCCATCTTTTTTCCTTTTATCGGCATGCCAACGCATCAGCTCTGACTGCTTTGGGTCTGCATACATACGCTTCAATCTGGGTATTATTGGCAAATACCACACAACCTTGTAAGGGACTCCCGTTGTGACCTCATCCTCGCCCTTGTCTCTGTCTTTTGCTAGGTTGCGTTTGTAACGAGGAAAGTTACATATGGGACAACGCCGCATATTTTCATTTTCCCCTCGGTAGAGAATACAATCATTCTTACAAGCGTGTATCTTCACGTACTCGGCTGGAATGGGGCAGATCACCCTCTTGGCATGGTAAGTGTTCGCTGGCAAGTCATTTCCAGGTGGAAGTAATAATGCGACAAGTTTTAACAGCTTTGTGAAGCTCACATCGGATGTACTACTCTCTGCCTTGTATTTCAACAATTCTAGTGTCGCATCCAACTTGCTGAGCTTGCATTCCGGATACAGAGGTTTCTTCGAGTCCGCCGACTGACAGAGGAAATTCTTTATCTCATCATTACCTTCCATATTATTCTCCAAATCATTGATCATCTGTTCTAGGTTTTTTTGTGGACCATCGGCTCTGGTTTCATCTGGATGCACATCATCATCAGCGTTGCCCAAACCATCTCTGGCATTGACTTCATGATTATCGTTGCTCAAATCATCACGGTTGTCGGCAAAGATTGCTGGTTGTTGTTCACCGTGTTTTGACCAACATGTGTACGATTCCATAAATCCCCTCAAAATAATGTGTTCTTCTATCGTTTGTCTTCTAGGCCACAAGACTTCATTCTTACAGTAAGACAAGGACAAAACATCTTCGGTTCATTACTTTCTAGCATGTGTTGCGAAGCCCTGTCCAAGAATTCAACCACACCTTGTGAGAATTCAGGACTCGTGCGACCACCGTACATCCAAGCTCGATCAAGAACCATCTAGTAAAATGGCAAACTACATATGTAAGATTTATACTCCGCGCTCCTAAATCAAAATAATTAAAAAAATAAGTAGTAGGTTTTCGGGTTATACCACCGCCCCAGTAGCTGTGGAATCGGGCCCAAGCTTCCCTGCGCTGCCTCTCGACGCCGGCAACCAACGCGCTGCCTCTCGACGCGGCAACCAACGCGCTGCCTCTCGACGCCGGCAACCACCGCGCGCCTATCGACGCCCGCAGCACAGATGTAAGATCTGGACTCCGCCTCCGCCCTCGCCTCCGCCTCCGCCCTCGCCGCCGCCGCTCCTATCTTTCAGTCTTATGGGAATCTCCGCAGCTGGCTAACTCGACACCACTCATAGCGTTAGGTCTGGATGGAATCATCGGATACGGTCATCCATATTAACCGTTTACAATAATGAAAATAATGCATACGGACACGAAAATATGTCCGTTGCTCATATAAAGCAAACGGTTGCGGAAAGCACAACCGTTGCCGATGTGTCGCGGGTCGCGGGAGGATAGCCCTCGCGGGCGGCTTTTTCCGCGCGGAAGGCTCGATTCTCCGTCGCCTAACTCCTGCCGTTTCCATAGAGGGGTATCCGATGTGTCGTTCTGTACTAGTGCGTGCATGTATTCCAGATTAGCGTCGACGCTTTTATCACTCCATTTGTGTCTTGTCTTCATCTGTAGAACATCAAGCGATACTTTCAAGCGGGAATCTTCCGGTCGCAGCCTGGATACAACGGAGTATTTGAGTCTTTCTCCAATTGCGCCAACTTAGATTCCCTGTTAGTCGTCTTCTGAAGAAACAGTTCTTTTAGATGAGAGTCCCGCACGACTGAAGTTAACGGTGTCCGTGTGTCCTCCTCTTCTGGTACCACCTGATGATCATCATCGTCTTCTTCAACGTGATCATGTTGGGGATCGGGCTCTTCGTCTTCTTGCCCCTCGTCGTTATTGTCTTGCTGCCCTTCCTGATCATGTCCTGCCGCCGCACCATCATTTTCATCATCTTCTATCCAACGAGTGTGGCCATCCATGAAACCACGCCTGAGCAGGTGTTCCAGCAAATCTCCAGTAAATGGAGTGAAGCCGACCTCCAATTTGCATGTTCGACATGGACATTGTATATCTTTGCGTTTATTCTACAGCATGTCTTCCGTCGCGTGTCTCAAGTATGTATTCACGACACGTTCACTCATAATAACCATTATCACCTGCACGTTGTAGAATCAAGACAATAATTAATCACCATTTTATATTTTATCGGTTTCACGAAAAAATTCGCCATGACCTTCCTACAAATAGGACCTAAGGAGAGTGCCAAAAGTTGCCGAAACGGAAAATGAATCAACATTCCGGCATGGTATTGGCACCCTCATTATTAATTTCACACATCAGAACACAAATTTATTCATCACAACAAAATTTCACACATTCCAAGCCATTTCATCATTTCGCATGGTTACGAGCGCATTTTATCTGACCAAATTTTAAGAATATGCATTTATATCGATAAAAGATCACCTTAATAAGTAAAACACACGTAAAAAAAACCGCGGAAGTCGACCGGATATGAAATCTAGATCTTGAGATAAGAGTGACTTGAGTGGATTTTTTTTGGTCAAAGTTGAATGTGGGAGAGAGATTTAGTGGGATCTATCAACTAAATAAGTTTTTATTGGCTAAAAGTGATGAATTTGATGGGGGAAATTAGCCACAAATGAGCAAAACTCGAGCTAGTGAGAGAAGCAAGTGTGAAGTGCAATAATGGAGGGAAGGGTTGGTAGCCGCACTTATGCCACTTTTCCAGGTTATCGCTGGCGGACGCAATTGCGTGTCCGCCAGCGGTAGTTAACTTACCGATGGCGGCCTGTCTGGAATGCCCGCCAGCGGTAACCTGGGATTTTTCCCCCGGATGGGCACATCCAAGCCAATTAGCGCTGGCGGGCACCCCAAACCGTCCGCCTGTGGTAAGTTTCATACCGCTGGCGGGTACTGACTCCCGTCCGCCAGCGGTAGTTAGCCCCGCCTCCTCGAACATGCCTGGTGCTACCGCTGGTGGGCACCGTGGGACGTCCGCTAGCGGTACGTGTAGAACCAGTGGCGGGCACGGAAAACCGTCCGCCAGCGGTAATAACGCTGGCGGAGGCAAATACCGTCCGCCAGTGGTAGGCTGGTGGCTATAAGCACATTCCTACTAGTGATTGATTCTAAGGGAAACTCCAACGCGCGACGCATTGAGTCCGCGCACGTCCGCTGCATCGCGCTGGGCCAAAAACACAGCCCAACGCGGCAACGTAAAAACAAACCGCGTCCGTTTTGTGTCCGACGCGCGCCACCGTGACCCATTCCCGGCCCAAATAATTTGGGCCAGTTTTGCGTGGGTGCAGATAGAAATAGAGCGTTCGCTCGTGTTCGCCCAGGCCCACCTAGAAGCGACCCAATGATGTGTCAATTTAATATAATTTTTTATTTACATTACTACTACATAGAGGTGGGGATTTTCGTATTTTATCAGCGAGTCCGCACTTTTATGTCTTACGCAGGAAGCCAAAATATCAAAGAGTAAATTCATATTGTTGGTATTTTTACCATGTATGGGATGAAATATGCTGACTAGGAGCATTTAAAGCCTTCCATGTGGGAAAACAATTCGCGAAGTAATGGTCCTAACAATACTAGAACGCGGGAACGAGTAACGACATCATAGAAGTAAACGAAGATAATATGACATATTTAATATTGAGGTTTATTCATGGTGATGTCATTCATCTCGCCTCGGGTAGTTGATGGGTATCGCAAAGTAATGGGGACATACTCGATAACCAACTGTCCAACAGAGTGTTTTTGTATAGTGGTAGTAGTCGATGCGGAAGTCCATGGTCCTAACATTAACTGTTGATTACATAGGTACTTCTAATCATAGCTACTCGTTATCGAACCTGTAGGGGTCACACACTTAAGGAGTCAATAGTCTGTTTTGTACATTGGATGGTCCGGAGTAGAGAGCGAGTATCACTTGGATGGTTCCTACGCGATAGAATTATATTCAGAGTTTGATCGAATAAGATTGGTGTCATGAAAGTCTTCGAACAGCCAGAAAGAGGAGTCAGATTTTTCGCTGGATCTGAAAAATAGGCCATGGGGTACATACGTTGCTCTCATTGGGCTGGACCGACATGGGGTAGCCGCATGGGGGCCACTTTGGTGGGCACATGAGGCAGTGGCGGCCTAGGGTTTACCCTAGGGCCGGCCGTCCACCTGGGCCCACCGGGCAGGCGCAGCAGGTGAGGCTAACCCTAGCCCCACCCGAACAAGGCGCGCATGGGCGAGAGGCGGCGACTAGGGTTAGGGTTTTCCCCTACCCTCGCTCGGTCAGCCCACCTAGCCCATCTTGGGAGGGGGGGATGCAAGGGGGAGAGGAGAAACCCCTCCCTCCTATATAAGGAGATGACCCCCTCTCCTTTTTGATACACAATTTGTGAAAAGTTTTGAGGTGTCCTCTCCTCAGATCAATTCTCTCTCTCCCATGTGTTGGAATTTCTCCACCTCTTCTACACCAGCAGTTCCTAGTTCTGGCACAGCAAAGCGCTGCTGGATTTTAACAGACGGATGTGTGCGAAATCTCAGAGGGGTTAGACGTCTGACCGTCACTCGGTTGGATCTAGAAGGCTGGACGTGGAATCGGCAACATTCCGCCGCTAGGCTTAGCCGTGATAATCTACTTCAGCCTTCATCGACATCGTCATCAACACCCATTCCGCATCTTCTTGTTAGTAACGATTCAGATCTATTCTTGCTTGTATCTTCATAGATGATCTTGGTTGTTACGTAGGTCGTAATTATTTTCAATTCATGCACGTAACCCAATATTTAATACCGGTTGGCATGCAGTAACCGTCTACTTTTGTATATCGTGCAAACGTGGACTGCACAATATTTTCTTCAGGACTGAAGTAGACTGTTCGTGTTAATGCAAAATTTTAGTTGTCAATGTGCCCCATACTTAAATAGAGGAAGGGGTGAAATACTTTCTCTGGTGGGGTCCATTTGTCATTGGAATTAACATGGGACTAACCGAGAGGCACATAACCCCTCTCCACGCCCATGGGTTATATCCCTTAATTGGTAGAGGCTCGGGCCGTTATTTCGGGTTCTTACCGAGTCTAGCAGTAGTTGTGCCGACGTTTATGCCTAATAAAATCAAGGCACGTCTCTATACGGGACTCCCCTCTATATGAACAATTCAATATTCAACGATATGATCAATTAGTGAACGGCTGGGACGATACCAACTAAAAAAACTACTTTCAGGCTCGACCACGGGATCAGGCGTATCCGCTTCGCCCAGCTCGGCGCTGCGATGCCTATGTGCCAGGTTGGTGGCTACTGTGACAAATTCACTTGCCTTCCCTGCTTTCAGTTGGACCGCCGGTGCGAACACAGTGGTCTTTGACCAGGAATCACGACCTAATTTATTTTATTAATGGATCAACAACCAAACCACCCCTTTTATGAACAAGAAAATAAGAAGAATCTTTCTCTCTATTCACTATCATTCCGCATCTTCGACTTCTCTTAGTTTCTTTTATTCTTGAAGTAGGATCATCAGTTGACTCCTACACAGTCTTAGTATTAGGCTTTGGTTGAACCTGATCTGTTCTGATAGATCGAAAGGTTTTCTATCAATAATAAGGGTTGACCTCTTTCTATCTATTGATGATAGAAGATATCTGTCTATTATGGATCCATCCACTTGGACAAAATATATTAAACCAATTTTTTGTTATCCTCATTTGAGGAGACCCATGCCATGATTTTCAAAAAAAATCTGTTTACAATCTTTTCTATTTAGTAGTCTTAGTTTCTCGATGAGGATAATTAAAGGCACATGCATCACAAGTCATTCGGTCTTATGGTTCTTCATTATCTGCATATGGTCTTTTTTCTTAGGTGCTCATTTTGTCTGGGCCTTCAGTTTAATGTTTTTATTCAGCGGCCGTGGTTATTGGCAATCTTGCTCTATAAAAATATTAGGGTGGAACCAATGCTTTCTGAGAACACCTTTAGCCTTATTGCAGTTTTTCATAACCATCAATGTTTCCTTACTTTGTCATTGTTCACACTGTCTCTCACGTTCTGATAAACACCAACAACACAACAACAACTTTTTCCACACACTTGGTTGCTTTTGATCAAAATAACTTGTAGGTACAGTTCTCTTGATAATCAAAGGAGAGGCCAAAGACCATTTCCTAAGCTCCATGTGTTCGATAAATCTTATTTCGAAACTAGCTACAACATTCAGTGCACTTGCATGGATTACCCAACCGCTCATCGGTCTCCCTTGCGGGTCCTTTTAAGGCAAGGGTGCGTGCGGATAGGGAGGGCCACCCCACTCTCCCGTCCCCACTGTGCTCCCCGCTTCAACCGCAAACCCTAGCATCGCCGGCTGACACAATGAGGTCGTTCAAGTGGACTGGCCAGGGCAAGCACGACCGTGAGGCGAGCTCCTCGTCAGGCCAGCGCCGCGCTGCACCTGCGGCCAGACGGGTGGCACCAGCGGCCGCACGCGCCGTACCAGTAGCACGCGTACCAGCTCTCGCCACCGGAGGATCGAGGGCGACCATCGCGTGTGGCAACGAGCGTACCTGAACAAGCGCAAGTGCCAGTAGTACTGGGACAAACGCCGTCCCGGTGCCATGGTCAGAAATCCACCTCCCGACAACCGGCACTTGAATTTGGAGAGGATTGCGGTGCCTTCAGTGCCGCGGGCGCACGGCCCGTGCAAGGGAGATTTTGTGAGCGCAGGCCCAGCTCCCTGCCGACCACGTAAACCACCCGATTTTTTGCCGAGGATAGCCCCACTGGGGCACGTGGTTCGACGACGAGCACAACATGCGCTACTTCGGTGCCCGCGCTGCATGCAGCGGGCTCCGTGCTCTTCCATTGTCTCCCCCCACACGTTTGTCGTGCTCATGCTCGCAGCCGTGCTCCACGGTGCCCGTGGTGAAAGAGGAGGTGAAGGAGGAGGAGGAATACGACCTCTGACTATAGAGCCGCACTGGAGAACTCCCTCCTCATTGTCCACCAGTGTTCCACCAGTCCGTCATGGAGGTGGAGGCGGCAGCGGATGCGCAGCGTTAGCAGCAGCTGGAGCAGTACCAGCAGGAGCCAAACCACTAGCATGAGCCGTACCAGCAGCCGGCCTGGTTCACGCCGTGGCTCGAGTGGTGGTGGTTGTGGACCGACGATCCCACCGCCGCATCTGTAGCAGACCCCGGACTACGTTATCGTCGATCCATCTAACGACAAGGAGTAGGCTCCGGCGACAGACCGGCTGCGTTAGGTGCATTGCTTGTGACGGTGGACACGCGGACATTTGTTATCCGTTTTTCAACCCAAACGGATAAAACGCGGACAAAATCGTTGTCCGTTTGAGTTTGTCATTGGAGTTGCCCTAATTGTTTCTGTTTTCCTTTTTGGCAGCTGACGTAGAAGATCCTGGCTTCCGGTGGGAGAGACGGAGGAGTTAATGATGGCCATGAGCTGGGCGCCTTGTAAGCTTGTGTGACATGCGAGCAGAGCAGAGCAGCACTGCTCGTGAGGACGCGAGAGCGTGCATGCGCTCTCTCTCTCCTTCCTGTACAGAGAATACGAAATGCAGAGGCAGGGGGAACAGATGGTAGTTTGCAAGAAAGGAGAAGCTGAGGATAGGGAGAGAGTGAGAGATGATCTGTGCTTGAAAAAGCCTGGCTCGTATCTCCGCTGCTCATCACCCCCAGCCATTAATCTAACTAGGCAACTTGGCGCGACGTGTCGTTAAAATATGTTCACGGTAATGTTAAATAAGAGTTTTTTTTTATGAATGAAGGCAGACAAATATATAGTGGATAGGGCACAAAGTGCTAGGGTGGAGGATATGGGAATTGCTAAACAAATTAAATGCAAATTATAATGAGTTAATGCTGAAAAGTTTGGATTATATATGAAAGTATCGTGTTGTTTGTTTTGGTAGTAACTGGAGAATAGAAAAGTTGGATAACAAATTTCATACATTCCTTAGCTTGGCTCCAATCATACATAGTGGATACAGCATTACAACCTTGAACAGAAATCTCCGACAGTCGCGTGGCCTGAAGCCGCGCCCGTAGGGTGGTACTGAATGTTATAATATGTATGAGTTAAAAGGCCTATATTAGAAGAGATCCTGACAATTCACATAACCATGCGGTGCAGAACATTGCCTCAGCTAATTCTATATTTCTAATAATCAAGAAGAAAGCTGAAGCAATCATAGCTGTAGAAGAAAGAACAGAGTCAATTAGATTAAGAAGGCAAAAAGGGAAATAAGTTACAGAAAAGGGAAGCAAAATCATACCTAATAAGAGAGTTACAGGCGGTCAATAACTTCTTTAAACATAATGTTCCTTGTTTCATTAGTTGCAACACCACAGCTACAATGGGAAAAATATGAACCTTGCAGGTATTAAAAGAACTGCCTTTTAGCATGTTCATGATCTGGAGGTAATAATCATGTGCCTAGGTCCACTACAATACCCACCTACACTCAGCAATCTGCAAAATGAGATGATACTCCCGGTGTGAGATATTCGGATATTCAGGTAACTGAACAGGGTACATGTGAGACTGGGTGACTTGAATGCCAATCATATCTGCAACCATGGTTCTATTATGAACTTAAGTTGTGACTCAGGTTAGCTTTGTATGTCCTTTAGCTTTTCAAGCTGAAGGATTTACCAACCAAATAATGGTCGTTAGGTGCAAGAGAATTTACCAAAAAAATAATGACAGTGTATGCCCAAGAATGTATCCTAATTTTTGTCCTAGCCTTGGAGATCTTCCGAGAGTGCTGACGCATCAGGCAAATAAATTGAATTAGGAAATGTGATACAGTCCGACACAAAAAATTAGATAAGAAGAGAAATTGATGTAGGCACACTTATTGCTCTTGCATCCTCCTACTTTAGTTTTGCTGAAACATCTGGGTTACATATTCTCACCAATCTAAATCAATAAAATTAGGAAATAATTTGTCACGAACAAAACTTAGAAAATTGAACGAAAAACAATCAAACAGCATCTGCCAATGCGTACAAAAATGGAGCGCAACATCTCAAATATCCATTATTCTCAACTAAAAAATCATTTTCTTAGGAATCAAACTACATATCACGGATGAATCACATACATTTCAAAATACCCTTTTTCTCCAACACGCATACCTTCTACAGCCAAGAAGAAATCAAGCATCAAATGCATCAGCTAATCCACCTATATAATGAACCCAGAAACTGCAACAGGGTTTCTACCTGCAGCACATATTATGCATGATTTGAAAAACATAAACTGAAGCAAATCCTCAAGATATGAAAGCATATCAAGTATTAGAAACCTCTGTGTAGGCAAGTATTCTGAACCCAGTAGCTGCAGGAAGACCAATCGTGACAGGTAAACCTTCCGAACCATCATGTAAGTTAACGAATCATATGAACACTGAACTGACATAAATCTAACAAAAATAGCACGTGAACAGATAAAAGACAGAGATGTAAATAGAAGTGAAGGTACAAAAAAGAAAAATCAAGTTAATAAACTCACCCCAAATAGGTAACCAAAGTCCAAACTGAATCCCTTTTTGGGAGCAGGGAAGATTACTGATCTGCAGTAAGACCACATTGCTGCAATCATGCTACTTGAGAGATACAGAATGGGCTTGTGGAGTGGCTGTTTATACAGGTAGGTTTTGAAATAATTTGGTCATGATATTTTGTACCACGATTGAAAACAATTCATGGCCACTGACAGAAGGCAGACCATCTGGAACACCAAAAGAGCTAGTGCAGAAACCTGAAAAGGTTCAGGAAACAGACGAAATCATAACGAAATCACGGCAGTACAAAGTATAGCAAGAAACGCTACTTCCCCTGCAAAATTAACATAGAAGAAAAGAGGATTATTAAAAAAAAAGTAACCACAACGGGAGCAATGAGCTGAGAAAAAAGATTAAAACAACATGTAAACCTCATTGACTCAGCGGAAAGAAGAGAGAGGAGAGGAGAGGAGAGAGAGGAGGCAGAATGGTCGAACACTGTTCATCGGCGAGTAAGAAAAGTAAGTTGGAAGTTTTGCAATTTTGGGAAATGGGCAATTGAGCAGGGACATACATGCTGCTTTAACTTCTGAATCTTTAAATATCCAAGATATAATGAAGTTGGTAATAAGTAGAAAATTGTGCATTTCAGTTGCTACAGGTGTTTACTCCATAGGTGTTTACATATCATAGGTGTTGATATTCCAAAACATGATAGGTCTCTATCTTAGCAGATGCCTCCGCGAGTATTATAACCAATGTCATGTACCTTCTACTCATGCAGCGTTCATTCCCACTTGCTATAGAGTAATAAATACATAAGTACTATATAAACTTGCATATCCGTGCAAAATGATGAAGATGGCACATGCTAAATGTCAACTTTCATAGAAAGACAATATTGAAATTTCAGTTTACCAATGTTGGACAAAAGTATCTAACATTAAGATAACAATTGTTATGATTTAAAGCTGCATGTGAAATGCACACACCTGCAATAAACAGTAGTAGATATCAGGAAAAATCCAGAGTACAACATCCTTCTTTATCTATGTTTACCATATATCACTCGATTCAGACATGGAAAATGTTGATGGTTAAGAAGGTGCACTCAGAACAACTATGGGCTGATGATTCTACAAAACATATTACCGGTTTACTCATTTGACATCAACAGGAGCAGAAACCACTCAGCCCATGTGCAGCCATTGCAGATCATGGAGGTCGCCTTCGTTCCTGGACAATAAACACCACATGAAACCAGTACCTAATTAATGCGTAGATAATAGTGAACTAAGATAAGGTGTAGCAAAGAATAAAACTGAAAGGAGGGAAACCATGGAGCAGCAGCACCGGGCGTGCGCAGCAAACAGATGGGAAGAGACGGATGGAGCAGATTTTGTACCGCGGGTATGCCTTCCGCCACGAGCTCCATCTCCCCGTCGTCGTTGCCCTGCTCGCCATGGGGGAGGACCAATCACCTACCTCCTCTTCAGAGGTGGCAAAGGGTGGGGCTAGTCCATCGGGGCGCTGGTTCCCGGGTGAGCGCCGCCGGAAGTTAGAAGCGAGTGGGGGAGGAGAGAATCAGGCAGGTGAGGAGCAGCGGTGCTGGTGGGGCTCGGCGACGGGCCGGCGGCTGCTGGCCGGAAACCCTAGAGAAGGTCGGGTAGAGAAGACAGCAAGAAGAGGACGTCGCGCAGAGAGGAAGAAGAAGCCAAATCGATCTTCGCCGGCGCCCGATTCCGTCCGACGCCGTCCGAGAGGAGACGGCGGCGGAGATCACCGCGTGCTTCGATCTGAGCGGAAAGTGCGGAGCGGCGGCGTGTTGCGTCGACGGCGGCGGCGATCTCCGGCCGCGCGGGAGAGAGAGGAGAGGGGGGGAAAGTGCGCTGACGCTTTTCCAGATAGGTCCCCGGAGTTTCCTAATTTTACAAATTAGTCCTTTGCGGGCGGTTTTTGTAATATGCAGCGAGGCGACCGGGAAGGGGCGCGTCAAGAACCGTGCGTTGCGGTGGACTACCGCTATCAGCGAACGGCGACCGGGTGCGGGCGCGCCAAATTTCGTGCGTGCAGTAAGAAACCGAAGGCGACCGGTCGACCCGGGTGACGCCGCGCGCCAAAAAGCGTGCAAGCTCAGTGCCGCTCGCGACTGTTGACCAAGTGCGGGTGATGTGAGCCGTTGATCGGCGATCAGACAGCCTGGATGCGTACTGTAGCTACTGTTACAGCTACAGTAACAGGTGGCCTGAGAGGTCGAGTTCTTGTCCGCCCTTTATATATAAGGTTATCATGCTCCAGATTCCATCGCATGACCTTGCAGAAACATGCTCTTTCCTTTCTTTACGTCTCTTTCTCAGTTTCTCTGCGTCTCTCCCTAGGCCCTTTGCCCTTGGCCTCTAGCTGGAACAGCACGTAGCAAAACAGCCTGCTGCAGGAGAGAGGAGAGAGGAGAGAGGGACATGGAGGGAGCGCATGCAGCTGCAGAAGCAGGCGCATGGGGATGGCCATGAATCACTGTGGCAAGTCTGTCCGGCAGGTTTAGGAAGACTGGAGTAGAGTAGTACTAGTACCACTCTTCCTGCTCATCAGATTCACATCGCTGAGGACTCTTCTTTCTCTCCTTGCTAGCTCCGCCCCACACACCGTTGAGAGTCGTCTCCGCCGCCCCGGGCCTTCCCGCCGTCCTCCCCGCCAGATTAGCTGGCCGGAGATGGACTAGGAACGGCGCCGGATTAGGATCTGTACATAATAGTGGTAGATCTTTTCGTTTAGCCTCTGTGCTGGTGTTAGCCTATATGGCTTCTTTCTTCCTTCTCCTCGTCTGCGTTCCGGTGACTCGCAGCGACGCCGAAGGTGGCTCCTTTCTCTCCTGCAGGTTGGGTCTGTGGCGGATCTCTTGCAGATCGGAGGAAGAGCAAGGCGAGTTCAATAAATCCGCACGCCGTATCGCCCATCTCGCGGTGGAGTGGTTTCGTCTTCCTCCGGCCGGCCGTGGCGACGAGGAGAGGAAGAAGATCCACTGCTCGGTGAGGTGGTTCGTGCTGCATCCTGGAGTTCCTCACGCGGTGGACGAGTTCGCCGCCGCATATCTGTGGCCAAGACGGTGGCCGAAGTTCAACCTCCATGGCAGAGGCATTTTCAATCAAGCGTCAGTGCTCGGCGACGTGAAGTTGTCAAGTGGTTCGTCCCCGGCAGCCTCTCGTTTGCTGGCGCTTGTGGTTGCTCGCCGGAAGGGAGAGCCCGAGCATCAGAGCTCCGATGATCTCGACGTCTGCGTCTGGAGATCGCTGGCGAGTGGTCGCAGAGGTGCCCAAGGACCTGATTGCGTTCCTATTTCTTGTTCTAGGGTGCTTTTTGTAAAATCGAAAGCCCTTTCTTCGAATTTTAGGTCTTTTAGGGCAAGATTTGTAAAGGGCTTTTTTGTAAGTTGTACCTGCCACGTGGTTCTATGAAATAGTAGCACTGGGTCTTTCGACCCCCCCTCCCCCCCCCCCCCCCCCCCCCCCCCTTGTACAAAAAAAAAAGAAAGATTCACATCGCTTGCATTGCATGCATCCATGGTTTTCTCTTCATTTGCTTCTACATCTGGCGTCGAAAACCTTCCATAATCATCATAAGATGAATGAAACTCTGCAACTCAAGTGTATTTTGCCTCGTCTCCACTAACAAGCTACTCATAGGTTGCACTGATTGCACCATTGAATGAGCGGCGACGACACGACGAATGGCATTTAAGAAAGACGCTTCCAAAAGGCAGAGACGCATTCCCTTCTCTCGAAGTGTGGGGTGCTACAGTCCTTGTCCTACTCGTGGCTCGCCGGATCTAGGGCTACAGTAGGTGAGATCTGCATTGAATTGCCTACCTGAAGTGGTAAGGTGGACGGCCGTGTGCCGGATGGATGGATGAACTCAGAAGGTGACAACGTTTTCTAAGCCATGATCGCTGCAATAATAGTTTGCAGCGTCGATCATCATCGGCTTCGGCTTCCTGAGTATCTCGTTGACAGAGACGCTTCCACGCATTAAACTATGTGCTCGTGGATATCGGATTCAGAGATCCTCCCCTGACTCCTGCCTGCGTCCGCGTGCCATGTTGACATGATTTCCATTGCATGCCCACATCACAGCCACGTCGGGAGAGGTGTCTGCGTTTCGATTCGAGACAATCGAAAGTTAGTTTATCTTGACCTAGGTCACGTCAGCTGCCGCCGGCGGATGCTGCTGCTCCGGTGCTAGACACCGCTGGACTTTGTCCCCGCTTCAGGGTTTCCTTCCTCCCCCGGGCTCTGCCTGGTGGTGAGTTTCTAATTCCCTGTCCAGATTGGTTCAGGTTCTTGTTGCACAATGAATCTACTTTGCTTGAACTGCAGGGGTTTGGGACAGGCTGATTCAGTTCATGAAATTCGTAGCTTAATTCAGCTATACCGACCCTCCTTGGTTTTTCTTGTTATTTTTCTGGTGTTCCAAATTCCAGCGGTAGTACCGCTGGGTTAAGCGGTACTACCGCTGAGAGCTACCGCCACCGCTACCGCTGAAATGGCCGTCTGACGCGCTTGTCCGGTACCACTGGTACCGCTGGCGGTACCGCCGCCGGTACCGCTGAGGTGGGAAGAGACGAACCAGCCCACCCCAGCGGTAGTACCGCTGGGTTAAGCGGTACTACCGCCGAGGTGGGATTGATTCCGGGTTGGACTGCAGCCGACCTAGGGTTTGATGCTTCTATTTATTCCTCTTGTAAGCCGCCGTTTTGGGGTAAGCCACACATTGTAAACCCACGGCGTTTGTAACCTCACCCGATATAGTGAAGTATTGCTGGCTGGCGCCCGTGGTTTTTTCCTCTCCTTTGTTTGGAGAGGTTTTCCACGTTAAATCTCGTGTCCCCTTTGGTTTGATCGTTCCGCTCTTCGTCGTTTCTTTGCTATCGTTTACAACAAGTGGTATCAGAGCCCTGTTTCAGATCTGTTTTCAGATTAGGGTTTTGGATGGCATCGATGAAGTTCGATCTACCGGCGCTGGACTACAAGACGAGATTTTCGCTGTGGCAGGTCAAGATGCGTGCGATCCTCGCACAGTCCAATGATCTTGACGAGGCGCTGGAGAAATTCGGCGACAAGGATGCGGCGGCATGGACCGCCGATGAGAAGCGGAAAGACCGTAAGGCTTTATCGCTTATTCAACTTCATCTATCTAATGATATTCTGCAAGAAGTACTCCAGGAGAAAACCGCAGCGGCACTGTGGGCTAAGCTGGAGTCGATCTGCATGTCCAAAGATCTCACCAGCAAGATGCATGTGAAGATGAAGTTGTTCACGCACAAGTTGCAAGAAGGTGGTTCGGTAATGAATCACTTATCGATCTTTAAGGAGATCGTTTCTGACCTAGTGTCGATGGAGGTAAAGTACGATGATGAAGATCTAGCACTTTTACTTCTATGCTCGCTGCCAAATTCCTTTGCAAATTTTCGTGATACCATACTGTTAAGCCGTGATGAACTAACCACCGCGGAAGTATATGAGGCCCTGCTTGCCAGGGAAAAGATGAAAGGTATGGTACAGAAAGAGGAGTCGTCGTCCTCCAAGGGCGATGCTTTGCAGGTCCGAGGGAGGCCTGAGCAGCGAGATAACCACTACCACAACAACAACAGAGACAAGAGCAAGGGTGACAGAGTCGCTCAAAGTCTAAAGGCCGTGACAAGTTCTGCAGGTATTGTAAGAAATCTAATCATGTCATTGATGATTGTTGGAAGTTGCAGAACAAGGAGAAAAGAAAAGGTACTTACCAACCGAAAAATAATGAAGGTAAAGATACCGGTGAGGCTTCTGTTGTTGATGGTAGTTCTGATGGCGAATGCCTAGCTGTTTTAGCTGCATGTGTTTCTCGTCAGGATGAATGGATTCTAGATACTGCATGTTCTTTTCATATTTGCTGTAACAAAGATTGGTTCAGTTCTTATGAGTTAGTGCAGACTGGAGATTTCGTGCGTGTGGGGAACGACCAGCAATGCAACATTGTTGGCGTTGGTTCCGTTCAGGTCAAGACACATGACGGTATGACACGCACGCTGACGGGAGTGAAACACATACCAACCATGGCAAGAAATTTGATCTCGCTCAGTACCCTTGACTGTGACGGGTACAAGTACAAAGGAGGAAATAAACTCCTAAAGGTATCAAAAGGTTCTCTCATAGTTATGGTTGGTGATATGAATTCTGCTAAGTTATATGTTCTTAGAGGTAGCACGTTATCTGGTACTGTTGCTGCTGTTTCTCATGATGACGCTAGTAAAACTAACCTTTGGCATAAGCGTCTTGGACATATGAGTGAACTTGGTATGGCAGAATTGATCAAGAGAGACTTGCTGCAAGGATGCAGTTTGGGTAAGATGCAGTTCTGTGAACACTGCATTTTCGGTAAGCACACAAGAGTTAAGTTTAATGCTTCTGTTCACACCACCAAAGGTACACTTGATTATGTACATGCTGATGTTTGGGGGCCATCTCGTAAGCCCTCTTATGGTGGTGCTCGTTATATGCTTACCATTATTGATGATTACTCTAGAAGAGTTTGGCCTTATTTCATGAAAAATAAGGATGATGCGTTTGCTGCTTTTAAAGAGTGGAAAGCTATGATTGAAAGGCAAACAGAAAGGAAGGTGAAATTACTTCGTACTGACAATGGTGGCGAATTTTGTTCGAATGCCTTTAATGATTATTGCAGGAAAGAAGGCATTGTCAGGCACCTCACCATCCCGTACACGCCTCAGCAGAATGGTGTAGCGGAGCGGATGAACAGGACCATCATCTCCAAGGCTCGCTGCATGATCTCCAACGCTCGCATGAGTAAGCGTTTTTGGGCTGAGGCGGCTGCCACCGCCTGCTACTTGATAAACAGGTCACCATCTATTCCCCTCGACAAGAAAACTCCCATTGAGGTATGGTCAGATTCTCCTGCTGATTATTCACAACTTAAAGTTTTCGGCTGCACTGCTTATGCTCATGTTGATAATGGAAAGTTAGAGCCGAGAGCTATTAAGTGTGTGTTCATTGGTTATGGTTCGGGTGTAAAAGGATACAAGTTGTGGAATCCCGAAACTAAAGGCATTTATGAGCAGGAGTGTTGTTTTCAATGAATCTGTTATGTACTTTGATAAGTTGTCCTCAGATGTTTTGCCAGATTTTTCTGAGGAGCAGGTTCGTGTCGAGGTGGAGCACTCTGTTGAAAAGGAAAATGTCACTGTTGACAATGATGGTGCTGCTACTTCAGATGATTCTGATCCTGATTCTGCTGGTTCTGATGATTCTGTTTCTTCTGATTCTGATAATGATAATGTTCAGAACTCACCCCCTGTTTTGCAGCCACAACAGTCTATTGCTGCTCGTAGGAACAGGAGGAATTGTGGTCCTCGACCACGTTTAATTGAAGAGTGTAACATTGTTGATTATGCTCTGAGTTGTGCAGAACAGGTGGAGCACGGACATGAGCCGTCCACCTATACTGAAGCTATTGGTTCCGGTGACCGCGAGAAGTGGCTTGCTGCTATGCAAGAAGAAATGCAGTCACTCGATAAGAATGGCACATGGGAAGTTGTGCGCTTGCCTAAGAAAAAGAAGGCAGTCCGCTGTAAGTGGATCTTCAAGAGAAAGGAGGGTTTATCTCCTAGCGAGCCTCCGAGGTTTAAGGCAAGGTTAGTTGCAAAAGGCTTCAGTCAAATTCCAGGTGTGATTATAATGATGTTTTCTCTCCAGTTGTTAAGCATAGTTCAATTCGTACATTTTTGGTATTGTTGCTATGCGTGATCTTGAGCTTGAGCAGTTAGATGTAAAGACTGCGTTTCTGCATGGAGAGTTGGAGGAGGAGATATACATGGACCAGCCAGAAGGGTTCATAGTGCCGGTAAGGAGGATCTTGTGTGTAAGTTGAAAAGGTCCTTATACGGTTTGAAACAATCTCCTCGTCAGTGGTATAAAAGGTTTGATTCTTTTATGTTGTCACATGGCTTTAAGAGGTCTGAATTTGATAGCTGTGTGTACATTAAGTTTGTTAATGGATCACCTATATACCTGTTATTATATGTTGATGATATGTTGATTGCTGCCAAGAGCAAGAAAGATATCGCTGCTCTCAAGTCACAGTTGAGTAGCGAGTTTGAGATGAAGGATCTTGGTGCTGCTAAGAAAATTCTAGGTATGGAGATTACCCGTGACAGAAATTCTGGTTTGTTGTTTCTTAGTCAGCAAAATTACATTAAGAAAGTTCTTCATCGTTTTAACATGCATGATGCAAAGTCTGTTAGTACTCCTATTGCTCCTCACTTTAAATTGTCAGCTGAACAATGTCCTAGTACGGATGAGGATTTTGAGTACATGTCTAGAGTTCCATATTCTAGTGCTGTTGGTTCTTTAATGTATGCCATGGTTTGCTCACGTCCAGATTTATCATATGCTATGAGTTTGGTTAGTAGATATATGGCTAATCCTGGTAAAGAACATTGGAAGGCTGTTCAGTGGATTTTCAGGTACCTTCGTGGCACATCCAATGCTTGCCTCAAGTTCGGCAAGACTGATGAGGGACTCGTAGGCTATGTGGATTCAGATTTTGCTGCCGATTTGGATAAGAGGAGATCCCTCACAGGTTATGTGTTCACGCTTGGTGGTTGTGCCGTGAGTTGGAGGGCAACGTTACAATCTGTTGTTGCCCAGTCTACCACTGAAGCAGAGTACATGGCTATTGCTGAAGCATGTAAAGAATCGGTTTGGCTGAAAGGTTTGTTTGCTGAGCTTTGTGGAGATGATACTTGCATTAACCTGTTTTGTGATAGTCAGAGTGCTATTTACCTTACCAAGGATCAGATGTTCCATGAGAGAACAAAGCACATTGACGTCAAATACCATTATGTGCGTGATGTTGTTGCAAAAGGTAAACTGAAGGTATGCAAGATAAGTACTCATGATAATCCTGCTGATATGATGACAAAGCCAGTTCCTGTTACTAAGTTCGAGCTTTGCTCGGGCTTAGTTGGTATCACTGTCTAGCCCAAGAGGCTATTTGGCGCCGAAGGTGTTTTCTTTGTTGTTTTCAGGGTGAAGTTCTCTTTCATGCTACAAGATGGAATTTGTCTCAAGGTGGAGTGTTTTTTTGGTGTTCCAAATTCCAGCGGTAGTACCGCTGGGTTAAGCGGTACTACCGCTGAGAGCTACCGCCACCGCTACCGCCTCCGCTACCGCTGAAATGGCCGTCTGACGCGCTTGTCCGGTACCGACTGGTACCGCTGGCGGTACCGCCGCCGGTACCGCTGAGGTGGGAAGAGACGAACCAGCCCACCCCAGCGGTAGTACCGCTGGGTTAAGCGGTACTACCGCCGAGGTGGGATTGATTCCGGGTTGGACTGCAGCCGACCTAGGGTTTGATGCTTCTATTTATTCCTCTTGTAAGCCGCCGTTTTGGGGTAAGCCACACATTGTAAACCCACGGCGTTTGTAACCTCACCCGATATAGTGAAGTATTGCTGGCTGGCGCCCGTGGTTTTTTCCTCTCCTTTGTTTGGAGAGGTTTTCCACGTTAAATCTCGTGTCCCCTTTGGTTTGATCGTTCCGCTCTTCATCGTTTTTTTGCTATCGTTTTACAACATTTCTCTCTGAAACCAAAATGTCAGACAAGAAGGCTCAAGATTTGAGATGGAGATTTGGCTTTGACAATGCGTAAAAGTGAAGGCCTAAGTGGTGGCCTTGTCCTGTACTGGAATAATGAATCAAGTGTGAGTCTGAAATCCTTTAGTAGGACTCATATTGATGTCATGGTTAAGGATGACCTAACTGGAGGTGGAGTTTGGCGTTTCACCGGCTTCTACGGTGATCCGGTGAGAGGCCGTCGAAGAAGAAGCTGGGAGTTGTTGAAATATATGCGAAGAGAGTTTGACGACCCATGGCTTTGCGCTGGAGATTTCAACGAGATTTTGTGTTCTTCGGAACAGATGGGGGGTAATGATTCTTCGGAACAGATGGGGGTAATGATAGACAAGAGTGGAAAATGGAGAGCTTCAGAGATGCTGTGGATGAATGTCGGTTCATGGATCTGGGGTATTCTGGTCTCCCTTACACATGGGACAACAGACAACATGGTCATCGAAACATTAAGGTTAGACTTGACAGAGCGCTTGGGGACGAGAGATTCCTGAACGCTTTTGACAATACAGTGATCAGACATATTCAGACAACAGAATCTGACCATTGTGCACTACTCATTACGATTAATCGATCAGTTTGGTTGCATGATGGAGGTGCAACGAAACCGTTCCGTTTTGAAAATATGTGGACAAGGCATGAGCGATATGAGCAGATCGTCAATAATAGCTGGCAGCCTACTTTGTCTGGTCTTGCAGGGGTTCAGGAGGCGTTGGGGCGTGTCCAACGTGGGTTGCAAACTTGGAGTAGAGAAGAGTTCGGATCTGTTAAAAAACAACTACGTGCTATGAGAGACAAGCTGGAAATATTGCGAGCGGCTTCAATAGGATCTGGCCCAACACGTGAGGAGAAAAACTTGATGCAGAAAATTTCAGAACTGTTATCAAGGGAGGAAACTATGGCAAAGCAACGGTCACGTGTTTTATGGCTCGCCGAAGGAGACCGGAATACAGCATTTTTTCATGCTAAGGCGAAGGAGAGATCACGGTCGAATAAAATTGTATCCTTGCGGAAAGAGGATGGTACTTATGCATCCTCCCAATCCGAGTTAGAGCTCCTGGCTAATAACTTCTATACCAATCTGTTTACAGCCCAGGAGCTTACAACCACAGAAGTGATAACAAATTATGTACCCGAGAAGGTCACCACAGAAATGAATGAACGCTTATGTGCGTCTTTTACAGATATGGAGATTGAACAAGCTTTATTTATGATGCACCCGAATAAATCCCCAGGCCCCGACGGATTTACGGCTGGTTTTTACATTAAACATTGGGATCTTCTCAGGTCCATTGTATGCGCTGCTATTCGATCTTTTCTTGAAGGAGGTGAGATGCCGGAGAGCGTGAATTCCACTGTACTGGTCTTGATTCCGAAGGTAAAACAACCCCAAGACCTTACACAGTACAGGCCTATTTCTTTGTGCAATGTGTTATACAAAATTGCATCCAAAGTTTTGTCGCTGCGACTACGACCTGTGCTGGATGAGATAATATCAGAAGAACAAAGCGCCTTTGTTCCTAGGCGCTTAATAACGGATAATGTACTGACTGCTTATGAGAGCATTCATTATCTTAAGAAGAAGAAGGGGAAGAGTGGGGCATGTGCTATTAAACTAGATATGGCGAAAGCGTACGACAGGGTCGAATGGAGTTACTTACGAGATATAATGGTAAAACTAGGATTCGCGAACCAGTGGATTGAGTTGGTAATGAAGTGTGTGCAGACAGTGTCCTTCTCAGTCAGAGTAAATGGTAAATTTTCAGAATATTTCAAAGCCTCAAGAGGTACAAGACAGGGAGACCGCTTTCTCCCTATCTTTTTCTACTATGCGGCGAAGGTCTTAGCTGCTTGCTGAAATATTCAGGACCTCAGTACCTTGCTAGGGGTATTAGAGTTGGTGTTCATGCACCATGGCTGTCACATTTGTTATTTGCTGATGACTGTCTTGTCTTTGCCCAAGCGACAGCCAATGGTGCATCGAGGTTACAAAATCTTTTGGAGAGATACAGAGAAGGATCAGGGCAGCTAGTTAATAGAGCTAAGTCAGCTATTTTTTTCAGTGGGAATTGTACCGAGGAGATGAAAGCTGCGGTGCATTCTCAGTCCGGAATTGAAAGTGAGGCTCTTATGGAGAAATATCTAGGGCTGCCGACGGCATTGGGCAGGTCCATAGATGAGCAGTTTGAGCACATTGTCACTCGTCTGAAAAAACTGGTAAATGGTTATGCGGCAAAAATGATGAGTGGTGCGGCCAGAGAAGTACTAGTGAAAGCAGTATGTCAAGCCATCCCGACATATTCGATGAGCTGCTTTAGACTCTCGAAGAAAATGTGTAAACGAATCACCAATATTGTTGCAAGGTTTTGGTGGGGAGGAGACGAGTTTAAGAGGAAGATGCACTGGAAAAAATGGTGCGACATTGCTGTCCCAAAGGCAATTGGCGGGATGGGTTTTCGTGATTTTCAACTCTTCAATCAAGCTATGTTAGCTAAACAGGGATGGCGTCTCATGACAAATCCTGAATCACTATGTGCGAGAGTGTTCAGAGGGAAATATTTTCACGGAACAGATTTCTTGGCCGCTAGGAAAAAACGAAATTCCTCTCATGTTTGGAGGGCAATACTGCATGGTCGAGAGGCTCTTTACAAGGGGCTAATTAAACGAGTAGGGACGGATCTTCGATTCGTGCGTTTGAAGACCCCTGGATACCGGAAAACATGAATGGTAGACCATTATTTAAGCTGCCTACAGCTAATGTCACAATGGTCGAGGAACTGATTGACAACGAACTGCTATGCTGGGATGATGGAAAATTAGAAGTTAATTTTATTGAGACGGACAGAAGGGCTATTCGCCAAATCCCTCTTGGTAGGGCGGCCGAAGATACTTGGGCATGGACACAGGAAAAGAACGGCGTCTTTTCGGTACAATCAGCTTATCGTTTACTTGCTTCTGTGCAGCTGGCAAACTATCCATCAGGTTCTGCAGACTCTAACCGCTGCTGGAAAAATTTGTGGAAGATGCCGGTACCTCCGAAAGTTCGCTCTTTTGGTGGCGAGTAATCAGAAAATTTGTCCCTGCTAGACAGGTGCTTAAACAACGCCATATGGATAGAATTGTTTCTGTGAGGCGTGCGGAAAGGAGGAATCAATCTACCACGCCTTGTTTGAGTGCACTTGGGCTCGGTTATTTTGGCATGATTTGAAGACTTCTGTAGACATCAAGGTACCGACACTTCATCCTGAGTCGTGGGCAATGGACCTGATTGATGGATCTTCTCTGAATGAAGCAGAAGTATGCATGATTATGTGTGGGTGCTGGTCTATATGGAATGAAAGAAACTCTAGAAGGCATGGTGAAGGAGGAAGATCAGTGACAACATCTGTCAGATGGGTTATGCAAACTTGTTTAGGTTTGGCCCAAGCTGGAAGAGACAAAAATAAGAAAATGTCTAAAAGGAAAGTGCAGTGGAAGCCACCGGATCAGGGTGTTATAAAAATCAACACAGATGCAGGTTTCGATCAGAATACCATGTCGGGCAGTACAGGCTTGGTTGTGAGAGATAATCAGGGTGGCCTTCTACGAGCTCAGGCCATTTGGTACAATCATGCAGCTAAAGCCCGTATCATGGAAGCCATGGCAATTAGAGATGGAGCTAAACTTGCATTGGAGAGGGGCTACACCAGGGTGATTATTGAAAGTGATGCCGAGGACGTTGTCAAGCTATGCAACGACGATGGTCAGAACAGAGCAGAAATTATGTCGATTTGTCAAGAGATTAGAGATATTAGAGGAGCTTTTTCTAGCTGTAGCATTTCTTTTATTGGGAGAGGCGCAAATGTCGCAGCTCACTTGTGTGCTAAGCAAGCTAGTGTTGATAGGAGGAGATGCTTGTGGATCAATTATAACCCAAGTTTTCTCGCAGATACTCTTAGGAGTGATTGTAATCTTGTCGTTTAATCAATAAAGCTCTATTAAGTAGCAAAAAAAAAAGTTAGTTTATCTTTTGAAAATAGCTCGACAACTCTAGGACTCCATCCGTTCCAAGAAAATACATTTACTCCAAAGTAAAAAAAAAAATCTAAATTTGACCAATGGTACAGATAAAAATATGAACATTTATGATACATAATTAATATCAATACATACACAACGAAATATCTTGTAAAAATTGATATATTTTCTATATATGTGGTCTAAATTATAAATATTTGAATTTTTACAAATTTTATATGCCTTGTCCATTGGAGGGGAGGTTGTATTTATTAATACTTATGTACTCTATAGTTTACAGTCTGTTTGTATTGACGTGTTTTGGAGATTTCCAATCCATAGGATCCTTTTCTAAGAAAGCATCTTAATTTAAAAGATGACACCTCGAAAATTATTATGGATTGCTTTCCTACAACCCAATCTCATAGAAATTTCAATTATAACCTCCTTTTTATGCTCATTCGCTTTTCTTGTGTTTACATTCAAATGATTATCAATGCAGTTTTGACCGTTTTGCGATTCTCTGTTTTGCATCGGCAATCTTTTCAAATTCATGTGTCTTCAAATTCCAGTGATCCTATGATCCAAAGTAGGTCTAAGGCATTCGACCTTTCATGTCATTATGGTAAAACATACTTTTTCTATGGAAAAAATGCACGCTTTTTTTCACAAAACAAAGGAAGCAGTTAAGCTCATCATCGCCCAAAACACTGCTTGTTGCATACACGAACACGATAGATCCGTTGACGAACTCCTATGCAGTCCGACAGTGTCTATTTCTCGCAAATCACGTCAGTCATTGCCACATGGATTCTCTAACACTGTGTTTGGATGTAGGAAAGTTTCCTGGAAATGGACTCCAATTCCAATTCAGTTGTTTGGTTGTCACTCGAATTTATGGCTGGAATGGGAGTGTAGCACACGATTCCAATTCCTGTTTGGATGTATAAATCTTGGAATTGGATGTTTTGGTGAGTTTTGATAATACAAACTTGTTACATGTATGAAAACAATTGTATGTGTATAGAATATTGATATATTATTTTGCACACATAATAACATTACAAAATACAAAATCAATTCCCAACAATAACACAAGTAGAAATTAAATAGTTTTGTACCAACAACACATAACAACACATGGTTAATCTCCTGCAAATTGTTCAAAACACAGCACAAATTGTTCAGCTCCTGCAAATTTCCTGGAATCTTTGATTTTCGAAACAGTTCATCAGCTTCCGAGAAGAACACATTCGCAAAAAAAAAGCTTCCGAGAAGAACAGGGAAGAATTACAGTCAAACAAAAAAAAAAAGGAACGAGAAGAAGAACGAAGAAGAGGAGGCCGACTGCCGCCGCCAAGCCACCCTGCGGCCGCCATGCGCCTCTATCGCCTTGCACCACCTGCCGCCACCAAGCCACCCTACCGCCGCCATGCCCAGCTTCCACCGCCGAAGATCTAGGGTTCGAGCGGGGCAAAAAGGGAAGAAACGACCGACGAAGAGAGGGGTCGAAGAAGGTCGGGAAGGAGGAGGTGTAGAGAGGAGGCCGAGGGGAGGGAGGGAGAGCTTAGCAGCGCCGCCGTCGCCTGATTCTTGTCGCCGCCGGGGTTGGAGAAGGAGCGAGTTGTCGTTCTGTTTCTGAGAGAGAGAAGAGGTACGGTGCGGAGCGAGCGAGCGAGAGAAAACTTTCCGTGCGATTCCGAGCTGCTGGGCTCGGAAAGATCGAGAGTGGAGCGTGCACGCGGGGGGGTCTCGCGTGGAATTGGGTCAAGTTTCCAGCGTCCAATTCCTAGACCACTCCAAACGGTGGAATTTGGCCCAACAATTCCAAAATTCCAATTCCAGCCCAACTTTCCTACATCCAAACACAGTGTAATAGTTCATTTCATGCCAAAGTTGTTGCCACTTTAAACATTACAGTGTTCGATCGGAACATTCGCTGAGCATCATGCAAACAAGTGATTTCCCACGGGCGCTGTAGCCCAGCAGGGAAAGACAGATTGTTGTATCGCCCATACAGCCATACAGGATTTCATGGCCCATACAAAGCCCATACTACACTGAACTTGGTAGCCCACAATAGGACGTGTTGGGTCCCAGGGTCAATCTTCGTCACACTCTTCATCTGTTCTGTTGGAGGCTTGTCTCAAAAAAGAAAATGTTGGAGGCATTGACCTGTTGCAAGGTTAAGAGAAGGGGAAGGCGATTCTAGGAGCAAAGAAAGATAGGAGGCACATACGCGGCAATGAAAAGCTTCATTGTGGTGGAAGTGTTGTTACATATGCAATGATGCAAACAAAAGGTCCCGTCGACTGCCTCCACATGGCGGCATATTTTCTCCGGCGTCAACGTGGAACCATTGAGGCTGTGTTCCCGTGTGTCTGATCGATCATATCTCATGTGTTCATGTGACTATGTCACTATGTGAGCATTCGTCTCTGATGCGCTAGGACGATGATACCACATCCGACCCCTAACAAGCTCTCGGTCGGGGCATGTGATGTCCCTGGCGATAAAAAGAGAGGCAAAGGGTGTATCTACTGTTCCGAACCCCAAATCCCTTTCTCGAAATCACTCATTGCTTCAGAAGAGAGATGTGAAAAAAAGAGAAGAGCCCAAGGGTTTAAACTTCTCTTTGCTTAAGGCATTTTCTACAACCTGGGGACAATCGGCCTTTTTTTCTTGAGGAAAGGACAGTCGTCGGCCATCTGATCGATTCGATAGAAAGGAGAAGATTTATGTGCATGAGGAGTTTGAGAGAACTCATAACAAAAAGCAAAAAAAAACTCACACCCCTTTTCCGAAATCTATGCGTCTCTCAGGTCTTCGGTGTGCGGATAAACTCTTTGCCTAATCTCTTCCTTCACCAAGGCCGCGCTATGTCTGGATGAAAGACACATGTCTTGGGTTTGAATGTTTCCACGTTAATTGTTTTTCTAACTTCAATTCAACCCAGACAATTGTGATAAAAAGAAAGAGTGGAATGGCTCGGTGGCGATCGGCAAGAAACACGCGACCACAAAACCACCATCCAATGGGTTGAAAGGAAACGATAATAAAGGGGTCACCTGAACCGGAGAGAGAGAAGCCACACCTAGGTATGCTGGAAGGCGTACGGTAGCAAGCAAGCATGAACATCCAAATCCAATCCATGGTACTACATTGGAAGGGAAAACTGAACAGGAAAACAAATCAAACTTCTATGCTAGGAGGAAGTGAGAAGGAAGGTGCGGGGTTCCATATCTTAACGCGCGAAGGTTTTTCTTGATCCTTTTAGTTTTTTACTAGTAAACATGGCCGTGCGTTGCAACGGGTGTGAAAAAAATCACGTTTTAGTCGATCGACTGGCGTGACCCTAGCCTTAGTTCGCCTCATCTCTTCTATTCCGCATAATCGCCAGACCATGGTTCTGGTACAAAAATAGTTGTGTTTTCTTCAAAAGTTTCATGTACATAACACCGTGAGCATCTCCGCAGCATCCACGGGGAAGGAGTCCTTGATCTGGTCCTGTTGCAACACATCGTCAGCACCCTTCGCTGCCATGTCCTCCATGCTCGATCAGCAATGTCCTCTTGTAGCCTTTGTTCGTGTTGTTGTACTCATACCGCACAAGTTCCTCCTCGGACAAAAGCTCTAGCAGCAGGAAGCACAAATTGTTTTTTATAGGAAAAGATACCTCTAAGTAGTTCCGATAATATACATATTAATTCAACAAATATCATTTAATTTCCTGATATCACATGAACCAGACATCATAATCACCCACAAAACACTGGCCCTCCATGCATGAACAGTACGATTGGAAATATATTCTATATTTTTTCTCACTGCAAAATTTTGGATCAGATAGTAATCGTCAAGGAGGCTAAGTCTTGAGAATTGTAGTTGCATATCAAGCCACAAATAAACCATGATTGAAGATGCAAACACATGATCACATGATAATGTTTTAGTGATCTCCCAATATGTATCCTTGAAAATAGTTGGTATATATACCTATGGATACAGAAGGTGAAGTACTACACAAGTTGAAGGACTCCAAAACGAACATTAAAATATGAGGGAAACAACTTATCGCTGCACAGAGAGGGAGAGCAAAGCCCAAAGAGAAGACAGATTCATTTATGCTGCTTGATTAAATATCGCAACTTTTCAATACAGTAACAACTCATTCGAACAGCAGAAACTTGACTAAATAGATAAACACATTAGAAGATCAATTTGCAGCCAGCCAACCAGCATGCTCACTCTCAGATCAGAGAAAAAGGGATTTTACATGTGTCCAGCGGAGTTACAGTTGAGTCCACGAGCTGCAGGTCGGCGCCATTGGCTCACCCGAGTACCCGACGATGCAGGTCGACGCCGGCTCCATTACGCACGACAATAGTGGCCTCTTCGTCGTCGTCCCCGTCACCACAGTTCCCGGCGGCGCCGACTAAGTTGGCTGCCCATGCCAAGATCGATCCCTTCATTGCTCCAACAATCAGGATGCAGAGGATGAGAACGCTAGCCGAGGTAGCTCGGATTCAACTTCCTGCCGCCGGACAGAGGACGGAGGAGCGAGAAGGGGCCGTAGGGACAGGACGGGGCAAGGGTGCAGCGGCTACCTTGGTGTCGCCTGGCTGGACCGGCAACGGCGGCCCTTGGCCTGCATCCTTGCCACGTCCTCAGCCGGCTTCTGGCGCATCGACGGGACACCGATGAGCGACGGCGGCAGCGGTAAACCGCCGGCATGGACACGATGACGCAAGCAGACCGTGACCACCAATTTCATCCCCACGCGCGCGGAGCGCCTTGACGCCGTCGAGGAAGTCCGGGATGGCCAGATACGAGTGAATCGACCGCGGTGGCGCTCGGCCAGAGGCGGGGTACATACTACATAGGACGGTGTCCACAACTGGAAGTGTCCCGGGCTGATTCCTTCAACGGGATGTACCGACGAGGCGGACAGGGAACATTGGTCAGCTAGACACGGGGGCGACTGTTACGGCGGGCGATGAAGTGGCCACCGGCCGGCACGCGCGGCCACCAGTCTCGGCGCGAAAGCGACTTCAGCACGCAGCGGTGCTTCTCCTCGTAAACTCCAGCGTTACTCAAGACTCGTTAATCGATCTTCTCACGGCCGGCCAGCCCGATATATATACAGGTCAAGCCTTAGCTAGGTAGCGTGGTCTGGTTCGGATCGAACTCCTATCAATCGACGACTCGTGGGGAAACAAAATTAGCGATGCGACGTAGGAAACCAAGGAAGCTGGACGGACGAACCGTTTTATTCGATATTTCACTTACGGGTGGTATAGGTGGATAATTATTCAGAACTTTAGGGGCAAATCAGTTGATCTACCAAACCAAACCGCGGAAGACTTAGTGCATTTATTATTAACCAGGGTACCGAAAGGGACTGGCAGGGTTTTAATGAGGCGGCTTGCTGACCTAATATATGTGGTGAAAATTTCAAAAAAAAAAAAAGGTATAGATATAGATTATAAACTCATGGTCCGGTTTCGCTCGACGGCCATGGATCAGACCAACAGAACCACGGGCGGATGGTTTTATAAACTTTTTAATCTGCTCTGGTAGAATAGAATAGTGTCACCTCATCTCTCCCTGCTACAGTTCCCAGCGGCGAAAAGGGAGGCGAGTTCCGTTCCCCATCTTCTCGCCGGACCGAGGCCGGATCTCGGCCTCCTCCTGTCGCTCCGGCGGCGGAGGAGGTGGGGATCTTGGTCCTCGCGTCCTGGCGCGTAGTTAGGGTAGGATTAGACCCAGGCGGCGGCGAATGGAAGGATCGACCGCCGTATAGGGTAAATAAGGCGCGGCTCTCCCCTTCCCTCGGTGCGGCCTCCGGCGGCGCTGGGGCGAGAGCGGTGGTGTGCTGCCTCTCCGCCGCGGCGAGAGGATCTTTGTCCCGCCGATCCGTTCTGGATCGTGCGGTTTCTGTCCGGTTCATCCTCTGCATCCGTGCTCCGGCCGGCCGTGGCGGCGAGGGGAGCTGGTGGTGCTGGAGGGTGGCTCCGTTTTGGTGCTGGTGGTTCTGGGCTTCCTCTCCTGCGGCGAGTCGACTCCGGCCGGCCATGGTGGCTTGGGGAGTGGCGTTTGGAGAGGGTGGCTCGCGGCGGCTGGTCTGGGTGTTGTTTCCGTCGGCTGGAGGTTTGGTGGTGCGGTGGAGGTGCTGCTGGACCGTGTTCGTTCATCGCGTCAAGTTGCCGTCGCGGGGCGGCGGCCGAGCTCTGCGGTCTTCTTCGACAAGGAGTGCAGCTTCCTCTTCGGCGGCTCGTGGTACGGCGGCGGCGGCGTCGCCCAGGCGTTTTGGCTAGCGGAGGGTCTGATCGCGTTCTTTCCTGGGTGCACAGGGTGCTGTGTGCAGTTTGCAGGGGTCCGTTTGTAATTTCTGGTTCTTGTTGGGCTTGCTTGTAATCTGTACTGTGTACTCTGTTTTATGAATCAGATCCTGTTCAAAAAAAAAAAAAAAAGAATAGTGTCACCTCCCGCCGAGCACACGTGCGTTCGTTCCTGCGTCTCTGTTGGATTTGACACGTAAGTTGACTCTCGGCAGGTTTGGGCGGCGGGGCGCATGCATGCATACCTGCATGGCATGGCGCTCGCCCGCGCGCGCGGGCCCTGCCGGCGTCGGCCGCACGGCAACGGTGCACCAGCCGTGCAAGCGATCGAGCCCCGGTCGTGCGCACCGGCCGATGTCGCCGTCGCCGTCCTTTCAGAACTAGAGAGTAGAGGCACCTGATCCGGCCGGCACGGAGGGCAGCGGCGCCAGAGCGCGCGCAGGCGGCACGGCATTGAATGCCCGCGCATGGGCGCCCACGCGTGTGACCCGGCCGGCCGTTGGCTTGCTGCGGCCGGCGACCCGGCGTGTGAACTCTATTTGCGTGCAAGGGGAAGATCGAGGAGGACGACGGCCATGGCAGAAGGCGCAGTGCCATGCAGCAGCTGGGTAGCGCACACGCGAGCGTGCCAACACTGGCAAGGGCCCCATGACTCCAGGACAAGGAGCGTGCTACCGCGCTCGACGCGCGGGGCGTCCGTGTATGCGCCCGTCGCGGAAGTGATAGTGTTGGTGACATGGTTTTGTCCGGCATCCTCAAAAATTTGTGAGGTTTGGGTTGCGAAACACATGTTCAACACAATGGGAGGGTGCCGATAGGACAAAGTGCACCGGTCAAAGGATTTTCTATGATTTTTTTTTGAAGTTAAGGCAGTCGTTCTGCCGTCCGATTAGATAGAGTAGAGTGTTTTGTACAGAGCTTTAGGTGTCCAAATAACAGAAAAGAAAAACAAGCCTAAACGACAGTTTGTACATCTCCAGCTGTGTGTGGGTATAAGCCCGCTGCGCTATCTCCTCGGGCACAAAGTCAGCCACCGTCGCGGGCAGAATCGCCGTGTTACGAAACACTCTCCTGTTTCTCTCTTTCCATACGCCCCACATGCATATTACGGCTTTTAGCCTTTTACCTTTTCTTTTTTGCATACCTAGTCACAAAAAATTTTGTGACTGGCTTGAAGTGGCGGTCCACTTGATCCAAACGAGAGATAAGCTGGCGGTCCCTGCATCTCTATTGGATTTGACACCGTTAAGGATCTCCATAAAAGAAATTCTACTAACACACATGTGCACATAGCCATGCCGATCTCACACTGTTCGGTGCTTCCGAGACACCCTCCAAACTTGGCGGCTGGTTCAGCGGTGTTGTTATGAGCGTTTTTTGGTACCGACTTCCACCGGAGCTTTGGGGGTGCCGGTGAAGATGCTAAGCTACAACATGTTGTGTGTATGTGTTATCTTTGGAACCAAGCTAGCTTTCCCTGTTTCAACAACTAACACGAACATGTAACAATCAGAAGAGCTTAATAAGGGCCAATAAAGAGATCTTTAGGAGGTGAGCTTTCATTATCGAAATTATTAGTTCTATACGAGTTTATGAGAAGAAACTTGGTTAGGTGACACTCCTCTTGGACAACAATATGCACCTTGGCCGAGGAAGCATGTCATGGTGGCTGAGTTTTTGTTGAATACACCATTGAATATTATCTATTATCTTTAGGATATCCTAAACGGGAGATAAGTAGGTGTCTTGGCTTAATCTTGTCCAAAAATTGATGTCCATCCAATTAACAGCAGTCCCTGATACTTTTAGATGGAAGATTTACACCACCGAGATCTTGATAGGAATATAGGATGAATGATAGGCATATTTTTCACAAGAATTTTGTTTGGGAACTTAATGTACCATAAAAATTCAAGATTTTTTCGTGGTTTTGTGCAAGGTGTAATTTTGCTAAGGACAATTTAGCTAAACATAGTTGCAATGAAAATATAAAAATATTGTTTTTGTCATGACGATTTAGCTATTATTAAACAGTTCAACATTCATTCTTCCAGTGTCCTTTTGCACGTTTAATTTGACGCATAATATTTGTTACCCTCCACCACCGACTAATATTTCAAACATATTCCATCACATTCACACCCTCGTGTGTATGAGTGTATCTGGTTATCCATGTTTTGCGTGCTCTATACGGATGTTTTTCGTGGTACTCACCTATCACTACGGGAAATCCACAAAACGCCGACGGCCAGGACATACGCCGACGGCCAAATGTCGGGGCCGTCGGCGTAGACCCCGACCAGGCCAACCGAGATCTTTTTTTCTTTTTTTAGCTACGCCGACGGCATTGCCGTCGGCCTAGAGATTTTGGCCGTCGGCGTATATTTTTGCCGTCGGCGTATACTTTTTCAATTTTCTACATTTGATACGCCGACGGCAGCCGTCGGCGTATACTTTTTCAATTTTTTCCATTTGATACGCCTACGGCAATGCCGTCGGCGTATACTTTTTTCTATTTTCCATTTAATATGAAATAATTCATATCTTTAAATCCGTAAATCGGAATTTAACAAATTAAATGTCTAAATCGATTAGAAAAATGAGAGGAATCCAAATATGACATCCATAAAATCTTTTTCACCGTGCACATGACATTTTGTAACATATGTTTGTTACTTGCTTAATTAAAAAGTCATTTTTTACACTTAAAAAATGGAAAATGATATTTACTAAAATATTTTGGAAATTGTTTTTGGCAACAATGTTTTCCATACCAAGACACCCCTATGTGTCAAGTATGGACACATTATCACAAACTATGGCATGGAGATGGCCATAACTTGGTCATTTGACACAAAAGTTATACATGTTTATAGATGATAGACTTTTTTGTGAAGCATTTTTTTGAAATATTTGTCAAAACTCAAGTTTATCATTTTTCCTAGCAACTAGTACACATAAAAGGACTCCATGTCAAAGGAATTCATCTTTTGACTATTTTCTCAATTTCTTTTATTTTTGTGAAAAAACGGTCAAAATGACCGTCGTGTCTATTCATTCAAAGGGGTCACATTTTTCAAAACTATCGATATTTCTGTGATAAAGTCACTACTTTTGTACCTAGAAAGTATTTTTGTAAAAAAATTAGACCAAACTATCACACACTTGTAGTTCAATTTCAATTACTTTTGGAAAATCGGCATAAAGTCATTTAAATAGGAATAATTAGGTAAAAATCGAGAAAATTCCTAATACTTGGGTATTATCCATAAAATATGTAGTACCCTTTGTGACAATAAGATGGGTGCCTTTTGCAACATATTTTTGGTATTTCCTCCATAACAAAAGTCATTTTTGAGGGTTTTTCACTTTATTCGATTTTTGTGAAAAAAAGAATCAATTTTCTAAAACCATCGATGTTTATACAATGCAAAGGATGATATGGATGTCATATTTGAATTCCTCTCATTTTTCTAATTGACATAGACATTTTATTTTTCAAATTTTGATTAACGGAATTAAAGATATGAATTATTCCATATTAAATGTAAAAAGGAAATAAAAGTAAAAATAATTTTATTTTTTCATTTATTAAAAATATACTATTTTACAATCATTGTTACTTATTCAAATGAATTTTCTAAATTTAAACAATGAAAAAGTGTAATATCCTAAATCAGGGGTTAATATGATTGATATGATATAAGTATCAGTAAGTTCTCATTTCTCATTTGGAAGCTAACAATGAAGGAACTCAAAGGTTAAGCGTGCTTGGGCTGGAGCAATTTGAGGATGGGTGACCGAACGGGAACTTTGACCAGCGTAAATACTTTGACCTATGATTAAATGTGTAATTAGAGATTTAATATGTAGCTGAGTTAGAAATTTTGAAATAGAAAAAAAAAGTTTAAAAAAGTTAAAAAAAAAAGTTCAAAATTTCAAAAAATTTCAAAAAAATTAAAAAAATTTGCATTCATAGGCCGACGGCATTGCCGTCGGCGTATGAGGGCGTACGCCGACGGGCTGCTACCGTCGGCGTAGGCATACGCCGACGGCAAACGTGCCTACGCCGACGGCTTCCGGCCGTCGGCGTTTCGTGGCTTTCCCGTAGTGTATCCTTGACCTTGATGTTCTTTTCGACTTATCTCTAGCATGGCCTTCTTAGTTTTATATATGTCGGTCTGGGAAGCATGGTGGAGCTAACGGTGAGTACTGACCCAGTATCAAGATGGCACCATGTTTCTGGTTTGTGGAGCGGCCAATCCTAATTTCAAAGGATTTCTTCGTGGCTCGTGGAGACCACGGTGGTTCGATGGCTACAGTAGATTGTCGACATCAGAAAATCTTGGACTGTGCTGCACTGGGCACTTCGTGTGTTGGTTGGCTTCTCGTCGAGTTTTTTTTTCTTTTTGAGAACAAGCTTCTCGTCGAGCTAAGACCAGCAGTTAGGCTCGACTTTGTTTTCAGTTTTCACCACTAGCAAACAATGGGCTCGAACTCGGTTCATCAAGCTAGAGCTAGGCTTGGGCTACAGAATTCCAGTTCGACTCTGATATTTGGAGAGTTCTATTGATTGTATTGATCAAAATAGACAAGAGTACATCATATATATATTACATGATCAACCGACATAGGGCTGGGGTCGGTATACTTGGACAACACGTATTGGTGTCCTATGCAAACACGAATCGCTAACACCCCCCCCCCCCCCCCCCCCCCCCCCCCCCGCAGTGTCAACGTCGGGTGTGACGATGTTGAGACTGGAACGTATGTCGGTGAAGGAAGCCGTTGGTAGTCCCTTGGTAAAAATATCTGCAAACTGAGCACTAGTTGGAACGTGGAGAACCCGCACTTCTCCGAGAGCAACCTTCTCACGAACAAAATGAATATCGATCTCAATGTGCTTCGTCCGTCGATGATGAACAGGGTTGGATGCCATGTAAACTGCAGATATGTTGTCACAATAGACAATAGTAGCTCACTCAATCGGACGATGAAGCTCGGCAAGAAGTTGGCGAAGCCAAATGGACTCGGCGACGGCATGAGCAACAGATCTGTACTCCGCTTCAGCCGATGACCTGGAAACTGTTACCTGCCTTTTTGAAGACCAAGAAACAAGATTATCACCCAAATAAACACAATAGCCGGATGTGGATCGTCGAGTATCTGGACAACCTGCCCAGTCCGCATCAGAATATGCTGTCAAGCTTGTGGGAGCAGAAGAATTAAGTTGTAAGCCGTGATCAAGAGTCCCTTTTAAATAGCGTAGAATTCTTTTGACATGATTTAAATGAGGCATACGAGGATCATGCATATATAGGCAAGCTTGTTGAACCGAGTAGGAGATGTCGGGACGAGTGAGAGTGGCATATTGGAGGGCACCGGTGAGACTGCGATAGTGACTAGGGTCAGGAACGGGATCACCATCGGCGGAGAGTTTGGAGCCAATGTCGGCTGGTGTGCGAGAAGGTTGACATTCAGTCATGCCGGCGCGAGCGAGGAGATCAATGATGTATTGGCGTTGGGAAAGAAAAAGGGTATTTGGCGAGCGGGAGACAGTTATTCCAAGGAAGTGGTGTAATGGACCGAGATCAGTCATGGAAAATTCAGAATTGAGCAAGGAAATGATGTGGTGAAGAAAAGAGTCGGAAGAGGCAGTGAGAACAATATCATCTACATATAAGAGAAGATAGGCAGTATGAGTCGAAGAATGAAATATGAAAAGAGAAGAATCTGATTTAGATGGGATGAAACCTAGTGTTTGAATGAAGGTAGCAAAGCGGTGAAACCATGCCCTAGGAGCCTGTTTAAGACCATACAAAGATTTATGAAGAAGGCAGACTAGATTAGGAGAAGAAGGATTTTCAAAACCTAAGGGCTGCTGGCAATAGACAGTTTCATTTAAAGTTCCATGAAGAAAAGCATTTTTAACATCTAGTTGATGGATAGGCCAAGAAGAGGAAGTGGCAAGACTAAGAACGACCCGAATAGTGCTTGGCTTGACAACTGGAGAGAAGGTTTCATCGTAGTCAATACCAGGTTGTTGAGAGAAGCCACGACATACCCAACGAGCCTTATAGCGAGCAAGAGTGCCATCAGAATGAAATTTGTGGCGAAAAACCCATTTGCCGGAGACAACGTTGGCATTAGATGGTTTAGGAACTAGGGTCCATGTTTTATTTTGCGTGAGAGCATCAAATTCATCGCGCATAGCGGCATGCCATAAAGGATCAAGCAACGCACGCTTATATGAAGATGGAACAGGAGAGATAGTTGGTGTTGCCAGTAAGTTGAGTTTGCGTACGGGAATATGAAAGCCACGTTTTGCACGGGTACGCATAACATGCTCGTTTTCGGGTATGGGTACAGGGACAGCTTGAGGAGGAAAAGGCATAGTAGAGAGAGGAGAGGAAGAAGTGGTGGTCGAGTCAGAGGGAGTGGCGGCAGAAAAATCAACCTCGGCAGACTCTTCCGTGGCAGGAGAAGTAGCCCCGGCAGAAAATTCTGCCGCGGCAGGAGAGGGTGTAGGTGGCTCGGATGAGGGTGTAGGCATGGGAATTGTTGGTGATGGTGGGTTTGTGGAGGATGGCGGAGGGGTACGCTGTGTGGGAGAAAGGTATTTTGTTTGGGAATAGCAGGAGTTGAGGATAGATCGGTTGTGGTCATGGTTTTGTAGGGAAAGATATTTTCATCGAAAGTAACATGTCGTGAAAGAAGGACCCGACCAGAAGAGAGATCATAGCAACGGGATCCTTTGTGATCATCAGAGAGACCAAGATAGATACATGGAGTAGAACGAGGATCGAGTTTGTGTTTGGTGGTAGCGGTGAGATTGGGATAACAGAGACATCCGAAGACACGAAGAGAGGAGTAATCGGGATGGACAAGAAATAGAGAATGAAAAGGAGTGTAGCGAGGACTAGTTTTGGTAGGCCTAATGTTTAAAAGAAAAGTGGCAGTTCGTAGGGCTTTGGCCCAAAAACGTGGGGGAAGAGAAGCTTGAAGAAGGAGGGTTCGTAGGATGTCATTAATAGATCTAAGGGAGCGTTCAGCTTTGCCGTTTTGAGGTGAGGTGTATGGACATGAAAAACGAAGGAGAGTTCCCATAGAGAGAAAGAAATTCCGATTATTAGTATTATCAAATTCACGGCCGTTATCACATTGTATAAAACGAATTGGAAGACCGAAGTGTGTGGAGACATAGCGATAAAAATTGACAAAGACGGCGTGAGCATCAGATTTAGCACGTAGAGGAAACGTCCATACATAGTGAGAATAATCATCAAGAACAACTAAATAATATTTGAAACCAGAAACACTAGATATAGGGGATGTCCAGAGATCACAATGTAGCAATTCGAAGGGAAAAGAACTAGAGGTGGTGGAGGCACTAAAGGGTAAACGAACGTGCTTGCCACATTGACAAGCATTACAAACTGAGGAATCGTGAGAACTAGAACTAGGGATACAAAAATCTTGAAGGAGCGATGAAAGGGTGTGCTTGTTTGCATGACCCAGTCGACGATGCCAAAGATCAACAGATGCATGCATGGCTTGTGGAGTGGAAGAGGGCGCGTCATGAAGAGGGTAGAGATCACCCTGACTATTGTAGCGCGCCAGAACCGTCCCGGTGTTCAGATCCTTCACAGATAAGCCAAACGGGTTAAACTCCAAGGAGACAGAATTATCAATAGTAAATTGGCGTACGGAGATGAGGTTTTTAATTAAGGATGGAGCAACTAAAATATTGCGAAGATGAAAGTTGTGGTTAGGGGTGGGAATAGATGAGTGACCGGTGCATGTGATGGGTATAGGTGAGCCATTGCCGACAATAATAGAAGAGTAGGGAGAGGGAGAACAAGATGACAGCAAATTCGTATTTGAAGACATATGCGAGGATGCACCAGAATCAAAAATCCAATCCGTACCTTGGTTATTGAGCGCAAAGTTGTTCATGGCAGCGATGAAGGCGGCTTGGTCCCAGGTTGGCGGCGTAGATGATGAAGACGGCGTCGTCGCAGGTGCCGGCTGGTACGACAGGGCAGGAGGCACGCCGTGCATGGTGTAGTTGTATGTTGGCGCGGTCGCAGTGTAGACGTGGGCCGGCGGTCGAGCACCGAGAAGACCGGGAGCCCCTGTTGCCGGGCGGAGACCAGGACTCCATGCGCCTGTGTAGGCTGGTGGTGCGCCGTAGGGAGATTGAGGCGACCACGGCATTGGCCAGGCTTGCACAAGACCTGTCCAGGGATCATGAGCGGGGCGCCATGTCGAGGATGCATCGAGAACAGGAAGTGGCGGCGGTGGAGCGTGGCCGCTTGGCGAGGACGGGGCGCCACGAGACGAGTTGGAGTTGGGCGGCCTGTAGATCGGATTCTTCCCGCGATAGTTAGGGCTCGGCTTCCATCCGGGAGGGGGCTGCACATGTGTCGGAGCGGGAGATGATGCAGGAGTGGGTGTCGCTGTAGGGGGTCGAGCGCTGGTGTGGAAGACCTGGGGCGGACGGGTGGCCTTGCGCGCTTGGGTGAGAGCTTCAAGCTGCAACATGGATCGTACCTCGGCAAAGGAGGGTGGCGGCCTCATCATGGGAATAAAAGCAATCTGCTTATCAAATTGTTCACCGAGTCCAACAAGCAGTGCATTGACGAGAACTCGATCGGCCACGCGATCACCAAGCTCACGGAGTTCATCGCCAATGGCCTTGATCCGCTGACAAAAGATGTTGACGGATTAGTCGCCTTGAGTGAGGGTGCGGAGCTCGGTATGAAGAGCGTTGATCCGAGCGTCGCTGTTGTCTTGGAAGAGCTGACGCAGTGAAGCCCAGAGATCTGCGGCGGTGGCACCGTCGGAGGAGACAAGGTTGAAGAGCTCGGTGGAGATGCGCGTGTAGATCCACTGGTATGATCGCAAGATCGTCCTTGACCCAACGGGGATTAGCCGGCTGCGGCACCGACGGAGTATCGATGTGATGACGAAGACCACATCGGCCTAGATGGATGTGAAAAAGGTGGCGCCAGTGATAGTAGTTGTGGGAGGAGAGATCCAAGCAAACGGGGATGAACGGAGAAACATCAGCTATGGTGTCGGCAAGAGAGGCCGTATCCATGGAGGTGGAGGGGTTTTGGGAGGTGGAGGTTTGGATGGGTAGAGCACCGCAAGAGGCAAGGATGTCGGCGGCGCGGATGTCGGCGGCCGAGAAGAGGCGGTGCGCCGGGAGAGGGGGAGGTGTTGGCGGCGGAGCCATGCCAGGTGCGGAAAACCTAGACGTCTGATACCATGATATTTGGAGAGTTCTATTGATTGTATTGATCAAAATAGACAAGAGTACATCGTATATATATTACATGATCAACCGACATAGGGCTGGGGTCGGTATACTTGGACAACACGTATTGGTGTCCTATGCAAACACGAATCGCTAACAGACTCGTGTAGGCTCGTGAACCAGCAACAGAATTGCTCGACCATTCCTTGCTCACCTTTGTAGACAGAGCAAACAACAAGAAATGGGACGTATGGGCTGCAAAGGACCTCCTATGCTACGCTCATTGCGTCCGATCAAACAACTACACCAAAAGTGTTCTGCTAATGGGCCGCATCCGGAGAGGCCCATTATGAAGACATTCTCCTTTTTAAAAAATCAAATTTTCTCTATCTATATCTATATCTATACTACTATTAAACAAGAGAACTTGATCTTTTCTACAGCCACCCCGCCCAGTATACACAGTCCAATCTGTACCCTAGACTATCCGGCTTACCAAGATCTAATGGTCTAGATTTATCTAACAGATGCTCTGGGTGCACTTAGCAATTACCCTGAGCGGACCGTGGCCGAGCGGACGAAAATTTCCGAGGCCGAAGCATAAACTACCTCCCACGTTCTATCGCCCCCATCCTTTCGCCGCCTCTCCAGTCTCTACGAGAGTCACCGCCGATCCGCTCCGCTGCCTGACTCCGTGGCCGCCTCCCCACCCGACGCCGCCTGATCCGAGCCCTACTGTCCTGCTTCCTCGGCGCGCCTGACCCCGCACCCACGCTTGCCACGACGCCGCCGGCTTGCATCCGTGGATGTTAATGGCGCGCGGAAGAGGAGATGGACGCGCGGCTGGCCGTTGCACGCGTTGGCTAGGTCTAGCCGTTGATATAGACCATCCTGCCGGACGTCAATGGCGTGCATGGACAGCGCGATCCGTGAGACGCTGTGATGCGGAGAAGCATCTTTCGGCTGCACATCTCGGTACGCATACTGCTTTCAATGTAGTTTCTCGCTTGTCTTCATTGGGGGTATCCGGTATCGGATTCCTAGCTAGACGGCGCGTCTGTGTTGTGTTTTAATAGACGTCTGATCTTTAAGCTGGATATGGTGGCGGCCGAGGACTTCCTTCAAGGGTCGGTGGAAAGGAAGCCGGAACAGGAGGAGAGGGGCGCGACCAACCGGAAAAGATCCGCATTTCCCCCTCTCTAATTTGGTAGTATTTTTTCTGTGCTTTACATTCGATGAAGAATTCGTCAGATGCTTGTACTCGATATCCAATTCCTGAACTATGGCACGGTGTGCTCATCTTGCAGGTGGTTGCCAATCAGCAGGTGTGAAAAGAAATACGAATTTCACCTCCGACACCATCCACATGTGCCTATCTCCTTTCTTTCCTCACATGCTCTCTCTTCTAGGGCCTCACCAAGATCTGGTACGTTCTCGATTCATATCTCTGTCAATTCTCTCTCTTGATCAGTCACTATGTATTTGTGTTAATGCCTCCAAGAACTTACACTTCTTAAGGCTACTAAACATTAGTATGGAGTATGTATTTAATTGATTTGGAGATGTTGGTCTTCAGCCCGTAGGCATTGTCTTCCGAAGGTATAGAAATATTCGCTATTCAAATAAATCATTCCTGCAAAAATACCACCACGATCTGACACTTACTGCAAATTTTTGTATTGCAGCTTAAGTTTGGGTCTCTAATTATTGTTTCTGGAATTAACAAATTGCATAACAACAAAGTGATGAGATGGTTCATGTATATCAGTATGACACGACTCTAATGATCAGTAATTGTAGTAATATCTACATTTTGTAGCTTCTTTTTGAAACGCTTATCTGTATTTTTTATTTCATCTGACCTAAGAAGCGGTGTTTCTGCAGAATCGCGTTGTACTGTTGCTGGCGGTGTTGATGTCTATGGAGGTTCATTATCCATGACTCTTTCCTCATACACTGTTGCTGGCTGTCCCCAACTCGATGACAACGTCTCCTTTGCCCGTATGCTGAGCAACGCTGGGAAAACAAGGTTTGTTTTCAGAATCTTTACTGCACTTTTCCTAAAGTCTGCTTGTTTGGAATCAAGATCAGATTCAGTCTCAGAAACTGTATCCTCAGCAGATTAGAAACATCACTATTGCCGGCTGTTTGGGAACACGATGCTGCTGGCTGGTTTGGAATATGACTTTTTTTTTGCGAAAGTTTGGAATATGGCTTTGAAATCTAGATGAATAGAATCGAGATGTATCTCTGGTCGTATAAAAGGAATTTATGTGTCCTCGCTGAAACCAGATGGTTGCCCTTTGCAGATATGGAATTTGTGCTGGCATAGTCAGATGGATTTTGCTGAAACCAGCATGTCTGAAACTTTCTAATTGCTAGGTAATGTCTTCAGAAATTACACCTTTAAGAATTTTCCAAGATTTTTAACATTATTTGTATTCCTCTTACAAATGTATCTACCACTGTACCTTGTACTTGAAAGAATTAGTAACCGCATGATACAATAAGAATGATGTATGAGACTGCTAATAAAATATTACACAAGAAGGCTTCTTCACACATTAAGGACCATTTTAGTTCTTTTTGAAGACCAGCATTTGGAAATCATATTTTATAATGCAGCTTATTTCAATCAGAGGAGTTGTAGTCTCTGCCTCTCATGCAGTCTGTCTCACACGCGCACAGGTGAGGCTGAGTATTCACAAGCGGACGATGCTTAAGTTTCTTGATCAAATTGTTCGATGTAACCTTTCCTATGATGGCTTCAGGCCCCATGGCTCTATTGTGCTCGCCTTTTTGCAGAGGCCCATCGATCCGTCCCACCTAATTAGATCTAACCGTCCACCTAAAAAATAACCTCCACCTGTGTACGTTTAGCAATTTAGAAGAGCGGACGAAAACTCTGCCTTCCGCGCCCCTAGCGTCCGCCAAAGCGAAACCGTCGTCCTCGCCCCGTTGCCTCGCCCCTGATTTCACGCGTCAACACGCGGTCGCGGTCGTCGCCGGCATGCCCTGGCGAGCTTCCCCGCGGCTAGAGAAGCTGGAGTTCATGGAGGTTGCAAGCGCGTCACCGGACAGATCCCGGTGCGTCTTCTTCTCCGTCGAAAACGCCGGGCTGGACGGAGGATTTCTCGCGCCGGTAGCTTCACCGCCGCCTCCCCAACCGATTCCCGGCCAAATCGAGCCCGCCCTCGGCCAAATTCAGGCGGGAGCTCAGGCTGTGGAGGGGGTCACGGGAAGGCCAAGCCGTGGAAGGGATTGCGGGCACGAGCCTCTACCTCAAATCCGATTCGCCGGTCAGGCCATGGCGCTGGAGGATCTCGTAGTGGTGGCTCCCCGGTGAGATCCCGAGCGATGGTCGGCTGGCACCACCCTCAAGCATGCCGTTTCGCAGGCGAAGGCCGTCGGACGGCCAGCCATGGCAAGCTCCATCCATGGCTCACTGGAACTCGAACGGTTGGGGATGAAACACCTGAACGATCTGACTGTGGTCTTACTTGAGCACCAGATTACACCTGCTGTAGTTGGACAATTCGTTTAGGATCGATGGTTTCGTGCTTTTCTCCTATATTTTTGTCATGGTGCAGCATAAAACTGACGCTCCCATTGGTCTCACTGACCATCTTATCAGTTTGCAGAGGCAGAGAACGCCCACACAATGCATGACGCCCAACAAAGGCTGAGAAGTTTGCTGAGAGGTATGTTATGTTGGAATATGATTTTATCACGTTTATTCTGACATCTGGTTAGCGACCACTGATGACTGCCAGTATTAGACTGTTCATGTTGCTATGTTATTGATCAACATATCTTTAGCATATATATGTGAGACGTGGGAGAAGTTCAACGAAGGAAGATTTTAGTTATATGAATATGATTTAAAGCGTTGTCATTGTCGTCAAAAGAGTGTGTACAGACAAACATTGTCATTTCACCACGTACATATTTCAGTATTTGTAAATAAGATATTGAATATATACATCTCCGGCTGTTTGTTTTGCTAAAGTTTTAATAACGTGCCAAGTAGGAAAGAAGACCACAACAAGTCGGTAATTCCCCTCTTTCCGTCTACAGTGCCCAGAGGGCGATTTTTGGAACCGCCCCGTCGATCCACCTCGCCGCCGCAGATCCCGGGCTTCTCCACCTCCGTCGGCCGCTCAGGCGGCGGGATGGTGGGGGAACCCCTCCTCTCGGTGTGTATATAGTGTAGGACTCGGTAGGGACCCGGCCGGCGGCGCTATGGAGGCGGTGGTGCCGGTGGTGGGTTGTTTGGCGTCGGCGCGCTCCCCCTCCTGCGGTGGCGCTCCTTGGAGTTCTCCCGCGGCACGCGTGACTTCCCCGAGCTCGAGGTACGTCGGAGGCCTTGAATTCTTGCAGGTGCTGGCTCCGGGCCGGCCGCCTCGATCTGGAGCAGCGGCGGTGCTCCCTTCTTCCTCCCCTCCGTCGTGCGGGCACGCAGAGGCCGAGAGCGACGACTTCCCGACGCGACGAAACCGACTGCAGGCTACAAGGCGACGCCGGCTCCAGGAGGGAGAGGCGGCGGCGGCGCGTCCTCGCTCCGCGTCGGAGTGGGTAGGGATTAGGGGTCCCAAGGACCTGGATGTATTTTCAGTTTTCTTTGGGGTGTATGCCACTGCTGCTTGTTAGATCTGAGGTGTTATTCGCAAAAAAAAAAAGGAAAGAAGACCACATGCCATCATGTTTGGCATCCTTGTGTAAATTTAGATAATTATTTGATCGACATCCTGGGATGTTTTACTATTCAATTTGTAACACACGGTCATATGTGTTAACTGGGACAACTTTTCTTATTGCTGGCTTGTACTAATGTGTAATCATTTTCGTCATCAATGTTGGTGCTACCGAGCAACACATAGCTGGGTGTTTTTGTAACAAATAGTGATGTGCAATCATCCTTGACATTGCTAAGAATTTATAGTATGTTTTACTATATAATAATCTAACAATGATGTCTTTTGATTGAATCGGATTGGATTAGTTTGTATGTTTATATTGCAGTAATACAACATCTTCCGTTTATACATTGAATTTGTTGTTTCGTGGCAACGCATGGGTATTCAGTGATAGGGATCTCGAGCCGACACATTTTTCTTTTCTGCATCTATGTGCATGTCCTTGATTTTGAGCTCCTCACTATCGTCAAGAACATGAGGTTAGAAACTTAGAATTGATTTTGTATGATTGTACATGCATCTACGCTGGTTAAAAAGTGCTACTACTAGAATCAGACACAGGGACATATAACTGTGGAAGCATTTCATTTGCTATCTAACTGAGAGCTGAAAGGGTGAGTCACTATCCTGCTCATGAAAGTTTGTTTAGTCCCAAACAGGAAGGACCTGGTTTTGATGTTTGGTCACTTTTTTTTCAACTCTTATGCATAGGATTAAGATGTGAGACCTGGGATTTTGTTGGTGTTCATGTCAAGAGGAAACAAACTGTAGCTGTGCCAATTCGGAATAAATCAACATCATGGTTAGTACTTCTGAACCGTGATGCTAGATGAATGTCTCTTCTGAACCTGTCCATCGACGAGCCACGTTTCGGCAGGCTGCACCACCAGTCCACACTATGGCTGACATGGACGGACGACTTTCCTGGCGAATTTCAGTGTTTCACCCCAAAAAAGTCGACTGTCTCGGGTAGATTTGATGATGATTCTTAGTCAGAGTGGGAATATGTATGGCAATACAGGTATATTTTGAATCACGTGTTGTACAAGACTGTTTTCGAATCTGCCAAGAATATGACAACTTAACCTGGCTTGAGTACATGCTTATCTGTCTGGCTACTCTTCGGAAGGTAGTATGACACATGTTTATCTACTATCTAATGTGTGTGTAAGTGATGATATATGACACATGCTTATCTACTATCTAATGTGTGTGTAAGTGATCAGAAGACATGATTTTGTATAGACGTGTGTTGCACGTGCACGTCTACTAGTATATTTTAGTGATGAATAATTTTTAAATATTAGAAGAAAATATTTACACAGTTAGAAAAAATTTCACGAGGTTTAAAAATATTCATGAAATTAAAATATATTCATGAGATTTAAAAGATGTTCGTATAGCTAAAAAAATTGATTACGACGTTAAAAAAATGTTCATCTAAGAGGAATATATGTGCACATCATAATTAATTATTGTTCATGAATTTTTAAAAGTGTTCATTTATTATACAGTATAAATTCATGTGAATTTTATAATTAAAAAGAAACAAGAAAAACTAAAAGAAAAACCAACAAAAATTTAAAGAAAAAAAAGAAACACGAAAAATAAAGACTTACTTACTGGGCCGGCCAACCAAAGCGAAGGACATGTGTTTCGCTCCCCTAACGAACGCTACAAGTGTCGCATGGGAATGACAATGTGTTCCTCTCAAAAAAAAAAAAAAGGGAATGACCATGTGCTGGCCTGCGCCTAGAATTTCCTACAGATTTTATTTTACTATTAGGACAACATTTTATATTTTTTGTGTGGAACAAGTCGGGGCACCGATGCATGACGTACTGAGCAAAGTTTTGCGCGACCAAGATCATAAGATAAGTCAGTTTCCTTCGTTTTTACATTTCTTTTAGTTTTGCCTTTTTTTTTGCTTCACTCATGTATTTATTATCAACTGTATAAACACGAAGTACACAAATATAAAAATAAAAGGATTACACAGAAAAAAACATGATAAGTATGCACAAATATGAGAAGTACATACATAAACACAAGTAAACATGCTAACGCCTGAAAGACACGCGCTAACACGTGAAGTGCACGCGTGTACGTTCTAGAGCAGTATATGTGTACTTACTCACGTCTACGTCTAAATAGAGTGTGCGCGTAATTACCGTACTTTGAAATGCAGTGACTGTCTACTTACCAATGCATCGCGTGTACTCTAGGTGCAGTCCGCATGTAAGTTGAAAGTTGCATTGTGTGTACTTTCGACTGTAACGGTGCATTGCATAAACTTTCAAGTGCAGTGTGCGTGTACTTACATGTGCAACACTGATGACTAACATATGCAAAAATGAAGTACTCGACGAAGTATAAGTGTACTTGTTTATGAAGTAAGTGAAAAAAATTACCGAATCATATCAACATGAGAACTAACTTTGAATATCTCGACATGAGGAACGTAAGTAACCGTGAAAACGGTTCATTATTCTATTCAAATATAATTGGATTACTTCCAATTATAATATAATATAATGGCCCTTATTCCCTGTAATAATGATATGTGCTCCTTATTCCCTTCAAATCACGACGCGTGAAGTTACATCTAAAAAATTCGATTACTTCCAATTGAAATATAATTGTATTACTTCCAATTCAAATGTAATATGTGCTCCTTATTCCCTTCAAATCTGACCGAGGGACATACGACTATTTATTTCTTTTAAGAAATGCGTATTTTTTCGAAACTAAGAAGTGTTTTTTTTTTTTGATTTTCTGATTATATAAATTAAGGACATAGTACGGGATTACAATCACATAACACATGTTTCAGAACACATTCTGGAGCAGAGAAGTGCATGGAACCACTGTTTCCAGAACTTCTACAGAAAGCAGCCAAGCTGTGAGCCGCCAAATTACTCAATCTAGGGGTGTGCTGGGCACGGAAGCCTGGAAGACCAAGGATGGCCTGACGGGCTTCAGCGTAGATGAAACTCTCTTGCGATCTTCCCCAGGAGTTTGAGTTGAGCGCTGTAATCACATTTTGACAGTCACTTTCCAGGATGACTTGCGAGTTCAGATTTGAGGCGAGGAGGATGCCTTCCAGCGCTGCCACCGCCTCAGCTTCTTCTGGAGATTGACAACGCTCGATAGGGCTCCAAGCAGACAAGATAATATCGCCATTTTGGTTCCTGATGATGGCACCCCAGTGGCCCGACGAATTATCATGACTGAATGCAGCATCAGTATTGATTTTTACCCATCCTGCATCTGGTTTTTTCCATTGGACAGAAGTAGAAGGTTTAGTATCAACAGAAACTAAGAAGTGTTTGGCGCAAATGGAGGTGGGATTTTGTTCTCGCAGAATCAGTAGAAAACTGATCTTGATCAAGAAGCCAATGTTTTTCTTCCATGACGGCGAGGAAACTGATCTCATCCCACTCCTGTGATCGTCAGTTCTTTGAGCCCCTTAAATGAGTGATTCTAACTAGTAAAACCTGATGCATGTCCTAGTCAGTGGTTGTATCGACTTGATTGTGGGCACCATGTGGGCTCATGTGCAGTATGACAGCTCAACTAAAATGTTTATGATTGGGTCATGATATCACCAGTAATTAAAGACATCACATCATTGAAGCAAGTCATACTTCTAGAAATGAAGAGATTGTACCATGTACAAATTCACTATCGTGCAAGTGTTGCATTGGTGTACAATGACATTGAGTACGTGACAACTACTCCCTCCGTTCTAAATTAGATGTTCATTTGTCCAAATGTGGATTTATCTATACTTGTAACATGTCTAGATACATCCATATGTGAACAAATGGAAGTCATCTAATTTGGAACGGAAGGAGTAACTATTATGATATGGTAACTAAGTAGTATATAATCTGGCACGGACAATCTAACAATTACGAAAGAAAAAAGTTTGTGTGATATCTAATCTCAGAGATCCTTTTGTAACCAAACTAGTAGCGGAAAAAGTCAATCGGTTCTATATTTTGAAGAGACGACTATTTAAGAATTGTGAAAAACTTTGGTGCTCGTCATTTGCATGCACAAGTGAGGTCGGATAAAAAAAATGACTTCAACGTGGGAGAACCACATGATTTTTGATAGAGGAGGGTGCAACAAAGACGAGTGATATTAATACTTTTTGATAGAGAGGTCGGATAAGGACGTGTACAATGGCGATATCAACTGCCATGTACAATAAATGTGGGGTGTGTGTGTGTGTGGGGGGGGGGGGGAGGAAAAACAAATAAAAAAAGATTTTCAAGCAACAATCTCTCTCGCCATATTTTTAGTGATATCTCGTCGCTAGGGAGGGGCTGGGGAGGAAAAACAAATCTAAAAATAAATAGATTTTCAATATCTTGGCAACAATCTCTGTCGTCATATTTTTAATGATATCTCGTTGCTAGAGATAACATTAAGAAATAGGGAGAAACAGATCCATACCATTTTTTTTTTTGCGGGGGAGATCCATACCATTAAAAGATCCAATCTAAGAAATAAACTATTATACACATACTTTATTTGTCATATCTATAATACGCTGCAAGTCTTATCAACCCTTGTAGATGCCCTAACAACATGACAACTCTACTCCGAAGCTGCTGCTGGCGCTTAGAGCATCTCAGATTACTTATATCACCGAAGTATTAATAATGAGCTTTTTATATTTTTGGGCGGAAAAAAGATCCGCACAGATCTCGGATTTTTGGCCAACACTGTAAAGAAAAATTAAAGCGCACCGTAAAACAAGCCCGATCCACGGTATGTGCTCACTTTTGACGTCGAATTTTTCAGTTTCCCTTATTGCTGCGAAAACTTTGGTGGGGTGAAATTTCAGCAGACACCTTTACGTCCGCTACGACCGCCAATTTGGCTCTCCCCTGTCGGCAATGCCCCGCCTCAAAGCCCCACAACTGTTCATCACGCCATTCTCGCCCGTCCAGAAGCTCGCAGGTCCCTGCCCATTTCCTCCGCGCGATTTGACTCGAGCGGCCGACGTCATGGATCCCGTGAGGAGCTTCACAGCGTACCTCGCCGACCGTTATTGAGCTTCTCAGCCGCGGCCCACGTATATATCCCTTGTCTCCCGGCATCCATGTCTCTCTCCCCCTTCTCCTATCGTTGCCACATTGATTTGGATGTAACTTTTCTAGATTTGTTCGTATTCGTAGATTTGGGACTTGCCACCCCGATTTGTCCGACGCCGCTGGTATGGAGCTTAACTATGTAGATGAGTTCACCATTGAACTCGTCGTTGTTGGAAGATAAGATTGGGGATGAACATGTCTAGCATCTCATCTTACTTCTTACCGCTACTCATGCGGTATCATAAAACAAGTACTCGCTCTGTCCGAAAAATGATGTCGCTAAAATAGATATATCTATGCGGTACGTGCGTCCGCCGATATAAGGATCTCCTCTTAATAATCCGGACAATGCGGCATAGAGTCAGGGAACGTGCAAAAAAAATCTTAAATAGCAGAAGGAGAAAAACAAAAGAGCTACTAGTTTAATGCCCGTGCGTTGCTACGGTCCTCTTAAAATTGTTTTCTTGCCGCAAATGGAAACATAATAGACATAAAAAAATCAGGCGTGCAGAAAGAATATTGCATTTTTCTATTTTTTTTTAAATGTAATTCAAAAAGTTATAATTTGACATCATATATTTTTGAAGCAACACTCCAATAATTATCTTCTTTTTACTACAATTTCACCTTTAGACATCCCAACTATTATGTCTGGTTGATAATTCATTTTCTGATTGATGAATCCCGCATTGATATGCATCAACCTCCGAGGTACTAACTCAGTCTACTCGTTAGACCTAGGAGTCGGTCAGTTACGCTTTACCTTGGCCATGTCGTTAGCTCGTGACGTCGTCCATCAAAATATCAATTGAATCAACTTTGTATTATGTTGTTATAGTAGTCCCGTAAAAGTAGAAAGATACTTATCAAAATGTCATTCAGTTTTATAAATTGATTGTATTTGTTGTCGTTACAATTAACTTGTTTTTAGGTAATCATCGTAACCATGTTTTTAGTTCTTTCTCGTTGTTGTACCTAAGATATCGCCATATCCCCAACCCTTCTCAGTTTCGACCTAGTAAGTTTCTCTCTGATTTTTATTTTCGTATTTGGTTTTTCTCCACCAAAATTATTGTATTAACAAATTGTACCTTTCAGTCCCAAATTAGTAATTAGAACCTACATAAAAGTTATTTTCAAATTGGGTATGGTAAAAATGTCAGGTTTCTTGGACGTGCTGGTTCCTTAAAGGGATCACTCAACATATAATTGAAATTAGATGCCAAAGCGCTGTCAGCGTACAACAAAACAAAACATAGAAACATCAACTCAAAAATTGTTTTACTCCGCGATGGTACACTCAAGCTCAAGGACGTTGCACAACAACTTGTGTTTTCTTTCTCTATGACTGAAGTTTGATCAAGGGCTCCCTTACTCCTCACCACACATCATCTCTCTTCATGCTTCATACTTATCGATTATGCCTGGCTCTGCCTGCTAGTACATCCACTGATCAAACTTCAGCATGATCAGTATCGGGCGTTAACCTTGTACTATGCAACACTTGCAAAGGAGTGACGGTTAACACCTAAGGTTGTCTCCACTCAGCCTTGTGTGATCCTGTACAGTTCACATGGGAATTGTGACAAACTTGTTTTGCCGTGCTCTCTTCAGTGGATGCAGAGTTTATCCATTTAGCTCCATTGTATATCAAACTATTAAACTGTACAAAAAAAATGAATCATTAGTGTACATCATCATAGTTGCATCCTTGACTGACAGGCTAGCTTGTAGGAAAAATATTATCTAATGAAGCTCATCAAATGAGAACCTCCAAATTCTATAAAACTTTTTGCATGAGTAGTTGTTAAATGCACGAAGACCGATGTGATTTAAATAGTTAATTAGGAGCAAATAAGGTAAGTTCTATCTTTTAAGATCACATGTCATACTAACATGAATTTTGATCTGGTTTTAATTACTCTTGTCACTAAGACATGAATTAATGGAGACCATGAAACTAATTAAAGAATTTTCTTGCAACTGCGATTACAAAATAACTTAGAAATTGGTGAAACATCAAGTTTATCTAATGCTTAAGCTTAAGAAATAACCCCAAGAGCTTTGTTGTTACATCTATAAACCTTGTCATTAAACATATTAGCCCAGGAACATAGTTGAATCTTACACACGTGTCGATAACATTGCAGCAATCTAAAGTAAGTGCTGCAAACTGCAAGACCCGAAAATATACAAAATTGAAAATTTAGTGCAATGACTTTGACATAAACCAATACAAAACAGGTATATACTATGCTAAAGAATAATGATTGCTTGTTTTCCTTTTCAATAAGGAGAATACAAAAATGGTTGCGAATAGTTGTAGAGTACTGCTGTTCAAACCGTAAGATAGTGCAAATTAAAATGACATAGTTGGGTTGTAGTGAAGCATCAGGACAAAATACTTAGGAGAGTTACTTACCAAAAGGCAAACCAAAACCAATAGTTAAGTTCATGCACCTTGAGATAAGAATCTTAAATTGTAAGGAGACAAATGATGATAATTATGTAAGAGACCCCACTATTGGTGCAATTTTGAAGTCAACACAAACAAATCACATATAAGACAAGCGCTATAGAAACTCACTCTGATAAGGTAAACAAATGACATAACAAGGGATATATTGCCTCAATTCTAACCTTATTTTCAAGCATGTCATCTCTAAATTGTAGACATCTTGGTACCTCCAGAGCTGCAACACCAGAAATACATACAAGTATTCAGAAGGAATAAATATGAATCAAAATTCATGTCTTAAGTAATGGCAACCGTGCATGAGTGATGCTGATCTTTTCTGCCAAACGGCAACCGTGCCATGAGTGATGCTGATCTTTTCTGCCAAATATTGCTGCCCGCCACCAAAGAGGATCTAACTCACATATTGATTGGTGTTACCACCTTCAGTTTCTTGTCATGCCTAAATTACATCTGAGTAATTTAGAGTGACTCCCCCAAGGAACTAAAAATCTCAAGTCAAAATTTGCGCTAGTGATAACCCACAAGTATAGGGGATCGCAACAGTCTTCGAGGGAAGTAAAACCCAAATTTATTGATTCGACACAAGGGGAGACAAAGAATACTTATAAGTCTTAACAGCGGAGTTGTCAATTCAGCTGCACCTGGAAAAGCACTAGTAACAGGGGTGATGTGAAAGCAGCAGTAATATGAGAGCAATAGTAATAGTAACACAGCAGCAGTAGCAGTAACACAGAGGCAATGGCACCAGAAAATATTCCGGTGTGTAGTTGACAGTAGAGCAATGATGATGACAGAAGGACCGGGGTTCCCAGCTATCTACACTAGTGGTAACTCTCCAAACAAATAACATGTGTTGGGTGAACAAATTACAGTTGGGCAATTGATAATTGTGAGGGCATGACAATGCATGCTATGATAAGATAAAGTTTACTGTAGTATTTAATTGGGCATTACAACATGATACACAGACCGCTATCCAGCATGCATCTGTGCCTAAATAATCCACCTTCAGGTTAGCATCCGCACCCCTTTCAGTATTAAGTTGCAAGCAACAGATTATTGCATTAAGTAAAGTGCATAATGTAAACAACACAATTATCCTTGGACAAAGCATTGTTGTTTTACCCTAGTGGCAACAGCACATCCACAACCTTAGAGGTTGCTGTCACTCCCCCAGATTAAATGGAGACTGAACCCACTATCTAGCATAAATACTCCCTCTTGGAGATACAGGCAACTACTTGATCAGGGTAACCACAAGTACCGGAGAGCATGCAAGATCTTAAATAAACAATAGTATGATAACATGATGAACAATCTAATCACAATTCTGCAATTTATCGGATACCAACAAACACAACACCAATTACATCATATGGATCTCAATCCAAGAACCCGTAGTCCATGGGGGAACTACTCACAAACCATCATGGAGTCGAAGTGGAGGCGGTGGAGTCGATGGAGATGGCTCCAGGGGTCAATCCCCGTCCCGGCAGGGTGCCGGAACAGGAACTTCTGACCCCGAAACTTGTCTTCGATGGCGGCGAAGCTGCGGAACTTTTCGTGGAATATGACGGATCCTTTTAGGCTTTTCGAGGCAGGAGGATGATGACGTGAAACACACGTTCGTTGGGAGACCCCAAGAGGAAGGTATGATGTAGTCAGCAGCAAGTTTTCCCTCAGAAGAAACCAAGGTTATCGAACCAGTAGGAGCAGCAACTCTTCAGAAGGTTGTCAACGGCGCCAGAAAAATAGTGTTGTTGATGGAGTCTGGACTGTTGACGTGGAATCTGCACACAACACAATCAAACTACTTTGCCCCAACGAAACAGTGAGGTTGTCAATCTCACTGGCTTGCTGAAAACAAAGGATTAAACGTATGGTGTGGAAAATGAGTATTAAATTGCAGAGAATGAAAAAGGAACAGTTTGCAGTTTGTGGTTGTTTAATCAGTGTAAAAGAATGGACCGGGGTCCACAGTTCACTAGTGGTGTCTCTCCATAAAAGATAACTAACATGTTGGGTGAACAAATTACAGCTGGGCAATTGACGAATAGTGAGCGCATGACAATGCATATACATGACATGTTGACTACTATGATATTTAATTGGGCATTACGACATAATACATAGATCGTTATCCAACAGCATCTATGACTAATAATCCACCGCCGGGTTGTCATCCGAGTCCCCATTGGTATTAAGTTGCAAGCAACGGATAATTGCATTAAGTAAAGTGCGTAATGTAAACAAACACATATGTCCGTGGACATAGCATCGTTAGGTTATCCCTAGTGGCAACAGCACATCCACAACCTTAGAACTTTCTGTCACTGTCCCAGGTTAAACGGAGACATGAACCCACTATCTAGCATAAATACTCTCTCTTGGAGTTACAAGCATCTACTTGGCCAAAGCATCTACGAGTAACGGAAAGCATGCAAGATCTTAAATAACATATAAGATAGATTGATAATCAACTTGACATAATATTCAATATTCATCGGATCCCAGCAAACACAACATGTAGCATTACAATAATATGATCTTGATCATGTAGGGCAGCTCACAAGATCTAAACATGATGGCACAAAGTGGAGAGACAACCATCTAGCTACTGCTATGGACCCGTAGTCCAAGGATGAACTACTCACGCATCACTCCGGAGGCAGGCATGGCGATGTAGAAGCCTCCGGTGACGATTCCCCTCTCCGGCAGGGTGCCGGGAAGAGGTTCTGAACCCTCCCGAGCTAGGGTTGACGACGGCGGCGTCTCTGGAACTTTTCGTGGATATTTGCTCAGGTACTTAGGGTTTTCGCGTCGGGGGGAATAAGTAGGCGAAAGGGCGGCGGCTGGAGAGGCCGTGGGGCCCACACCACCCAGGGCGCGGCAGAGGGGGGCCCGCGCCCTGGCCACGTGTGGGGCCCACGTGGCTCCTCTCCGTCGCCTCTTTGGTCCGTCAGATGAGTTCTGGTAAAATAGGGACCCCGTGTAGTTTCGTCCAATTCCGAGAATATTTCCAGACTAGCTTTTCTGGAATACAAAAACAGCAGAAAACAGGAACTGGCACTTCGGCATCTTGTTAATAGGTTAGTCCCAAAAAATGTATAAAAGTGATATAAAGTAGATGCAAAACATGTAGCAATTGGTATAAAACAAGCATGGAACATCAAAAATTATAGATACGTTTGAGACGTATCAGCATCCCCAAGCTTAGTTCCTACTCGTCCTCGAGTAGGTAAACGATAAAAACAAGATAATTTTTGAGGTGACATGCTACTATCATAATCTTGATCATATAATATTGCAAGGCACATGTAAATGAATGAAGTGATCCAAGTCAATGGTCTATAATTTGCTATCAAATAGATAATGAGTAAACAATGAATCACACAAGCTAAACGTTTTCATGAATAGTACTTTCGAGACAAGCATCAAACAGTTTTGCATAAGTGTTAACTCATAAAGCAATAGTTTCTAATAAAAGGTATTTAATCAACACAAAGGAAGAATTTAGTTTCAGCATTTGCTTCAACTTTCAACATATTTATCTCATGGATATTGTCAACACAAAGTAGTATAACAAGTCCAATACATTGCATATAACGCATGTTGTAACAAAATTGACACTAGTGTTTGCTTGTGGAAGACAGAAAGAATAGGAAAACTGACTCAACATAAAAGTAAAAGAAAGGCCCTTCGCAGAGGGAAGCAGGGATTAAATCATGTGCTAGAGCTTTTAGGTTTTTGAAAGCATATAGAGATTGCATAAAATATTTGATACTCCTCCCAACCTTGCTAACACAAGCCATGGCTAACCGAATCCTCGGGTGCCTTCCATCAATCACATACCATGGAGGAGTATCTATTTTTGAGAGGTGTTTGTTAATTGTCAACGAATGGTAGCGGGTGAGAACAGTATTCTACCTGTCGAACGGACTTTTAAGAGCGGCTCCCATGAAGGACGTTATTTCTACCAGCAAGGCAGATCATCCCTCTTTCTCTTTGGTTTACACACATTCAGGTATTTCACTGTTTGTCATTGCTTACTGATGAATCAGGGCAAAAGTGTGAAGAGAATTAATTGGTTAAAGTTGTAATTAATTGGGACTGGGCACCCCGTTGCCAGCTCTTTTTGCAAGTTATTGGATAAGCGGATGTATATGCCACTAGTCCAGGTGTAAAAGTCCACTCGACAAATAGAATAAAGAATAACCACACTAATTCCTCATGAGCTAGTAAACATTGACACAAAAAGGGAATAATAACATTTTGAATAATTTAAAGGTAGCACATGAAAAATTTACTTGGAGTGGCAAGGAAATACCACATATAGGTAGTTATGGTGGACACAAATGGCATGGATTTTGGCTCAAGGATTTGGATGCACGAGAAGCATTCCCTCTCAGTACAGAGTTTAGGCTAGCAAGGTTATGTAAGCAAACAAGAATATCAACCCGTACACCAAGTTTTATATGACAAACATATTGCAAACGTTATAAGACTTCATACCGTCTTCCTTGTTAACCAAACCCTGTTATTAGAAAATATCTAGACCTTAGAGGTACCACTGATGCAAACCAAATTTTCAACAAGCTTTACGGTAGTTCTTCACTAATAGGCTTAACTCATGTGATGCACAATTTAATCATGATCTACTTGTTAACTCAAAACAATTGACAAGCATCAAGTTATCCATTTTAGTGATCTACAAGATTAAGCAAGTTTTTCCTTATACCAATTACCACATGCAACATTTTCTGAACCAACCAAACACCAATCAATTTATTTCATCAACTCTCCAAACAAATATAAGTGAAGCAAGAGAGTACTTTCTACAAAAGAAAGCTAATAGCTCTGACAAGAGATACATGAAAACAAGAGCTAAAAGCTGAACAGCGCTAGATATGAATACTCAACAAATATAAGTGAAGAATAGGAGTATTCTCATGAAAAAGCGGAGCGTGTCTCTCTCCCAATCAAGAATGCTAGGGTCCAGTCAAGCTTTATTGAAAATAAAAGTGCAATACTGAAAATAAAAGCACACAGACGCTCCAAGAAAAGCACATATGATGTGAAAGAATTAAAATATAGTTTCACTAGAGATGACCTGATAATTTTGACGATGAAGAAGGGGATGCCTTGGGCATCCCCAAGCTTAGACGCTTGAGTCTTCTTGAAATATGCTGGGGAGATCCATGGGAGCCTCCCCAAGCTTAAGCTCTTCACTCTTCTTGATCCTATTATATCATCCTTCTCTCTTGACCCTTGAAAACTTCCGTCACACCAAACTCAAAGTAGATCTCATTAGAGGGTTAGTGCATAAAAAAATTCACATGTTCTGTAAAGACGCAATATGATTTGTTACTTTAAACATTAGCTACAGCCACTGATGTTATGTGAAGCTCTTCCACCCAAAAAAGAATTTCACTCAACACTAGTAAAAGAGAGAATGCGAAAAATAAAAAGGCATAATCTGTCTAAAACAGAACAGTCCGCAAAGACGAATTTTTTCGAGGCACTTACGACGCTCAGATCGAGAAACTCTGAACTAATGAAAGTTTCAGACATTCATAAAGATTACGCACAAAAATTTCAGATTTTTTAACAATCTGGTGATTTTAGGAATTTCGTACAGTGAACAGCAAAAATCTGTTTCTGCGCAGCAATCAAAATTAAGCATCATCTTATCATTAGAGGCTACTCTTGGCACAACAATGCGAGAAAATAAAGATACAAAGGAGTTGCTACAGAAGTAAACAAACTCCTTGACTCAATAAAAGAAAAATTGCAGAAAAATAAAATGGGTTGCCTCCCATAAGCGCTTTTCTTTAACGCCTTTTAGCTAGGCACAAAGCATGCATCAAGTATTACCAAAGACATTGAAATCTCCTAACCTTTCGGTGGGATCGTCCTTCTTAATTGGAAAGAAGAACCTTCGATTAATAGGGGTATTGAATTTCATAAACCCATACTTTGCATTAATAAATACCCATTGTTCTTTAAAAAGGGTCTTCCAAGGACAATATTACCAGGAGATTTTGCAAGAATCATAAAATTAACAGGGACAGTCTTATTCTGAATAGTAACCTTAACATCGTTAATAATCCCTATACTTTTTATGATTGTTCCATCCGCATGAAAATGAAAAACAGGGTAACTAACCATATTATCATATTTTAATAAATCATAAACCATTTTTGGCATGATGGACATTGTAGAACCAAGATCACAGTAGGCACGGAACTTTTCATTACCAATATTAATCTCAATGAATGGTTCCCAATCATTTTTTAACTCAACTAAAGGTTGTTCTTTAGATTATGGCTCAGAGTTAAATCATCAATTGACTTTTCTATTTTATCTAGCTTAGAGAATATCCCAGTTTCATCCACTAGTGGAAAAATTGCCAAACCACTCAAAATATTATGAGCTTTCATTGAATCAATCTCAGAAAAGGTTTCCCCTACCATGGTATCTAGAGCAAGTTGATAACAGAAAATAAACCATGGTAGAAAATTTTTATAAGAACTCTCAAGTCCATCTTAGGTTGCACCTTCTTGTGCAATTCCAAAATTCTCGCCCAGGCATTCCTAAAGGATTCCCCACCTTCCTGCCTAAAAGTAATAATTTCTCCCACAGGTGGCACTACGGAAAAAGGAGCAGAGCTAGACATGATGACTAACAGAAAACAAAACTGAAAATAAACTAAATGCAAGTAACTAATTTTTTTGTGTTTTTGATAATTGAAAGCAAACAAGATAAAATAAACTAAGCAAGACAAAAACAAAGTAAAGAGATTGGAAGCGTGAAACTCCCCTTGCAGAAGACTGCTGTCTCCCCGGCAACGGCGCCAGAAAAATAGCTTGATGACGTGAAACACACGTTCGTTGGGAGACCCCAAGAGGAAGGTATGATGTAGTCAGCAGCAAGTTTTCCCTCAGAAAGAAACCAAGGTTATCGAACCAGTAGGAGCAGCAACTCTTCAGAAGGTTGTCAACGGCGCCAGAAAAATAGTGTTGTTGATGGAGTCTGGACTGTTGACGTGGAATCTGCACACAACACAATCAAACTACTTTGCCCCAACGAAACAGTGAGGTTGTCAATCTCACTGGCTTGCTGAAAACAAAGGATTAAACGTATGGTGTGGAAAATGAGTATTAAATTGCAGAGAATGAAAAAGGAACAGTTTGCAGTTTGTGGTTGTTTAATCAGTGTAAAAGAATGGACCGGGGTCCACAGTTCACTAGTGGTGTCTCTCCATAAAAGATAACTAACATGTTGGGTGAACAAATTACAGCTGGGCAATTGACGAATAGTGAGCGCATGACAATGCATATACATGACATGTTGACTACTATGATATTTAATTGGGCATTACGACATAATACATAGATCGTTATCCAACAGCATCTATGACTAATAATCCACCGCCGGGTTGTCATCCGAGTCCCCATTGGTATTAAGTTGCAAGCAACGGATAATTGCATTAAGTAAAGTGCGTAATGTAAACAAACACATATGTCCGTGGACATAGCATCGTTAGGTTATCCCTAGTGGCAACAGCACATCCACAACCTTAGAACTTTCTGTCACTGTCCCAGGTTAAACGGAGACATGAACCCACTATCTAGCATAAATACTCTCTCTTGGAGTTACAAGCATCTACTTGGCCAAAGCATCTACGAGTAACGGAAAGCATGCAAGATCTTAAATAACATATAAGATAGATTGATAATCAACTTGACATAATATTCAATATTCATCGGATCCCAGCAAACACAACATGTAGCATTACAATAATATGATCTTGATCATGTAGGGCAGCTCACAAGATCTAAACATGATGGCACAAAGTGGAGAGACAACCATCTAGCTACTGCTATGGACCCGTAGTCCAAGGATGAACTACTCACGCATCACTCCGGAGGCAGGCATGGCGATGTAGAAGCCTCCGGTGACGATTCCCCTCTCCGGCAGGGTGCCGGGAAGAGGTTCTGAACCCTCCCGAGCTAGGGTTGACGACGGCGGCGTCTCTGGAACTTTTCGTGGATATTTGCTCAGGTACTTAGGGTTTTCGCGTCGGGGGGAATAAGTAGGCGAAAGGGCGGCGGCTGGAGAGGCCTGTGGGGCCCACACCACCCTGGGCGCGCAGAGGGGGGCCCCGCGCCCTGGCAACGTGTGGGGCCCACGTGGCTCCTCTCCATCGCCTCTTTGGTCCGTCAGATGAGTTCTGGTAAAATAGGGACTCCCGTGTAGTTTCGTCCAATTCCGAGAATATTTCCAGACTAGCTTTTCTGGAATACAAAAACAGCAGAAAACAGGAACTGGCACTTCGGCATCTTGTTAATAGGTTAGTCCCAAAAAATGTATAAAAGTGATATAAAGTAGATGCAAAACATGTAGCAATTGGTATAAAACAAGCATGGAACACAAAAATTATAGATACGTTTGAGACGTATCAGAGGATTATATAGACGAAAGGGCGACGCGAGGGGGTGGCCGAGTCGGCCTCACCACGTGGTGGCGCCACCCCCCTCCAGGCCGCGCGGGGACATGGTGAGGAGGCCGTGGGCCTTCCCCGGGCTTGCCCTTCTGACTCCGTGTACGTGTTGGGAAAATAGGAGGTTAGGCTTTTGTTTCGTCCAATTCCGAGAATATTTCCTTAAGTAATTATCTGGAATAGAAAAACAGCAGAAAACAGGAACTGGCACTGTGGCATCTTGTTAATAGGTTAGTCCCAGAAAATACATAAAAATGATGTATAATGCATATAAAACATGTGACATTGATATATAAAACAAGCATGAAACATCAGAAATTATAGATACGTTTGAGACGTATCAAGCATCCCCAAGCTTAGTTCCTACTCGTCCTCGAGTAGGTAAATGATAAAAACAAAATAATTTCTGAAGTGACATGCTACCAACATAATCTTGATCCAATAGTGATGTAAGGCATGTGAGCTGAGATCAAATTATTCAAAGCAAATGTCTATAATTGATATTAAATAAGAGATAATAAAGCAAGATAGTTAAACAAGCTAAAAGTTTTCATGAATGATTGCTTTAAAGACATGAAACCGTACAAGGTTCATTAAATATGTTTTAAGTATCCAGTGTAGGAGTTCTATCCTTCAATTCCAAGCATCAAGTAAATTTTCACAACATAGAGTACGGATCCAGTCAAGTAAACATAAACATGAACGTCATGAATCAACTGTTTCGAAGCCTACTCAACCGGTGAGCGTAAGCATTTGGTATTGGCACCAGGATGTTATGGCTAAGAGAACATTAATGGGGGTTTGGAAGGCCAATGGAAGATAGTCTCACAAAGCTATAGGTGATCATTAGACAAGAGGAAGTCTTATAATCGAAGCTATGTAAGGAGTAGTGATTGCCATGCAACGGATGCACATAGAGCTATATGTGTATGAAAGCTCTCCAATGGAACTAGTGGGGGTGCATCCAACTTGGTTGCTCACGAAGACCTAGAGCACTTTTGAGGAAGCTCATCATTGGAATATAAAACCCAAATTCTATAGTGTAAATTCCCCACATAGTTATACTAGTAAAACATGAAAACTCTCTCACATAGAGTATAGGTGCTAAACATGAGCACAAATGATGACTATGAATACTGCAGGTGCTGAAACATGAGCACAAGTGTGGATAAAGGATAGTAATGTTGCCCCCTTTTTCTTTATTCCTTTTTTTTTCTTTTTTCCTTTTTTTCTATATTTTTTTTCTTTTTCTGTTTCTCTTTTTGATGGCCTCCATGGCTCTTTTCACTTTTAGGGGCAACATTCTAATATGACAACACACATTTTTTGGGTACAAATAACTCATAATGAACAAAACATGATGTATGAAACGGTATGCCTCTGCCAGTGTAGCAGGATGTGCAATGATCTAGCGTAACATGGGTAAACCACACATCAGCTGTATAGAATCACGCAAAGCAATATATAAATGAATAATGACAACAAGTCATGTAATGTAAAATGGAATTTGCATGGGAATATATCTCGGAACAGCTATGGAAATGCTGTGGTAGGTAGGTATGGTGGCTGTTTTGAGGAAGATGTATGGGCTTATGTGTAGGAGAACAAGAGAATGTCCTCCCACGGGTTTGGATGTACTGGCGAAGTATGCACAACTCTCAATGTGAGCAGAAGGCAATGCACAGCACCGAAGAGGCTAGCAAATTTGGATGGTGGAAGTGCCAAAAACCGTAGCTTAACATTAGTCAAAAAGAACTCACAAGCTTATTGCAAACAACTAGCAGGTTCAACATTAAGAGCATGATTAAAATTCACTCCAAGAAGGGCCGTTCACGGCGGCACAAGTACCCCGCTAGATCCCTCGACCTTCAGCACAACTCAGTCATTACGATGAACCTTTAGACATGGAAAGCTATCAAGTCCAACTACACCTTCAACAATTTAAGTAGAGTTTGTAGTACGGTACAAGCTTAAAGACAACAATCCACTAATGATTTTAACTTAATTAACCAGCAAGATTTACCATCTATTACTTATTACCTCAAAACGTTTGCAAAGAATCAGCTTATCAAAGTTCAATGATCTACGAGATTATGCAAGTTTTTTCATTATACCACTACCACATGCAACATTTTCTGAACCAACACATCTATCAAGCAACTCTCCAAACAAATATAAGTGAAGCAAGAGAGTACTTTCTATAAAAGAACTAATAGCTCTGAACAAGAGATACATGAAAACCAAGAGCTAGAAGCTAAACAGTGCGAAAACTGAATACTCAGCACATATGATGTGAAAGAATTAAAATATAGTTTCACTAGAGATGACCTGATAAGTTGTTGATGAAGAAGGGGATGCCAAGCTTAGACGCTTGAGTCTTCTTGAAATATGCTTGGGTGACCCATGGGGGCATCCCCAAGCTTAGGCTCTTCACTCTTCCTGATCACATTATATCATCCTTCTCTCTTGACCCTTGAAAACTTCCGCCACACCAAACTTCTCATAAACTTCATTAGAGGGGTTAGTACTCAAAAACATTAATCCACTTTGGTTCTGTTATGACACATTGCAAGAACTCAATAAAACATTAGCTACAGCCCTCCACGTCTAGAAAGCCTTACTAAAAGTCCACAAGAGACAATGCAAAAAAAACAGAGACAGAATTTGTCAAAACAGAACATCCAGTAAAGATGAATTTTTTCGAGGCACTTCCGTTGCTCAAATCAGAAAACGCGAAACTAACGAAAAATGCGTACATATCTGAGGATCACGCACAAATTTTTTCAGAATTTTTCAATTTTTCTGGAATTTATAAAGCTCAAAATGGTGGACAGCAAAAATCTGTCCCTGTGCAGAAATCCAAATCTAGCATCATCTAATCATTAGAGACTCTTCTTGGCACAACAATTCAAAAAAGTAAAGATACAAAGGAGTTGTTACAGAAGTAAGCAGCTCCTTGACTCAAAAAGCAAAGAAAAATTTCAGAAATAAAACATGGGTTGTCTCCCAAGAGCGCTTTTCTTTAATGCCTTTTAGCTAGGCTTGATAGTTTTAATGATGCTCTAATGAAAATAGAAAATGAAGCAAAAGGAGCATCAAGAAGCAAATTCAAAACACATTTAAGTCTAACCCACTTCCTATGCATAGGAATCTTGTACACAAATAAATCCATAAAGAACAAAGTGACAAGCATAGGAAGATAAAACAAGAGTAACTTCAAAATTTTCAGCATATAGAGAGGTGTTTTAATACCATGTAAATTTCTACAACCATATTCTCCTCTCTCATAATAATTTTCAGTAGCATCATGAACAAACTCAACAATATAACTATCACATAAAGCATGCTTTTCATGATCTACAAACACATAATTTTTATCAGGCTCAAAAATAGTGGGATTAAAACTCTCAAACCTACTTTTAACCATTTTATAACAAGATGATTGATCAATCTCAAAAGATATGGGACTCCTAGATAAAGTCAAGACCTCTCCAATCCCATTTTCATTAGTAGTACAATTAATATTATCAAGCAACATAGGACCATCATCTAGAGCTTTATCATAAACATTTTCTAAGCAAAACTCTTTAGTACCATGCATTTCGAAATTAGGCACAAATAAAGGATTATCATAAGATTTATCAAAATAGCATGGATTATCATAGATAACAGGAGCATAATTATTCTCACAAATTTTACTCGTAGGAAATATTTCAAGAGAATCCACAGGAACATAACATTCATCCTCTTTTGGTAAGCATGGGGGACAATCAAATAGTGTAAGAGATAAATAGTTACTCTCATTAGAAGGTTGACATGGGTAGCTAATCCATTCTTCCTCCTTTTGTTCATCACTCTCCTCCTCTTTTTCATCCAATGAGCTTTCAGCTTCAGTAGTAGTTTCTTCTTCCACAGGTTCCTACAAGACAATGGTCTCTTCTTTTTGAGGATGTCTTTTCTCAAGAAATTCAGTAATATAAGGATTATCATTATAATACTCAAGGCAATATCCAAGCATAGCAAAAGTATCAGATTTATAAGGAGCTTCATCTCTATTTTTAAGCAAAACTGAAATTTCATAAGCTCCCATAAAGACAAAAAATTCTTCAATTTGCTCAAGTTTATCAAAGTCATAATATCCTCTAGCATAAGAAGCTAAAGTTTCATTATCATTATAATCACATTGAAAAGGGAGGTGTTTATGCTCCCTACAACAACGAGATTCATTAAAGCACCAAGATTCATCATATGTAGAACACAAATCTATAGCAAAATTATGCAGTTTAATTACTTGTAGTGAGAGATGCTTCCCCTTTTCAGACCAAAGGTGTTCATTTAATTTATATTCCTTATCCTTAGAGAGCCATCCTGACAAATAAGATCCAGTTTTCCAGAAAATAGGCATGGCAACAGTTTTTTTAGATTTTCGGTTTTTAAAATTTTATGGATTTTCGAATATATAAAAATAAAACAAGACAAAAATAAACTAGACAAAAGTACACTAAGCAAAATAATACTAGACAGAAATAAACTAAGCACAAATAAACTAGACTAAACTAAACTAGACAAGACAAAATAAAATAAAAACAGAGAGACAAGTAAAGTGTACTCCCCAGGTGAACTTATGAGTAGAGCTATACTTCCCGGTAATGGCGCCAGAAAATAGTTGATGCTATTTTCGTTAGCGTCTTGACAGGAGAGTATTTGTTGATGGAGATTTGTATTCCCCGGCAACGGCGACAGAAAATAGTCTTGATAACCCACAAGTATAGGGGATCGCAATAGTCTTCGAGGGAAGTAAAACCCAAATTTATTGATTCGACACAAGGGGAGACAAAGAATACTTATAAGCCTTAACAGCGGAGTTGTCAATTCAGCTGCACCTGGAAAAGCACAGTAACAGGGGTGATGTGAAAGCAGCAGTAATATGAGAGCAATAGTAATAGTAACACAGCAGCAGTAGCAGTAACACAGAGGCAATGGCACCAGAAAATATTCCGGTGTGTAGTTGACAGTAGAGCAATGATGATGACAGAAGGACCGGGGTTCCCAGCTATCTACACTAGTGGTAACTCTCCAAACAAATAACATGTGTTGGGTGAACAAATTACAGTTGGGCAATTGATAATTGTGAGGGCATGACAATGCATGCTATGATAAGATAAAGTTTACTGTAGTATTTAATTGGGCATTACAACATGATACACAGACCGCTATCCAGCATGCATCTGTGCCTAAATAATCCACCTTCAGGTTAGTATCCGCACCCCTTTCAGTATTAAGTTGCAAGCAACAGATTATTGTATTAAGTAAAGTGCATAATGTAAACAACACAATTATCCTTGGACAAAGCATTGTTGTTTTACCCCTAGTGGCAACAGCACATCCACAACCTTAGAGGTTGCTGTCACTCCCCCAGATTAAATGGAGACTGAACCCACTATCTAGCATAAATACTCCCTCTTGGAGATACAGACAACTACTTGATCAGGGTAACCACAAGTACCGGAGAGCATGCAAGATCTTAAATAAACAATAGTATGATAACATGATGAACAATCTGATCACAATTCCACAATTTATCGGATCCCAACAAACACAACACCAATTACATCATATGGATCTCAATCATGTAAGGCAGCTCATGAGATCATTGTATTGAAGTACATGGGAGAGAGAGTACCAACTAGCTACAGCCAAGAACCCGTAGTCCATGGGGGAACTACTCACAAACCATCATGGAGTCGAAGTGGAGGCGGTGGAGTCGATGGAGATGGCTCCGGGGGTCAATCCCCGTCCCGGCAGGGTGCCGAAACAGGAACTTCTGACCCCCGAAACTTGTCTTCGATGGCGGCGGAGCGGAAGAACTTTTTGTGGTATATGACGGATCCTTTTATGGTTTTCGAGGCAGGAGGATTATATAGGCGAAAGGGCGGCGCGAGGGGGTTGATGCTATTTTCGTTAGCGTCTTGACGGGAGCTTATTTGAGGATGAAGATTTGTAGTCCCCGGCAACGGCGCCAGAAAATAGTCTTGATAACCCACAAGTATAGGGGATCGCAACAGTCTTCGAGGGAAGTAAAACCCAAATTTATTGATTCGACACAAGGGGAGACAAAGAATACTTATAAGCCTTAGCAGCGGAGTTGTCAGTTCCACCACACCTGAGAAAGCACTAGTAACAAACGTGATGTGAAAGCAGCAGTAATATGAGAGCGACAGTAGCAGTGACACAGAAGCAATGGCACCAGAAAATAGTTGCTTGCGTGGAGTTGACGGGAAAGCAATGATGATTACAGATGGACCGGGGTTCCCAGCTATCTACACTAGTGGTAACTCTCCAATAACAAGTGTTGGGTGAACAAATTACAGTTGGGCAATTGACAGAATATTGAGCGCATGACAATGCATATATATGACATGATGACTACTATGATATTTAATTGGGCATTACGACAAATACATAGACCGTTATCCAACAGCGTCTATGACTAATAATCCACCGCCGGGTTGTCATCCGAGTTCCCCGTTGGTATTAAGTTGCAAGCAACGGATAATTGCATTAAGTAAAGTGCGTAATGTAAACAAATACATATGACCGTGGACATAGCATTGTTAGGTTATCCCTAGTGGCAACAGCACATCCGCAACCTTAGAACTTTCTGTCACTGTCCCAGGTTAAATGGAGGCATGAACCCACTATCTAGCATAAATACTCTCTCTTGGAGATACAGGCAACTACTTGATCAAGGCAACCACAAGTACCGGAGAGCATGCAAGATCTTAAATAACATATAAGATAGATTGATAATCAACTTGACATAGTATTCAATATTCATCGGATCCCAACAAACACAACACCGATTACATCATATGGATCTCAATCATGTAAGGCAGCTCATGAGATCATTGTATTGAAGTACATGGGAGAGAGAGTACCAACTAGCTACAGCTAGAACCCGTAGTCCATGGGGGAACTACTCACAAACCATCATGGAGTCGAAGTGGAAGCGGCGTGGTCGATGGAGATGGCTCCGGGGGTCAATCCCCGTCCCGGCAGGGTGCCGGAACAGGACCTTCTGACCCCCGAAACGAAGTTTCGTGGCGGCGGAGCACGAGATGTATTCGGGAGTTTCGTCAATTTTCGTGAGTTTTAGGTCAGGGGCAATATATAGTCCAAAGGGCGTCGCGAGGCGGTGCCGAGGAGACGACACCACCCCAGGGCGCCGGGCAAGGCCCAACCGCCCCTGCCCACGTGTGGGGCCCTCGGGCCTCCCCCGGACTTGTCCTTCTGGCCCATGGAGTCTTCTGGTAAAATAGGGGCCTCCGTAAATTTTCGTCCAATTCCGAGAATATTTCCAGACTAGCTTTTCTGGAATACAAAAACAGCAGAAAACAGGAACTGGCACTGTGGCATCTTGTTAATAGGTTAGTCCCAAAAATGTATAAAAATGATATAAAGTGTATACAAAACATGTAGCAATTGGTATAAAACAAGCATGGAACATCAAAAATTATAGATACGTTTGAGACGTATCAGCATCCCCAAGCTTAGTTCCTACTCGTCCTCGAGTAGGTAAACGATAAAAACAAATAATTTTTGAGGTGACATGCTACTATCATAATCTTGATCATATAATATTGCAAGGCACATGTAAATGAATGAAGTGATCCAAGTCAATGGTCTATAATTTGCTACCAAATAGATAATGAGTAAACAATGAATCACACAAGCTAAACGTTTTCATGAATAGTACTTTCGAGACAAGCATCAAACAGTTTTGCATAAGTGTTAACTCATAAAGCAATAGTTTCTAATAAAAGGTATTTAATCAACACAAAGGAAGAATTTAGTTTCAGCATTTGCTTCAACTTTCAACATATTTATCTCATGGATATTGTCAACACAAAGTAGTATAACAAGTCCAATACATTGCATATAACGCATGTTGTAACAAAGTTGACACTAGTGTTTGCTTGTGGAAGACAGAAAGAATAGGAAAACTGACTCAACATAAAAGTAAAAGAAAGGCCCTTCGCAGAGGGAAGCAGGGATTAAATCATGTGCTAGAGCTTTTAGGTTTTTGAAAGCATATAGAGATTGCATAAAATATTTGATACTCCTCCCAACCTTGCTAACACAAGCCATGGCTAACCGAATCCTCGGGTGCCTTCCATCAATCACATACCATGGAGGAGTATCTATTTTTGAGAGGTGTTTGTTAATTGTCAACGAATGGTAGCGGGTGAGAACAGTATTCTACCTGTCGAACGGACTTTTAAGAGCGGCTCCCATGAAGGACGTTATTTCTACCAGCAAGGCAGATCATCCCTCTTTCTCTTTGGTTTACACACATTCAGGTATTTCACTGTTTGTCATTGCTTACTGATGAATCAGGGCAAAAGTGTGAAGAGAATTAATTGGTTAAAGTTGTAATTAATTGGGACTGGGCACCCCGTTGCCAGCTCTTTTTGCAAGTTATTGGATAAGCGGATGTATATGCCACTAGTCCAGGTGTAAAAGTCCACTCGACAAATAGAATAAAGAATAACCACACTAATTCCTCATGAGCTAGTAAACATTGACACAAAAAGGGAATAATAACATTTTGAATAATTTAAAGGTAGCACATGAAAAATTTACTTGGAGTGGCAAGGAAATACCACATATAGGTAGTTATGGTGGACACAAATGGCATGGATTTTGGCTCAAGGATTTGGATGCACGAGAAGCATTCCCTCTCAGTACAGAGTTTAGGCTAGCAAGGTTATGTAAGCAAACAAGAATATCAACCCGTACACCAAGTTTTATATGACAAACATATTGCAAACGTTATAAGACTTCATACCGTCTTCCTTGTTAACCAAACCCTGTTATTAGAAAATATCTAGACCTTAGAGGTACCACCGATGCAAACCAAATTTTCAACAAGCTTTACGGTAGTTCTTCACTAATAGGCTTAACTCATGTGATGCACAATTTAATCATGATCTACTTGTTAACTCAAAACAATTGACAAGCATCAAGTTATCCATTTTAGTGATCTACAAGATTAAGCAAGTTTTTCCTTATACCAATTACCACATGCAACATTTTCTGAACCAACCAAACACCAATCAATTTATTTCATCAACTCTCCAAACAAATATAAGTGAAGCAAGAGAGTACTTTCTACAAAAGAAAGCTAATAGCTCTGACAAGAGATACATGAAAACAAGAGCTAAAAGCTGAACAGCGCTAGATATGAATACTCAACAAATATAAGTGAAGAATAGGAGTATTCTCATGAAAAAGCGGAGCGTGTCTCTCTCCCAATCAAGAATGCTAGGGTCCAGTCAAGCTTTATTGAAAATAAAATGCAATACTGAAAATAAAAAGCACACAGACGCTCCAAGAAAAGCACATATGATGTGAAAGAATTAAAATATAGTTTCACTAGAGATGACCTGATAATTTTGACGATGAAGAAGGGGATGCCTTGGGCATCCCCAAGCTTAGACGCTTGAGTCTTCTTGAAATATGCTGGGGAGATCCATGGGAGCCTCCCCAAGCTTAAGCTCTTCACTCTTCTTGATCCTATTATATCATCCTTCTCTCTTGACCCTTGAAAACTTCCGTCACACCAAACTCAAAGTAGATCTCATTAGAGGGTTAGTGCATAATCAAAAATTCACATGTTCTGTAAAGACGCAATATGATTTGTTACTTTAAACATTAGCTACAGCCACTGATGTTATGTGAAGCTCTTCCACCCAAAAAAGAATTTCACTCAACACTAGTAAAAGAGAGAATGCGAAAAATAAAAAGGCATAATCTGTCTAAAACAGAACAGTCCGCAAAGACGAATTTTTTCGAGGCACTTACGACGCTCAGATCGAGAAACTCTGAACTAATGAAAGTTTCAGACATTCATAAAGATTACGCACAAAAATTTCAGATTTTTAACAATCTGGTGATTTTAGGAATTTCGTACAGTGAACAGCAAAAATCTGTTTCTGCGCAGCAATCAAAATTAAGCATCATCTTATCATTAGAGGCTACTCTTGGCACAACAATGCGAGAAAATAAAGATACAAAGGAGTTGCTACAGAAGTAAACAACTCCTTGACTCAATAAAAGAAAAATTGCAGAAAAATAAAATGGGTTGCCTCCCATAAGCGCTTTTCTTTAATGCCTTTTAGCTAGGCTTGATAGTTTTAAAGATGCTCACATAAAAATAGAAAATGAAGCAAAAGGAGCATCAAGAAGCAAATTCGAAACACATTTAAGTCTAACCCACTTCCTATGCATAGGAATCTTGTACACAAATAAATTCATAAAGAACAAAGTGACAAGCATAGGAAGATAAAACAAGAGTAACTTCAGAACTTTCAGCATATAGAGAGGTGTTTTAGTACCATGAAAATTTCTACAACCATATTTTCCTCTCTCATAATAATTTTCAGTAGCATCATGAACAAACTCAACAATATAACTATCACATAAAGCATGCTTTTCATGATCTACAAACACATAATTCTTATCAAGCTCAAAAATAGTGGGATTAAAACTTTCAAACCCACTTTTAACAATTTTATAACAAGATGATTGATCATTCTCAAGAGGTATGGGACTCCTAGATAAAGTCAAGACCTCTCCAATCCCATTTTCATTAGTAGTACAATTAATATTATCAACCAATATAGGACCATCATCTAGAGCTTTATCATAAACATTTTCTAAGCAAACTCTTTAGTACCATGCATTTCGATATCAGGCACAAATAAAGGATTATCATAAGATTTATCAAAATAGCATGGATTATCATAAATAACAGTAGCATAATTATTCTCACAAGTTTTACTCATAGGGAATATTTCAAGAGAATCCACAGGAACATAACATTCATCCTCCTTTGGTAAGCATGGAGGGCAATCAAATAGTGTAAGAGATAAAGAGTTACTCTCATTAGAAGGTAGGCATGGGTAGCTCCATTCTTCCTCCTTTTGTTCATCACTCTCCTCCTCTTTTTCATCCAATGAGCTTTCAGCTTCAGCAGTAGTTTCTTCTTCTACAGGTTCCTGCAAATTGTGAGTGCATTCTTGTGCATTAATGAGTCTCTCTTTATAATCAATGATATAACAATTATTGCTGAAATTTTCTAGGCAATAATCAAGAATAAAAGAGACCGTTTCTTTAAGTTTATTACAAGCAACACAGTTTCATAATTTTTAGCCATGAAGGAGTCTATTTCAGAAGCTCCCATAAGTAAAACAAATTGTTCTACTTCTTCAGCTCCAAAATGAATATAGTTATTCCAATGATAGTTCATAATTAAAACTTCTTCACTAAAGCCACATTGGAATTTAAGATGTTTAGTATCTGTTCAGAGCAACAATTTATATCATGGCGTTCCAGCAAAATTTCAGCAATTTGATTTAACTTTTTTAACATGCCTCTCATGATTTTACCCTCTCTTGATTCTCTATACTTTATATATAATTCTTTAGCTTCCATAAACATAGAGGTTCTAGCATGTTCTTCCATAGCAACAGTTTTTTTTAGATTTTCGGTTTTTAAATTTTTATGGATTTTCGGGTATATAAGAAAAATAAAACTAACAAAAATAAACTAAACAAAAGTAAACTAAACAAAACAAACTAAACAGAAATAAACTAAGCAAAATAAAACTAGACAAAAGTAAACTAGACAAAACAAAATAAAATAAAAACAGAGAGAGAGGTGGAGAGTACTCCCCAGGTGAACTTATGAGTAGAGCTATGCTCCCCGGCAACGGCGCCAGAAAATAGTTGATGCTATTTTCGTTAGCGTCTTGACGGGAGCTTATTTGAGGATGAAGATTTGTAGTCCCCGGCAACGGCGCCAGAAAATAGTCTTGATAACCCACAAGTATAGGGGATCGCAACAGTCTTCGAGGGAAGTAAAACCCAAATTTATTGATTCGACACAAGGGGAGACAAAGAATACTTATAAGCCTTAGCAGCGGAGTTGTCAATTCCACCACACCTGAGAAAGCACTAGTAACAAACGTGATGTGAAAGCAGCAGTAATATGAGAGCGACAGTAGCAGTACACAGAAGCAATGGCACCAGAAAATAGTTGCTTGCGTGGAGTTGACGGGAAAGCAATGATGATTACAGATGGACCGGGGTTCCCAGCTATCTACACTAGTGGTAACTCTCCAATAACAAGTGTTGGGTGAACAAATTACAGTTGGGCAATTGACAGAATATTGAGCGCATGACAATGCATATATATGACATGATGACTACTATGATATTTAATTGGGCATTACGACAAAATACATAGACCGTTATCCAACAGCATCTATGACTAATAATCCACCGCCGGGTTGTCATCCGAGTTCCCCGTTGGTATTAAGTTGCAAGCAACGGATAATTGCATTAAGTAAAGTGCGCAATGTAAACAAATACATATGACCGTGGACATAACATTGTTAGGTTATCCCTAGTGGCAACAGCACATCCGCAACCTTAGAACTTTCTGTCACTGTCCCAGGTTAAATGGAGGCATGAACCCACTATCTAGCATAAATACTCTCTCTTGGAGATACAGGCAACTACTTGATCAAGGCAACCACAAGTACCGGAGAGCATGCAAGATCTTAAATAACATATAAGATAGATTGATAATCAACTTGACATAGTATTCAATATTCATCGGATCCCAACAAACACAACACCGATTACATCATATGGATCTCAATCATGTAAGGCAGCTCATGAGATCATTGTATTGAAGTACATGGGAGAGAGAGTACCAACTAGCTACAGCTAGAACCCGTAGTCCATGGGGGAACTACTCACAAACCATCATGGAGTCGAAGTGGAAGCGGCGTGGTCGATGGAGATGGCTCCGGGGGTCAATCCCCGTCCCGGCAGGGTGCCGGAACAGGACCTTCTGACCCCCGAAACGAAGTTTCATGGCGGCGGAGCACGGAGATGTATTCGGGAGTTTCGTCAATTGTTTCGTGAGTTTTAGGTCAGGGGCAATATATAGTCCAAAGTGCGTCGCGAGGCGGTGCGCGAGGAGACGACACCACCCCAGGGCGCCGGGCAAGGCCCAACCGCGCCCTGCCCACGTGTGGGGCCCTCGGGCCTCCCCCGGACTTGTCCTTCTGGCCCATGGAGTCTTCTGGTAAAATAGGGGCCTCCGTAAATTTTCGTCCAATTCCGAGAATATTTCCAGACTAGCTTTTCTGGAATACAAAAACAGCAGAAAACAGGAACTGGCACTGTGGCATCTTGTTAATAGGTTAGTCCCAGAAAATGTATAAAAATGACATGAAGTGTATACAAAACATGTAGCAATTGGTATAAAACAAGCATGGAACATCAAAAATTATAGATACGTTTGAGACGTATCAGGGGTGGCCGAGTCGGCCTCACCACGTGGTGGCGCCACCCCCTCCAGGCCGCGCGGGGACATGGTGAGGAGGCCGTGGGCCTCCCCCGGGCTTGCCCTTCTGGCTCCGTGTACGTGTCGGGAAAATAGGAGGTTAGGCTTTTGTTTCGTCCAATTCCGAAAATATTTCCTTAAGTAATTATCTGGAATAGAAAAACAACAGAAAACAGGAACTGGCACTGTGGCATCTTGTCAATAGGTTAGTCCCAGAAAATACATAAAAATGATGTATAATGCATATAAAACATGTGACATTGATATATAAAACAAGCATGAAACATCAGAAATTATAGATACGTTTGAGACGTATCAGCTAGCACTCCACGTGTATTTTTTTAACCAATTCATATGTGAACTGATAAATCTACAACCAAAATAAAGTATCAATAGCTAAGAACATTTGTACAAAGAGGAGACTAAAGAATTTAAACTGTATATCATTTTGGGTTTTTAGATAAATACTCCCCCCGTTCCACAATGTAAGATGTTTTAGGTGTTACACATGCCACTACATGAACGATGATCTATGCCGACGGCCAGAGGCTACGCCGACGGCTTTTTGTCGGGGCCGTCGGCATAGAGCTTGCGAAGAAAAACCGTTCGACACAGGGCTAAGCCGACGGCAAAGCCTAAGTTTCTCTCATTTTTTCTATTTTCCATTTAATATGAAATAATTCATATCTTTAAATTCGTAAATCGAAATTTAACAAATAAAATGTCTAAATCGATTAGAAAAATGAGAGGAATACAAATATGACATCCATATCATCATTTTCACCATGCATGTTACTTTGTGCAACATATTTTTGGTACTTGCTTAATAAAAAAGTCATTTTTGGCACTTAAAAAATGGAAAATGATATTTATAAAAATAATTTGGAAATTGTTTTTGGCAACAATGGTTGCCATACGAAGACACACCTATGTATCAAATATGAACACATTATCACAAACTATGGCACGGGTCCATTTTGACCATTTCTTCTACAAAATAAAAGAAAGTGAAAAATACTCAGAAAATGAAATCCTTTGGCAAGGAGTCCTTTTATGTGTACTACCTGCTAGGAAAAATGATAAACTTGAGTTTTGACAAAGTTTTCAAAAAACTTCTTCACAAAAAGGTCAATAATCTATAAACATGTAGAAGTTTCGAGTCAAATGACCTAGATATGACCATTCCCGTGGTGAAATTTGTGATAATGTGCCCATATTTGACACATAGGTGTATCTTGGTATGACAAACAATGTTGTAGAACTGAGTTTTTTCAAAATATTTTTATAAATATCATTTTTCATTTTTTAATTGTAAAAAATGACATTTTTTGTGAAGCAAGTACAAAAAAAATGGTGGAAAATGGCACCCATCCAATTATCACACAAAGTAAACCATATTTTATGGATAATCCAGCAATATTAGGAATTTTCTCGGTTTCTACCTAATTTTGCCTATTTAAATGACTTTATGCCTATTTTCTGAAAGTAATTGAATTTTGAACTACAAGTGTGTGATAGTTTGCTCTGAAAATTTTACAAAATTTATTTTAAGATACACCAGTAGTGGTTATATCACAGAACGGTTGATAGTTTTGAAAAATGCGACCCCTTTCGATGAATAGGCACAACGTCCATTTTGACCATTTTTTCAACAAAATAAAAAAAAGTGAAAAAATACTCAGAAAATTAAATACTTTGGCATGGAGTCCTTTTATGTGTACTAGTTGCTAGTGAAAATGATAAACTTGAGTTTTGACTAAGTTTCTAAAAAACTTCTTCACAAAAAGGTCAATCATCTGTAAACATGTAGAAGTTTAGAGTCAAATGACCTAGATATGATCATTCCTGTGGTGTAATTTGTGATAATGTGCCCATATTTGACACATAGGTGTATTTTGGTATGACAAACAAGGTTGTAGAACTGAGTTTTTTCAAAATATTTTTATAAACATCATTTTTCATTTTTTAATTGTAAAAAATGACATTTTTTGTGAAGCAAGTACAAAAAATATGGTGGAAAATGGCACCCATCCTATTATCACACAAAGTAGGCCATATTTTATGGATAATCCATCAATATTAGGAATTTTCTCGGTTTCTACCTAATTTCGCCTATTTAAATGACTTTATGCCTATTTTCTGAAAGTAATTGAATTTTGAACTAGAAGTGTGTGATAGTTTGCTCTGAAAATGTTAAAAAATTCATTTTAAGATACACCGGTAGTGGTTATGTCACAGAACCATCGATAGTTTTGAAAAATGTGACACCGTTCGATGAATAGGCACAGCGTCTATTTTGACCATTTTTTCAACAAAATAAAAGAAAGTGAAAAAATACTCAAGAAATGAAATCCTTTGGCATGGAGTCCTGTTATGTGTACTAGTTGTTAGGAAAATTGATAAACTTGAGTTTTGACACAGTTTTCAGAAAACTTGTTCACAAAAAGGTCAATCATCTATAAACATGTTGAAGTTTCGAGTCAAATGGCCTAGATATGATCATTCCCGTGACGTAATTTGTGATAATGTGCCCATATTTGACACATAGGTGTATCTTGGTATGGCAAACAATGTTACAGAACTGAGTTTTTTCAAAATGTTTTTATAAATATCATTTTTCCATTTTTTAAGTGCCAAAATGACTTTTTTTTTATTAAGCAAGTACCAAAAATATGTTGCAAACGTCATATACATGATAAAAAAGATGATATGGATCTCATACTTGGATTCCTCTCATTTTTCTAATCGACTTAGATATTTTATTTATCAAATTTCGATTTACGGATTTAAAGATATGAATTATTTCATATTAAATGTAAAAAAAAATATAAAGTAAAATTCATTTTATTGTTATTTATTTAAAATATACTATTACATACTCATTGTTACTTATTCAAACAAAGTTTTAAAATTCAAACAATGAAAAAGTGTAACATCGTAACCGAGAGGTTAATATGATTGATAGGATAGTAATATCAGTAAGTTCTAAAGTCTCATTTGGAAACTAATTTGAAAGGAACTCAAAAGTTATGCGTGTTTGGGCTGGAGCAATTTCAGGATGGGTGACCAAATTGGAAGTTTGACCAGGGTAAGTACTTTGACCTATGATTAAGACCTATGATTAAGTGTGTAATTAGAGATTAAGACCTATGATTAAGTGTGTACGCCAACCGAGCTAAGCCGACGGCTGCCGGCAAAAAGCCGTCGGCTTAGCTTCTCATTCCTGTAGTGTGCATGTCTAGATTCAAACTAAAAAGAATGGACACATGCACTTAAACGTGTCTAGATACATGTGTGTGCATGTGCATGTGCATGTGAAAAAAGATTAAAACATCTTATATTGTGGAACGAAGTGAGTATGTTAAAGGAGGTTAAGATTTTTCTAGCCCCACGCGTAGGACACTAAATCTCCACATGATTTGGACTTACTCCAGCAATCTTAGGTGATCAGATTCAGCATGGTATCTGTAATTAGACCGATCAAATAGTGTCCATCACATGAATATCCAGCCACACGTGCAGGACACTAAATCTCCACATGATTTGAACTTATTACTGCAGCAATCTTAGTTGATCATATCCAGCAAGCCCTGAAATTCAGGTGTTAAGTTCATCGGCAGCCCACCACTGAGGCCCTTGCAAGCTGCTCCTGCTTGTGGAGGAGCGCATCTGTGAGGGTGCAGAGCGCGGGGAATGCTGAGGCGTTTGCGGCCGCCGTCGCGGCGTGCGCGGTGTCTAGTGTCCACGAGCATGCCGCACATGGACACAGCCTCGTCGCCGACGTAGCGGATCGCGTAGAGGATGCAAGGTTAAAGGGGAGGGCGACGACGTCACTGTTATGGGGCGATGACCGCGAGGATGTGTAGCGATTGGGCGCGTCCACGGCGAGGATGCGACGTACAAGGTGGACGACCACGTCACGTTGGTCTGACATGGCGACGGGATCGAGTAGGCCGAGTAGAGCTTGGTCTTGTCGATGTGATGGGGACAGGGTCGTCGGCGATGGCAGAACCTTGCCGGCTCAAACTCGCTCCGTACGTGAAGAAGAGGAACCAGGTCGGCGCGATGGAAAAATTCTGGTTGATTGTGGTTTGGTGGAGCAGGGGCGGAGGAGTCGCGGACGAGCCCATGGCGGCGATGGGAGTTTGACTCAGGTTTAGCTAGGTACCGTGAGTTTGACATGGGATACTGCATGGTGCAAGAGGGAGGTGCTATACTCCGCGGTACGCGGACGGAGCAGCGCTCCGCGTACCCCCTCCGCCCCAGCGCAACAATATTGGGCTCCGCCCATTTTCCCGCGGACCATTCGCTCCGGCTTTTTTTTTCTGGAACATTCATTCAGAATTCAAAATTCAAATCTGAACAAATTTCAAATCTGAACATGTTCGAATTGAACAAATTTGTCAATCTGAACATTTTTCGAAAGTGAACAAATTTCAAATCTGAACATATTTCGAAAATGAACAAATTTCAAATCTAAACAATTTTTAAATTTGAACAAATTTTGAAAATGAGCGATTTTAAAATTTGAACAAATTTTAAATCTGAACGAATTTCTGAATCAGAACAAATTTCAAATATGAAAATATTTTCCAAAATGAATAATTTTCAAATATAAATAATTTTCGAAAATGAACAAATTTCAAATCTGAACAATTTCAACTCTGAACAAAAATAAAAAAATGAACAATTTTCAAAAGAATAAAAACGAATATACAAAAGAAAAGAAAATAAAAAGAAAGAAAAAATGAAAAGAAAAGGGAAAAGAAAAATAGAGAAGAAAAAAAAAACGAAACAGAAAAAAAACTAACCGCTGGAGCCTCAATGGGCCGGCCCATTCTGCGCCGGGAGGGTTACGCGGACGCTAATCCGGTCCGCGGTGGAATATAGGAAATGCCGGTGCAAGAGGAGATAAATAAAAAACGTTTCAGGTTTCGTTTGGACTTGGCCCATATGAGCGATTCGTGGAAGAGAGAGTCGAGCGTCCCCATGTAGTATTAAAGCAGAGTCCGTCGTTGGTGTCACACTTCAACCAATTTACAAGAGAAATGCACCGCATTGAGATAGATTTAGTGATTGACTATTGTGAGCCTTGCGGGCCGATCTCTTAATCCTTTCACCTCCCATGTTTCTTTTTCTAAACTGTTGTTGTTACCTTTCCGTGTTATCCGCATCTACCCGCATGATCTATGGAGCTCAATCCAAAAATATCTTCTGAATGCTCCTAACAAGTAACAAACCCAAAATATCTTCCCAAGGCTCCTAACAAACTCCGCCATCGGATGATAGTTCAATAACAGAAGAGAGAAGGAAGGACATTAAAAAGGCGACACTTAATTTACTCTGTTTGATCACCTTCAACATGACCCCATCTGCCTGCAAGAAGGGGACGCCACTGGCGACCTCCCGTCCTCCTCCTCCGGCGAGTCACGGCCCCGACGCCTTCTAGCCGATCCTCCGGCGTGCCTCTCGCCACCGCAGCTAACGGCCGTCACCTACTCTGTTGTCTCCCTGTCGAGTCCGAGGTGGACATGGACCTCGTCATCTCCAAGCATCACCATGTGCTCAATCTTGGCGTCAGCAAGTACGACAAGACCTCGTGCATCTCAGTCCCCGCGATTCGTCGCCGATTGGAAAGTCATCGTCAGGAGCTTCCTCCGCGGCGTTGTGAAGCGATTTTGCTAGGCAGGCAGCTGGACTACATCCAAGATTCAGTCCACAGCGGCTGCTTGCTTTTGCGCCCATGCGGTGCTGCCGATTGAGAGACTGTTGCATGTCCAAGCTGGGCTTTGTTCCTGAATCTGCTTCTCTGAAGAAGGGTCTGCCTGAATAATAAACTTTCAGTTTTGGCAAGCTGACTTACTCAATGGGCACAGCAATCTCTGCACCTTACCAGCCCATGCTGGTAGTGAGCACCATTCTGTACACATGCCGTTCTCAAGAACTATCATGGAGTTCATGGTGTTGCAGGTAATTTTGTACACGAGTACCCTCAATGTATGCTGGTAATGGTAAGCGCAAAGATCTACCTTCGCTGCACCAGTTCAGTTTTCACAGGACTTGAGCCAAGAGAGGATTCAACTTGCCTGGGCACTATACAGCGATTTTGATGTTTACTTCTTGCATGATCCCTTAAGTGCTGTAGATGTGCACACCAGCCCAGATATTTTCAAGGTATGGTACACAAGAGAATCTGCAGCATTTTAGCTTTTGTGATTTTCAAAGGCTTAACATAACCAAATAGGAAAACACACAGTTTTCAGTATGAATTATATAATGCTAGAATTATCTCTAAGCAATAAAATATTTCCATGAATCATTTAATTTCATTAGTAGCGCAAATGAACTACTTGATGAAACTGAATCAATTTGTATTTGTAGGAGTGCTTACTGAGACAAATGTCCTCTAAGATAGTCATGCACTCATGTCTGTAACTCATCAGTGAGTGTTTGCGAGATTCTAATTTTGTTTCGGTAAAATGTGAACCTAGCTTCCATATGCATCTTTACCTTCGTCAAATAATAATTTAGAATGTGTGAACCAACTTGATCAGATTGTCATATATTTGTTGGATATTTCTTCACTCCTTACTGACCCGGGACGTGCAACAACAAGGCTGAAATGGCTGGCATTGTGCGGTTGCTTTGTTGGCGGGGGACAGCTCCATCCTCGACTCCCCATGGCACCGTGTTTGGCACGATGTCGTCCTGCCTTCGCGATGCCCCGACCTGACACCATCCCCTAGATACTAGGCTCCGTCCCTCCGATATCCCACCACCTGATTTCCATCCACGATAACCCCTCTTTTCCCGGGTCTCGGAAAACACTATCCTACATGCCAATGTGGGTTCCCTGTTCTCCTGGTGCTACACACCACCCGGTTGAGCTTGGGATGATTCACTTCTACCTTCAACCCCGAGAATACATTTTGTTCTTGATATAAGCTACCTCACACAAGATGATTGATTCATAATTAAGATGGTGAAGAAATCAGAAGTCAAGGTAATTTCTTGTTCATGTCGTTTTTAGTTATTTCCTATGTGATCTTCTTTAATTTGCTAGAAACTTGCTTTAGTCCAAAACGCTCCTATAATTGCGGGTTCGGAAAAATATGATGATCGATTTATTATTTGTTGTATACTTTTACTATCTATATTATCTTATGTCACTGGATTTTGATGAACCAAAGGGTGCTCTGTTTTCCATTGATTAATTTGCTCCAAGACCGCAACAGCACAAATGGTTGGAACATTTTTGTCGAAGAGAACCCACTGTTTCATTTCTATAGGCTTTTCACCTTCTGTTCAATTGTGTCTATTTCATGAATGCATACCGATTTTAAAAAGTGAAGTCACTTTGAGAACAGCCAACTAACTGACATTGTGCCTTCATATTTGAGTAAACCTTCCATGTTGACTGAGGGTTAAGTCTTTCATCAAACGTTTGTTTGCTGTCAAATTAATGGCAGTTTTCCTGCCATGCCCATAGTACTGAAAACTTAGTAAAATTAAAAGACATTAACAAGCGTCCCTTGTTGTTTGTCCAATATAATACAGGTGTCTTCAGAATACCAAGCTAAGAGACATTCCCAAGGCTCTGATAAGTAAAGGGATTTTTTAAGTTTGTACTCTTTCTTTAATGCGATACATCTCCATATTATGATCGCAAGTAATACTTACTCCTGAAACCTTGATGCTAGACAAATTAAGTATATCTGTCTCCAAGTCTGGGAATTCCATATGACCTTACAAACGACCTGATTGCACAAAAGTTACATAAGCTCATTGTACTGCGAAATTGCCACCGACACAGCTCACCCCAGAGATTATGTGACCTTGAAGCGGACGGCGAAACTGTTACCTAGACAGCTCATCAGAATATGTGACCTTCTAGCGTGCTGCGCAATCCCCAAGACAGCTCATCCCTGCAGATTATGTGACCTCGAAATGGCAACCAAGAACTTTGCAAACCGGATTGATGCTCTTCTCCTCCCATCTTAATCGCGTATGATACTTTTGAAAGTTCGATGCATCGAGAGGGCAATAGAGATGTGGGTGAACGTTCTGATATGGGGAAAAGAGTTCTCCATGAGCCCAATCCATTATTTTTTTTGCGGTTCAGGAATTTAACTTTGGTATGAAATGCATGTTACACGGCGCCGACCACGAGGAGGGAGGGATAGCATTATGAATTCCTAATCATCTTATAAACTAGACTTTTTGCATCAAGTGTTTGTGGCATGGTGGGGCATCCACTTAGGTTTGATACTCTCATCTATACAACATATTTGTTTTTCTTTAGTTTTTTCTGAAATAAAAAAATAAATTTGTTGTCGTCAAATTTTATTATGTGTAAGACATTTAATATGCCATGTAGGTAAGAATCATTTCATTTGTAAATCAGACATACAATCCGTCATCATCTTGCGGACAATGAGAATCATTTCTTTGTAAGTTGGAAATATCATTTGGCATTGACTATCAGTATGTGAAGACCGTTTTCATAGGTTTGCTTAAGTTTAATAAGGTGCCAAGAAGGGAAAGAGGTTGCAAAGAGAATTGAGGGATATTTGTCAATAGAAACACAAGTCATAGATGACATATTTTTTAAATTTAGGACATTTGTTTGAATGTGTATTTTTTTTCGTTGCAACGCACGGAGATTCAGCTAATTTAATAGTAAAAGATTCGCTCGCTCTTCTGCTACTCCATAGTCGAGACTCGAGGCCAGTACTCCAGCAGTCCAGTTGTCCCAACCCCAACTGCGAAATTCCCAGCCACAGGCCACCAAGAAAGCAAAATCACGAGAACTCTCCAATGGCGACGGCGAGAAGGGTGGTCCTGATCCCAGGCCAGAGCATTAGCCACCTCACCCCCATGATGGAGTTCGCCAGGGTTTGCCTCTGTCGCGGCCTCGCCGTCACCGTCGTCGTCCCGGACCCAACCTCCTCCTCCCCAGCCTTCCGCTCCGCCATCTGCCGGTACGCCTCCAAGCTCCCCTCCCTCACCGTCCACACTCTGCCCCTCCCATCCGCCCACCCCAGCCCCCTCGGCGCCGCCCACCCGTTCATCCGCATGCAGGCCTTCCGCTCCCAGGCGCCTGGCCTGCGGGACTTCCTCCGCAGCCTCCTCCCCGCCGTCCACGCGCTCGTCGCCGATATGTGCGCCGTCGACGCCCTCGACGTTGCCGCGGAGCTGGGCGTCCCGGCGCACCTCTTCTACCCCACAGGCGCCAACAACCTCGCGGTCTTTCTCCAACTGCCTTCATTCTGCTCCTCCAAGAGCGGCGGCGGAGACTTGAAAGATCTCGGCGACGCGCCAGTGTCCTTCCCCGGCGTGCGCACGATGCCGGCGTCCCACCTGGTCGACGGGGTGCACAACAGCGGGACGGACCTGTACGCGTCTGTGCTGGACGTGCTCCGTCGGAACGCAGCGGCGCGCGGCTTTTTGGTGAACACCTTCGAGGCGCTCGAGGGCTCGGTGATGGCGGCAATTAGAGAAGGGCGCTGCCTCCCTGACGGCGCCAACTCGTCGATCTACTGCGTCGGGCCTTTGATCGCGGAGGGGGAGAAGGTGGAGGAGGAGAGGCACCCGTGCCTCCCGTGGCTGGACGCGCAGCCAGAGTGCAGTGTCATATACATCTGCTTCGGCAGCCGGTGCACGGTCTCGCTGCAGCAGATCAGTGAGTTGGCCGAGGGCCTCGATAGTTCCGGGCACAGGTTCCTGTGGGTGCTGCGTGCGCCTCTGGGCGTCGCTGCCGCCGAGCCCGATGCAGTGCTGTCTCTTCTTCCCGAGGGATTCTTGGCACGGACAGCCGGCAGGGGCCTCGTGGTGACCGCGTCCTGGGTGCCGCAGGTGGACATACTGCGCCACGCGTCTACTGGTGCCTTCATGACGCATTGTGGATGGAACTCAACGCTGGAGGCGGTGACCACCGGCATGCCTATGGTGTGCTGGCCGCTGGATGCCGAGCAGTGGATGAACAAGGTGTACATTGTGGAGGAGATGAAGGTTGGCGTGGAGGTGAGAGGGTATACTAAACCCGGGGTGCTTGTCACGGCTGACAATGTGGATGCGACGGTTAGACAGATCATGGACATGGAGTCGGAGGGACGGCGAACAGTCATGGAACGGATCATGGAGGTAAAGGAGAACGCTGCCGCGGCGTGGAAGGAAGGTGGATCCTCTTGCGCTGCATTCACTGAGTTTGTGAAGCAAATAGAGCAAGGAGGCAACTGATCAAATGCAGGTAGGCATGTGTAAACTGCACACTGCTGTATTGTGCGTCATTATGAACTTGAATAACATGAGTATAAATTGCAATATATACAGTAGATTTGGTTCTGATCTATGCCGGAAATGAGTGTTGTGTTAGTTTTCACTTTCAAGTTCATCGTGATTGAATTCAGAAATTTGATACGAAATAGAACAATTCATGTACCTGGATTCCTTCTTTTACATCTGCTACTATGCGCAGCTTTTCTCTACTTGAAATAATGTCAAGGCCATCAGTTATTTATCTCATATGTCGTTCATGGGACAGGATTACTTGTATATCATTCACGAGATTACTATCTTTACCTAGAGTTTGTAGGAAGTTTTGGTGCCATTTGAGCCACACTTCAAGCTATCAAATCTGTGAAACGAAGTCCTATTGTGGTGAAGCTTTTCTTTTCAAAAACATTATTTTGCTGAGACTTTCATAGGAATTTTCGAACCTACAGTGGTGAGATTCCAACATAGCACATCATGTGTTAGACCGATCCATCTTAAATACTGGCACCAGTTGATCCTCGGTTCAACTAGCAAACCGAACAACCTTGATCAGCTGGTATCTGATTTGAGGGACTCCTACCTGATCTTAGAATGGGTCGGTACATTCGGTCGTTCAGATTGACTAGGAACTGTTTTTCTACTAGCCTCTTGTTGCGAGCAACATTGATGTGCTTTTGGTTTCATACCTTGTTGTTTGCTGATAAAAATGGCACACAGGTTTTGTGTTGCAACTCTCAAAAAAAAAGTGTTGCAAATGATGATAACTGTCATTCTATTTCTGAGGCCACTATTCAACAACAGGGAAGCTAGAGATGTTCTTCTACACTATTTTGAGCTTAAGAAATTTTGTTCACATGCTTTGCTGGCTTTAGATATTGTTACACACCCTCGAGCACTTCGCTACAACAGGTTTCCAAAGCAGTACTTCCGCTAGAAAGACTAGCTTACATCCGCTGGGGACTTAGATTCGGTGACTTTGTGAAGCGAAGCCGCCGAGCCATTTAGCCCTTCATATGTGCCCTCTATGTTTAGATCCAATGGACAAGATAGACCCAAACAGTTTGAGAGTTTCAGTGACAAAAACAGCAGGTATACACTGGAAATTGTCCAGAATGAAGATGTTCATAACGAAAGTTTGGATCAATGAGCAGATAACAGGCAAAAACTGAACTAATTACACCAGGATAAATTGAACAATTTCTGTAGCGTAACATTGAATTGAAATTATCTAGCACTTAACACTGAACAATGAAATCACCTATCGTTCAGATTATGTAGCAACAAGTGCTACAGCTGAACTCAATAGAAGTGACGTATTAGACCACTCCTAGCTAGCTTGATCCCTCAACACAAGATGCTGCTGTTGTAGTATCACCGGTTCCAGGTATACATTACACTTTGTACTCATGTTATTCATGTCCACAATGGTGCGCAATACTAAACTATGCAATTTACAGATTATCATCCAAACCTGAAGAGTTTCCGCCGACGTTCCCTTGGTCCATTTGCTTCACAAACTCAGCGACCGCGGCGCGAGAGGAGCCACCTTCCGTCCACGCCGCGGCGATGCTCTCCTTGATCTCCATGAGCCGTTCCTCGACTGCCCGCCGTCTCTCTGGCTCCATGTCCATGATCTGCCTAACCGTCGCATCCACGTCGTCGGCAGTGACAAGCCCCCCGCGCTTATACCCTCTCACCTCCACGCCAACCTTGAGCTCATCCACGATGTACACCTTGTTCATCCACTGCTCGGCTATCAGCGGCCAGCACACCATCGGCACACCGGCGCCCATCGCCTCCAGCGTCGAGTTCCATCCGCAGTGGCTCACGAACGCACCAGTGGACGCGTGGCGCAGCACCTCCACCTGAGGCACCCAGGAGGACGCGGTCACCACGAGGCCTCTGTCCGCGGTCCGGGCCAAGAACCCATCTGGGAGCAGAGACAGCACCGCGTCCGGCTCGCCGGGGAAGGCAGGCGGCGCGCGTAGCACCCAGAGGAACCTGTGACCAGACTTGTCGAGCCCCTTGGCCATCTCACCGATCTGCTCCAGTGACACGGAGCATCGGCTGCCGAAGCAGAGGAACACCACGCTGTGCTCGGGCTGGGCGTCCAGCCACGGGAGACATGGGTGCCTCTCCTCCTCCTGCTTCTCGGCCTCCGCGATCACCGGTCCGATGCAGTAGACGGGCGGCGTGGCGCGGTCGGGGAGGCAGCGCCCGTCCCTAAGCGCCGCCACCGCCGAGCTGTCCAGCGCCTCGAAGGTGTTCACCAGAAAGCCGCTCGCTGCCGCCATGCGACCGAACACGTCCAGCGCAGTCGCGTACAGGTCCGTGCCGCTGTCGAGCACCGCGTCGACCAGGTGGGACGCCGGCATCGGGGGCACGCCGGGGAACGAGACGGGCGCGTCGCCGAGATCTTTCAGCTCTCCGCCACTCCTGGAGCAGAGCAAAGGCAAGCCGAGGAAGACGGAGAGGGTGGCGGCCCCCGTGGAGAAGAAGAGGTGCCCCGGGACGCCCACCTCGGCGGCCACGTCGACGGCGTACACCACGTCGGGGCAATTGATGATAACCCCCCCCCCCCCCCCCCCTAGTTCGCGCGCCTTCTATCATATGCCCCCCTCGGGCCCCACATGTCAGTGACACAAGGGGGGCATATGATAGAAGGCGCGCGAACTGGGGGGGTTATCGTAGATTTTGCCCACCACGTCGAGCATGTCCGCGACGAGCGCGTGGACGGCGGGGAGGCTACGGAGGAAGTCCCGTAGGCCGGGTGCCAGGGAGCGGGTTGCGGCCTGCATGCGGATGAACGGGTGGGCGGCAGCGGAGGCCGCATCGTGGGGATGGTGTTGGGCGGGAGGAAGAGGAAGGGAGTGGACGGAGAGGGAGGGGAACCGGGAGGCGTACTGGCTGACGGTGGAGCGGAAGGTCGGGGCGGTGAGGGTTGGGTCTGGGACAACGACGGTGACGGCGAGGCCGCGATCGAGGCAGATCCCTGCGAACTCCAGCATGGGGATGGCATGGCTTATGCTCTGGCGGGGGATGACGACGACCCTCCTTGCCGTTGACATTTTGCTTTGGTCCGTGAATGTCGCAGTTGAGACTGAAATTGGACACTTGAGTAGAGAAACGAGCAAAGCCAAGTTACGCCTTTTGAAAATGCGTGCGTGCAGCGTGCCACGTACGGATTCGGATATGGTTTGCATCGTCCATTTTCATATTTTCGAGACGAATATGGATATAAATATAAATCTCTTATCTCTTATCTCTTCTATATCTATATCTATATCTATACCTAATAATAAAGACACTAAGGTTTCCGTCGTTTGGTTTGGTAGGTCATTAGATTGCCCCTATTTCTTATCTAAATTACACCCCTTGCCACCGCACTGTGCCAATTTCAGTATGCTAACTTACTCAATGATTGATTATTTCTCTGACATGACGACATGACTCACGTACAAAACCCAGGAAGTTGCTCCAGCCATAGAATTTAATCCTTGGATTACTTATTTTTGAAAGAAGTTATCCTCGAATTACCATTTTTCTGTTGCAATCCAGCGGCGACAGTATATTTGAAAACGTGCAGTCTTGGCATCTTGCTCCGCTGGTGTGTTGGGCACAGTCAAACTGGGTTTACTGCTTCATTCTGAAGATTCAAATTGTCCAACTAATTGTTTGTCTGCCCGAAGTCCTGATTCCTAAACAAACTAGCTAGGTCATATATATAACATATTACTTAGCCTGGAAGCATCATACGGCACATGTAGATTGAGGGGGTCGAAGCTACTTCCTTTTCATTGCAGCAGAGTAATAAAATCCTTGCTTGCTTCCTCTCGGAATTGTTCTCTGCTTTAGTCCAGTATTATTACCTATATGAACCCTTTTTTCAACGTACGGCTGCCCTGGTTCATAATTCTATAATGAAATAAATATCTAACTGAATTTAAATTTATTCATTTGCTTCCCGCTGTCGCTGAACCGACTAAGAGGTGACGACCATGGCGATCAAGAGGTCGTCGGGGAGGTTTGTTGCATTTCACTTTCATGTTGGCGGACCTCCTGCGTCAACAGCTCCACGCGTCAGGCACCATGCTGCAGCTGTACAATATAAGGTATAAACGCATATTTTTCTCTCCCGTTGCAACGCGCGGGCATGTTTACTATATATATATATATATATATATATATATATATATATATCTCTCTCTCCACTATATAATACGAGTAGTGTTTCTTCCTTCGTCCGTTCTGGTACGTCGTACGTCGCGTTTGTCCGTCGTACGTCGCGATCTCTTGCCAATACGTATGTTAACAGGACAGGTCTCCAGGTCGACGTGCAGGTAGGGTTGCTAGACGCTCATATATATACAACCCTCCACGCAAGTTTTCATCGACCAACTCGATCAGCATAATCTTCGCCGGCAAGTCGGGAATATTGTTAGAGTATATCACGGTTAGGATAGTTTTGGTAGTTTAGGTTTGTACTCCAAGTCTATCTCTAGTAGGTTTCGTAGTCTCCAAGTCTTGTACCCCTTTATATACAGCCCACCGTGGCTCATTGTAACAACCAATATCAATCTAGTATCAACACAATATTCCGCAATCTTTCATGGTATCAGAGCGGTTCGATCCGCGACCTAGGGTTTAGCCACCACCCACCGCCGCGCCGCCCCCGGCGAGATCGTCTCCATGATCTCCGCCGGGGGCACCGATCTCGTAGCTAGGTTTCATAGTTTTAGCAATTTTCGTTTTTCCAATTAGATTTTCCTTTAGCTACCAAATATCCGTGTACACCTCTCGCCGGCGACTTCAGCAGATCGATTCGACTCCACGCACGTGCATACGTGCCTCAAGGATCGATCAGCTCCAACAAGCTGCATGCGTGCTGTGCATGGGCAAGGATCGATCAGATCCAAGGATCGATCAGCTGCCTCTAGCTGCACCGTGCGTCCGTGCTACTACGCCGCCAAGTCGCCGCCAAGATCGTCGTGAAGCAAACCGAGCCATCGACTTCAACGCTGCTCGTGGTCATCATCGCCTCCGACAATATTCTACATCAACAACAACGTCTCCGGCAACTACTACCTCTACATCGCCGACAAACTTCTACACCAACAAACGTCTTCAACAACCACCACGCCGTCTTCGTCCACCACAAACCGAGCCGTCATAGTTGCAGTCTATTTTATTTTACACAACTTTTTTTTTCCAAACTTTTTCGTCTACTCCGACAACAAAACGGCGGAAAATCTACGCTACGCGCCGCCGACAACGGAGATCTCCTTTGCTTCTTCATCCGGCTCTGGCTGGCAAGGTTCATGGTGGTCCCTGTCTTCGCATGTCCGGTTGGCAACACCGGCGCGTGCCTTCGTCCCCGACACGCTCCCAAGCCTGGCAAGCTCGGCAAGGCGTGCCGCCTACCTCGTCTACACCAACTCCAGCAAAAGTCTACCTCTACTACCCCAACAACGGCAACATCGACCAGGACTACAGCGCCCACAACTCGGCTACATCGACATCGGCATCAAGGGCTATCACCTCGGCTCCCTCTCCAGTTCGTGACTTCGGATTGTGCTCCAGTCAGACCGTTTGCGACGCTCCAGCTGTTCGCGTCACTACCGATCCGACTGCGGGGGGGTGTTAGAGTATATCACGGTTAGGATAGTTTTGGTAGTTTAGGTTTGTACTCCAAGTCTATCTCTAGTAGGTTTCGTAGTCTCCAAGTCTTGTACCCCTTTATATACAGCCCACCGTGACTCATTGTAACAACCAATATCAATCTAGTATCAACACAATATTCCGCAATCTTTCAAATATATCAAAACTTTTTTAGGGTTTCTTCGTCTAGGATCCGATCGACAAGAATTTCGTCCGGAGACGTCCGCAAGATCCTCGACTCGGTGAGGAGGTGGAGAGGGATGGACGTAGTCGAGCTTCTCGCCGGCACGCCGCTGACAGGGAGGAGATGGGTGTTTCCTGCAAAACTTTCCTTCGTCGCTCCGTCGCCCGCACAAGATCGTGAAGTTGGATTAGTGAATTTAGGAAGCTGAATCAGCGGCGCGAGGAGCTGCAGTTCACATTGCAGGAGGTCCAAGCGGCCTCGCCCGTGTCGCCGACCTCAAGAACAGCGCGGCTCTAGAAGATCTACGACGCCACTCCAAGTTGGAGGGCGAAACCGGGGAGACCGTCGGCCCCGAGCAGATCACCGAGGTGGTCAGCCGTTGGACAGGCATCCCGGCCGGGCACCTGACCATGGTGAGCCGACACCTACTCACCTCCTTTGCGTGTCCATGAAGTCGGACGCCTCGGACAGGAGCACAGAGAAGGCAAGCTTCCGGCACTCTGCACCACCGCCCCTAGGACCTTCGGCTTTCTCACCGGAGCCGGCGCGCGAGCGGAGGGCGAGCTTGGGCGCGCGTATGCCTCAGTTTACGGGCGGCGTACGTCGATGAAAGGGCCCGGGGGAGGAAATGCTTGAGGCGCGCGGCGGCAGCGGACAACGATGATGGCGAGCACGCCAGCGGAAGGAACGGGATGCCGCCGCCCACGGCCTGCAGGAGTCCGCTACTTGAACGGCGCGGCCGGCGGAAGGAACGGGATGCCGCCGCCCACGGCCTGCAGGAGTCCGCTACTTGAACGGCGCTCGTGCGTCGTTTCCGGCAAAGTTGACTTATCGACTGTTTCAGTACATAAATAAGTGCAGTTGCGTCTGTTATTGTGCATGTCGACTACATGAGTCAGAACCGAGCTGCGTTCTTGCTGCGGCCAGGTTTATTCTCTGGCTTATTACCTTTAGACACGGCACGATCTAAGATCGTCGATGGCGCTCGCAAATGATGGATCGGCTTTCCGTGGTTTCAGTTATGCGATGGAATATAAAAGTAAAGGAGGTAGAAAGACGCATTTTTTCTTTCTATCTCCTTCCACCTCATCTATGTTGGCTCTCCGGCAGAGGATGAGTGCATTGGATGGGCTGATGTCCCACCGAACTTTGTTTCTGAATTAGTGGCCAGCGATACTTCTGTGCACTATGGTTAATGTATTTTCATTCCAATGTCAAAAAAAAATGAGACCACATCTTGAAAATTAAAACGCTCTGGAACGGCATCGTCGACGGCATCCTGTTTTATGTGGGGCGGCTCCTCTCAGGCCTCGAAAGGGCAACACCAATCTCCACTTAAATTTGCCGATTTAGATTCAGGCGTGCGAACGACAGCGACAAGCTCAGAAAATTTCCCGAGCAAGAAAGCAAACAAGCAGTGAGGTACAACCACAATTGTACATATCTAGAGTTATACATTTTACTAATAATTACTGAGAACATTTGAATACAAATATTGTTTAAAAATTTCAGGCGGTAATTTGACTGCAGGTAGGCCTAACCTGCCTAATTTAGGTCAAAATTGTTAATTACAAAAATTGTGTTATTTGCAACTAATTTTACCAAACTATGGTGTTTTGTGCAAAACTAGATTATGATTGTGGTTTTGTGAAAAAACATAGTTGTATGTCGAGAGACGAATTTATTTCTTCTCCCGTTGCAACGCACGGGCACGTTGCTAGTATATATTATATTATATATATATATATATATATATATAAGCAGTCAGGCTTCCTCTGTTTGGTTTGGTAAGTCATTAAGATTGCCCCCAAAGTTGACACAAATTACCCACCATACCACCGGTAAGTGAAAAAAAAACTGTTTCAATATGTTTCTCTTCGTCAAATCCTTCCGGGTCGCCCGCGTAGTCGCCCTCTGTTGCGCCGCCATGGCCAAGTCCTGCAGCTCGTCAAGGGACGCCCGCCGCGCGCGCAAGGTGGAGGATGCTCCCTCCGGTAAATCGCATCTAATCTCGCTTCCTGCCTCGAGTTGATTCGCCGGTCATCTACTCCGGTCTTCCCGTCCTCATCCGCCTGCGCGCACGGCAGCAGAAGTTTGCGATATCCTTAAATTCAATGCTTCGATCATGACCATGTACTCGGATGATTGGAGTACTAAGTACTGAGGCATAGAGGTTCATTAAGCTATGCTACTGTGCTGCAAGGGAAAGATCGAGGCCCGTAACCACGGCCAGATTCCAGCCATGCACGTGCCTCACAGGCATTAGCACTTTGATTGTGCCTTGGATCTCTAGATGCGGTACTCCATTCAGAGCAACAGAATCATCTTTTTCAGCACGCCCCATTACTCTGCCACGTTCCAGTCATCCCTCGTACTTCTACCTCTTGGACCTGATTGCCATATGTTTGAGATAAATGTTTAAATAATTTAGCTGCCGTATGGTTGTTTCTTTTGGCTGATTTGTGAGATTTAGAGTTGAAAAGGGAGGCATACGCTGGAAGTGAGATTTAGCAGTTGCTTGCAGTCGTTTTTCAACAAGTATAAAGAGTGCTCACGTTCATCGGTCATTGTCACATTTAGGCACTGATCATTCAGTATTTCTCACGGTTTTTTATTTATATTCACTATTTGCCAGGAGCTGAACAAAAAAATCTTATTGTCCATTACTTAATTTCTCTATGATCAAAAAATATTCAACAAAAAACAAACCGTAACAATTCCCCATACATATTTGCTAGAAAAAAATTAAGACTAAAGACGAAAGGGCGAACTGAGGTAGGGTTTTCTGGTCGATCGATGTAAGGGCAAGATTTAGGTTGTACCGACATTTTTTTAAAATAAAATGGTTTTTCCTTCCTCACGTGTTGGTCGATTTTGGGTCAAAATTTAGGTTGCGGCGACATTTTCCGACAATAGTTGATTTCTCCCCGTGGCAACGCACGGGCATTTTTCCTAGTACTATATAATATCAGTAAGGGTGCCGGTCGTACGTCGCACAATTAAGTTCCATGTTTTGCGTTTCAGCCCCTAGAACCGATTTGACAGACAGAGACGTGACCGCAAATCCTCCACTGCTATCCGAGCCCAGCGCACGGCGGTGCCGGCGGGTCTCACGCGCAGCAGCTACTCCGAATCGAACGGCGGCGCCGGCGGCTCTCGCGCCCCTACGCAGCTGATAGAACTCAGCAGCAGCTACTCTGAATCGAACGGCGGCGCCGGCGGCAGCACCAAAAGGACGCCTGGGGGCAGCGGGCAGCAGCGCGCTAGGGTTTCGGCGTCGTCCGTGGCCGGCCTGGATGTGCGTCCTGCATGAGGGCTGCAGTGGGGCGGCCTACCAGGGCAGGCGGTGATGTGCGAGGCGCGGCGGAGCTGATGGGCCTGCGGAGCAAGAACTCGTGGTCGCCCGACATCGAGCGCGACGAGGTCTGGAACCGGCGTCGGCGCGGCCTGCTCCGGAAAGGCGGCGACCCCTCACCGTGGCTGCTGCAGCGCGCGCAGAGCGTCACCGACGACGACCTCGACGAGCTGCGCGGCTGCATCGATCTTGTCTTCGGGTTCGAACCGCCGGCCGCGGCCAGGTGCGCGGCTTGCGACCATGCGACGAGGACTGGGCAGTGGCGGACGGAGCGAGGGCGCTGCGGGGCTGATGGGAATGCGGAAGCAGAACTCGTGGTCGCCCGACGTCGAGCGCGACGAGTCCCGGGAGCAGCGCTGGCGCGGTCTGCCGCGGAAGGGCGGCCACCCCTCGCCGTCGCCGCTGCAGTTGGCCGCCAGCATGCTGGTGCTCCCCGCGCCGCCGAGCACCTCCGAGAGCAGCAGCAGGATTGAAGGAGAGCCTGGGCGGCTGCAGCCGCCGACGAGCTCGATGGAGGAAGCAATCCAAGGAAGGGGAAAATGGGGAACTGGAGGTCTGAGTGGCTGCCGGCGACAAGAATTGACTGTAGCAGTCGCGACTCGCGAGTCAGGGGAGGGGGCGACCACGGAGGCGGACGGGCATGGAGATTGAGAGAGGAAGTGGGAAGTGAATGTCTGAGTGGATGGTGCGTGTGTGTCGGTGAGTTTTTTATTTCCTCCAAGCAGTGGCGGACGCAGGAAAAAATTGGAGGGTGGGCACACTTCAATTTTTTTCACGGGACAATTAAAAGTTGCCAAATGAAAATATAAATAGCAAATCGGACATTGTAGAACAATACATATGTTTTAAATGTGCGTGACCCTAATGCAAAATAGTTCAAACACATGAAAAAGTCTTACATGATGAAATATACCATAAAAAGAAAATCACGAGAGCATCCAAAGCTTTTTGAGCTTCTTGGGAAATTAAAATGAAATACATCATTTGGGAAATTCATGATTCAATCCACTTCCACTTTCAATTTCACCCATTTCAAGTGCTTCCAAAACTTTTTGAGCTAACATCTGGAAGCATATCATGACGTTTACAAGGAAATCCAATATATTGAACAATTAAGAAACACGATAAAAAAACAACACACATGCTTCTAGCTGATGTGCTTCTGCTCCTGCTCTGCGCTTGACCGGCGAGGCAGCGAGCGGCAGAGCGCCGGCGAGAATTCAAGGGAGCGGAGCAGGAGGCCGGGAGCAGAGGAGGCGGCGACTGGCCAGCGGCGAGGGGATCTGGGCGGGGGGAGGCCAGGAGTGGAGCGGAGCGGAGGTCGGTCGGAAACTTGGAGGGACGGGTACCGGCGCTAGGTTTTCTGCCGCTTCTCCATTCGACTGCAGCAGAGACAGGAGTCGGGGTAGAGATTCTCTCGAGTCGCTCATGGCCCATCCGTGCTTCTGTTTGTTGGAAAATTGGGCCGTGAGATTGGGGGTATACGATTTTTTTTTCCAAATTTCTGGGTGGGCCACGGCCCCACCGGCCCTCCCCCTGCGTCCGCCCATGCCTCCAAGCGACACGCGTTGGAACCAGCTATGTACATTGCCGACCATGTGTTGTTGCTAGGATACGTGTCACAAACTATCAGCTTTGGTACCACTACAAACAACAAACAAGTGAGTCGAGACTAGCGGCTGATTAGCATATGTGAGCTAAACCATGACTGATATATGAAGCTTATTTGCGTGTCGGCCAGTTGTCACCATTCTTTCACTTCTGGTATCATTAATTAACCAGGCCGTCGTCTCGTCTGCCCATCCGCGTCGTCAAACCAGGGCGTCATTCGACAACCACCCAAATTCAGATAGGTACCTAGCAAACCACTTTTGGGACAACGCCCACCCCAAGTCAGTTAGGTCGAAAAAAGCGAAATGTAGTTTAGTGATGATGTCTACTTGGTGTGTACCGTTGCAATGCACGGACATTTCGCTAGTATTGTCAAATATGAATACTGTGCGGATGCTACCCGTATCCTGATGCGCATCGGATATTTTCTCAATTCAAAACAGGAAAAATATAACAAAATAATATTCTCGTGTATTATAACGAGTCAACTATAAACAGTATAGCCATAAATATAGTGATACAATGCACAATAGTTTCAAGTTCAATCACAAAATATTGCATTTGACCGTTTTGTTATTAGAATGTGCAATTGGCATATCAGGCTAGAATTACAAAATTGTCTAACATAATTTTATTCGGGTACGAATATATCCATTTCCATATCTGCGTTTGTTCCAAAATTCAATATCATATTTGTATTTGTATTGGCAAAACAAATCCAGACATGTACCACTTTTTTTTTGAGTGTCTGACTAGATAGAATAGATGTTTATGTACATGAAGTAGCTACAAGCTTTCTTGCCAGCACAAAGAAAATAAAATGCTAAGAGCCCGCTAGGCTAGGTCTCCCGGATACTGGGAGTGAGCATACGCCCTCTGCGCCATTTCCTCCTTTACTAAGAGGGCTACCGCATCCGGCAAGAGAGCTACATTTCTGAAAGTCCCCCCGTTCCTCTCTTTCCATATCCCCCACATTGTGCAGATGAGTGTGCCGCTCGCCGTCCTGCGCTTGTCCTTTGGGAGCCCAGCAATCAGGTCGTCCCACCAAGCGTTGATGTCCTTGCCCATAGGGCGGAGGTGCGGGACCTAAGTCTTACCAAGCAAAGATCTTGTCACGGACCATCTTCGAGAAGCTGCAGGCGAAGAGAAGGTGCTGGAAGGTCTCTGGGTGGATGTTGCATAGCCTACAAATTGGGGAGTTCGGCCATCCACGGATAGCAAGGTTGTCTGCTATGAGAATTTTCTGGTGCAGCACAAGCCAAGCAAAGAAACGGCATTTTGGTTCCGCATCTGCTCGCCAAACCTTAGAGGTCTTGAAAGGCGGGATGGCTCCAGTGAATTGACACCTGTAGGCCGAGGCCATGGAGTAGATGCCCGACTCCGTCCATTGCCATGAGATCGCATCCGGTCTTGGCAGCAGCTCAACGTTTTTTTTGTTCGGATTTGGATTTTTTCGTATCCCTTCTCAATTTCACGAATACGAATGTCGGATAATTTCGATTATCCACTGCCAGTTTCCACCCTAGTGTAAGTATTAAAATAGATAAACCTATTTTTTCCAAGTAATACATCATTGAAAAGTAGGTGTATCATTTTCAAATAAGTACTCAAGCGTTAGAACGAGGCCTTTTGGTTTACAGCGCCACAATCTGAAGACCGGCCACCATATAGTCTACAAACACAACACAAAGGTCACGCCTTGCACAAAATCGAGCATCCAGGCCGTGTCTCGGCCAATGCCGATGACCGCCCAAGAATTGCAACTCCATCCGAAACCTTCGCGTCGACGTACCCTCCATCCTGGTGTGTCTAAAGGAATCGGCTAGTGAGTGGTGGGACCTGGTCGGTCCTAAGGAAGGCACCATCATGGAGTCACCGGCGACGACATATATTGTGCATCAAAAGCCCAACCTTGCGATAGTCGACACACTGGATAGAGGTTGCGCATTCCGGATTTACTGGATCTCGACGGTCAAGATCATCGTCAACGGGTGGCGACTCCACCTTCGTTTCTAGCCACAGTGATCCAAATTCGGATCCCTGGATCATCACCGCCTTATTTGGCCGGGCTCTCGCTCTGTTAACCCGATCCCGGCTTCCACCATCATTTCCCATCTCCGCCGACGGCCATAGACTGTTAATAGAGGGCAATGGAAAGTTTTGATTGAACTCCATGACACATACACCCCCACACTTTTTCGTGGTTTTTCTTTTTTCTCTCTTAAATACCACATGTGGATTTTAAAAACAAATCGGGCCACTGGAACATTAGAATAGAATATGGAAAAAATAGTTCAAATTTGTTTCGTGCAATTTAAATTTTACCTTCAAATGTTTTAAATTCAAAACAATTTTATTAAATATTTTGAATGTTCAAAATATTGCAAAAAGTCCAAACTATTTTTCCCACAATCCATCCCAAATATTTCATTGAACTGCAAAGTTATAAATCCATAAGTTTTTGTAGTTTGAGAGATATATAAAAAAAGTTGTTTGAGAGGGAAAAAAGAGCTATAACGGATCTTGATGCACCTATGAACAGTGTGTAGCCGAGTAGTATTCAGAAAAACTCCTCTCGGGAGGGCAAGCAGCCTTATCGTGCACAGTTACAACGCTGTCTAACCTGCAAATTCGATTCGGAACCTAGATTTGTCGCCCATCGGACAGCTACTGTCCTCCTTCTGCCTCCAATATACTCGCAAGGGGTTTCATAAGATCAGATGATTCCCCAGACAAAGCCGCGGCGCTGGGATTTGAGACTAGGACTACCATGGGATCTGTGTGCTCTTTCGTTGCCGCGGTCGTCAGTTTCATTGCAGAAAACATATATGAATTCATCTTCCCGTTCAGAGGTGTGGTAGTTGATCGCTTGACTCCTCGCGACCGGCCACCGCGCTCGGAAGAGTACGTGAAATTTCCTAGTTCTCGATTGGTTAGCCTATCTTTCTTACTTACACCTACAACTTGGTGCGAATGCAGGACACGCGACGCCTCGATCATTCACCATGCTCGATTCGCCCTCCTCCACTACAATTCCAAGAACCCGGTACGTTATCGATGGATGCTTCATCCAGTGCCCATCTCTAGTAGTATTAGTTTCGTCGTCGTCCACTGATCGATCGACCTCTGTATCCGGTAACAAATCTATGTACAGGGCGCCGAGTTCGATCTTGTCAAGCCTCTGATGGTCGCCTACGTCCTGTTTAGAGGCGACATGTGGTACCACGTCAGCTTCTGGGCTCGCCGGAGGGGCGCTCCGCCGGAGACCCCCGCGCAGCAGTTCTTCGGCGAGCTGCACTACAGACGATGCACCTGTGACGGCGACGATGGCGCGCCCGCAGGAACGCACAGCTGCCGCACTCCGGTGGTCGAAACATGCGTGATCGTCAGTGAGTCCTCCTCCATCCTAGTAAACTTCTAGATGTTGGTGTTTTTTTTTTTTAAACAAATGGTTGGTGCGTGGTTGGCCATGATTAACTTCTCGCTCTCGATTGTAACACAGGTCAGATATCCACGTTTCAGCCGCAGCCTCCCGCCCGCAAGAGTAAGTGTGTAAACATGTATTCAGCGGCTACCTTGGTGACGAATTGTTGTTATACAATCGTATTCATGATATGGAATTATTTGATCCTAGTATATATGTTCTTATGTTTCTTGTTTCTCTGTTGGCAGAAAAGAAACCCCGCCAGAGTGTGTGTATACTGTGCCCCCCTAGCTCTGAGATTTTTCATCCCAAAAGGGGGAGGTTCGTGTGTGGAAAGGAGGAAGACCATGAGAAGGAGTTCATCCGGTTCAATAATCTTCTTGAGAAGCCATTCACTTGTACTACAACATAGCTAGCCATGATATTTCCCTGCAAATCACCTGTCCTAACATGTTCTTTACCAGCAACCGAATTTCTTACAGTGATATTGTCTGCATTGACCAACTTCCGTGAATTCACACATCATTCCGTGGTCACACATCTTCTCGGTTATATGGATCAGTAGTTTCAGTTCTCAAGTACTCCGTATGATACTTTAGGGAGAGGATTTGTGCACGGTGATCATGACCACCACAAACTCTTTTTGTTTACTAGCAACCATGCACGCACAATGCGCGTCTCGGCCGATATTGATTATTCAAGAACACATTGCATGCTATTTGTAGTGATTTTGAGAATAGTTATTCAAAAGTAAAGCAAAAATATACCTAAAACTGAATGTCTAGCTATGTGCGTTTTGGAACTCAATCAATGGTCACTGAAAGTTGGTCATCCTTGCTAAGTGCTTACTGCTATTCAAGAACACATTACATGCTACTACGTATTTGTTTATATTTTAGTAGTTTACACTATCAACTTTTTTAATATCACTTCTTCCTACAAGTTCTTAATTTGTTGCACAAGCAAAAGCAGGATCTTAAATGTTTTTACAAGTTGTTGTTGCTGCAAAATTTGATGATCTTTTTTAGGGTAAACAGAGGTGTTTCATTGCTCCAAAAAAATAGGAAGTTATATTTTTTTGTTCAAAAACTCCTGACATCGACACGATCGTGCAAACTCCACACAAAGTACTTTTGCTAAGTGAGCTAAATTATGAGCATATATTGAAGACTTAGCATAAATTATCTTATCTCGAACAAGACAACTCCTGACCATCATAATCGATTCACCATGTATTTCATGAGTGCCTCTGCTGCATTTGCAATGTCCAACTCTGGCATAATCATCATTTTAATCTGTCAACGCGAGCTTAAAACTATCAAGACAAGCAAAAGCTTCAATATAAGCTATTGCAGCACAATTACGGATATACTACACAATAAAAAATAACTATGAACCGATGGCACAATTACCTATATGTTCGTCAAAATGAAAAAGTAACAACACAAAAACTGTGTTGTTACGGTCGTGAAAGTAAAATTCAACCGGTCGACTGGCTGCGACGAATTTGACAAAATTCATCGAAAAAATGTGTGAATTTCGATCCAAAATTAAGAAATTAGAGTCGACGAAACTCGAAACCAATTACGGGAATGAAACCTACTCGTCAACGTGCATATATTTCATATATATATTTTATGTTGAATCATGGCACGGTTGACGGACTTTTGTTTTAATGAAAGAATTAAGAAGGAAAAAAATAATGTAGGCTAGAGCCCAAACGACCTGTTTCGGCCCCAAACAAGTGTTTCGGCCCTACCCGTGCGGACGGCAAGCTAGTTTTAGAATTTTAGAAGTGACAAAAAAGTGTGTTACTTGTCAAATTTTTTTAAAATATTATTTAAAAAATTCTAAATAATCTGGAATGTTATTTTTTTTCAGTAGTTGTTCAAGCTAGTGGACATTATTCGGGTAGGGACTTTTTGCTCCCGAGCTCCAGTGTACCCTGCAATTTAAAAAAATCGAAAATTACGAGTTTCAAAAAATTCTGAAAAAAACTCCGGGAGTAGCAAATAGTATATTCCACGAACGTGTAAAATAATAACTCCAATTACTTTGTATTTTGAGCTATACAAAAATGACAAATTATGGATCTAAATATGCCTATTTTCAAATCTCTAAGTTTTAACAGATTTTGTTATTTTTGTATAGCCCATAATATAAAGTATTTCAAACTGAAATTTTGCACGTTTATGGGATACACCATTAGGTACACGTATGATTTTTTTTAGATTTTTTGGAACTCACAAATATAATTTTCGAATTATTTAACTGGAGGGAGCAGATAACACTTTCCGACATTATCTCGGGAGCAAATAACACTTTCCGACATTATTCAGCTTAGAGTTTGGAGCAAAAGAGAATATTACTGTACTACTCGTGACTATCATGTCAGGAGTTCTCAGGATGTTCTGTGTGGTGTGTGATGTACAGACTTCAACGCACGGACATCTCGTCTATAGTTTCTACAGTGCTACAAAGACGGTTCATAGAAGCGGACGGAAACCGACCTACTGTAATTAGGTTCAAATCAGACTCGACAAACCGACTTCATCCACCGAGCTGCATATGATTTGTTTGGGCCCTAATCCGTCGAACACAAAGCATCTAGGAGTACACAGTTCCAAAAAAAAAAACGCCGACTCTGACTTCTCCCTCCGCCGCGCGCGACACGAAGCCCCAAACCGACCATGGCGTCCGGCGGGGCGAGCGAGGGGATCCGGCGGCTCACCCACCTGTCCCTCGTCTCCAAGGTCTGCTCGGAGCTGGAGGCCCACCGCGGCATCGTCGATCGCGACCTCGCCGAGTTCATCGTCCACCTCGGCCGCCGCTCCCCCTCCGTCGCCGAGTTCGACGCCAGGCTCAGGGAACACGAATTCGAGGTGCCGGACTACCTCGCTCGCACCCTCCACACCGTCATCCACGCCATCCCCGACTCAGCCGCTCCCGCCCCCCAAAACACCACCTCCGATTCCGATGGTGCCAGGAGTTCCGAGGAGGAAGAAGAGGGTGCTGGGGACCCGGAGCTTCACCAGGTGTGCCACGGCAGGGTCGCCCGGGTGGTGGACGCCGGGTGCTTCGTCCGCCTCGACGCGCCCCCCGGCCGCGAGGGGCTGTCCACGTCTCCCGGATGCCCGCCGCCGCCGTGAAGCGCGGCCAGGAGGTGTTCGTCAGGGTCGTCTCCGTGCAGTGGGGAAATATAGAGCTGTCGATGCTGGACCTCGATCAGGAAACTGGGAGGGAGCTCCCGGCAATACGGCGTGATGCTCTACCGAGCGCCAATCGATCGGCTGGTCGCGCCGGAACCTCTGGGAAGAGGGTTGGGCTCTCAGGAATTGTGATTGGCGAGGAGGAGGGTTCGTCTGGGCTTGCGCCACGGAGGCGGGCAAGGCGGATGAGCTCCCCAGAGAGGTTTGAGCTGAAACAACTGATTGCTTCCGGAGCACTGAATGCGAGGGACTACCCTGCTGTGTTCGATGAGGACGATGAGGATGTACATCAAGAAGAAGTGGAGGAGGAGCTCGAGATTGAGCTTAACGAAGATGAGCCGCCGTTCTTATGTGGACAGGGCCGGTCCTCGATTGAACTGTCCCCGGTGAGGGTTTCCAGGAACCCTGAGGGGTCAATGAGCCGAGCGGCGGCACTGCAAGCAGCGCTTGTCAAGGAGCGGCGTGATATTCAGAGCCAGGAGCAGAGGGCAATGATTGATTCCATCCCCAAGGATCTGAATCGGCCGTGGGAAGATCCTATGCCTGATGCTGGTGGGCGGTACCTCACGCAGGAACTGAGGGGGGCTGGCCTGTCAGCGCGGAGCATGCCGGAGTGGAAGAAAGAGGCGTATGGGAAGACTGTGACATTTGGGCAGAGGTCGAGCCTTTCGATACAGAAGCAGAGGGAGAGCCTTCCAATTTACAGGCTGAAGAAGGAGCTTATCAATGCTGTTCATCACAATCAAGTTTTGGTGGTTATCGGTGAGACGGGTTCAGGAAAAACCACTCAGGTTACTCAGTACCTTGCTGAGGCAGGCTATACTGCAGGTGGGAAAATTGCGTGTACGCAGCCTCGCAGGGTTGCTGCGGAGTCAGTTGCAAAGCGGGTAGCAGAGGAGTCTGGTTGTAGATTGGGAGAGGAAGTTGGTTACTCCATACGTTTTGAAGATCACACTGGACCTAATACGGTCATTAAGTACATGACAGATGGCATGCTCCTACGGGAGATTATGGTAGACAAGAACCTCTCTGGTTATTCTGTTGTCATGCTTGATGAGGCACATGAGAGGACCATCTACACGGACATTCTGTTTGGCTTGCTAAAGAAGCTGATTAGGCGGAGAGCTGATCTTAAGTTGATTGTCACTTCCGCTACTCTTGATGCAGAGAAATTCTCTGGATATTTTTTCGACTGCAATATTTTCACGATTCCTGGAAGAACGTTTCCTGTGGAGATACTATATGCAAAACAGCCAGAGAGCGATTACATGGATGCTGCATTGATCACTGTGTTGCAGATCCATCTGAGTGAACCTGAAGGTGATATCCTCTTGTTCTTGACTGGCCAGGAAGAGATTGACCATGCCTGTAGCTATCTTCATGAGAAGATGAAGGCACTGGGTAAAGATGCACCGGACTTGCTAATCTATCCAGCATACGGTGCTCTTCCAAGTGAAATGCAGTCAAAGATTTTTGAACCTACTCCTCCTGGGAAGAGGAAGGTGGTTGTGGCAACAAACATCGCAGAAGCATCTGTGACAATTGATGGGATATACTATGTTGTTGACACAGGCTTTGGAAAAATTAACGTGTATAACCCGAAACGAGGACTGGATTCACTGGTTATCGCTCCGATCTCGCAGGCATCAGCTAAGCAAAGAGCAGGGCGTGCTGGGCGTACAGGCCCAGGCAAGTGTTACCGTCTGTATACAGAAAGCGCCTATCGTAATGAAATGCCCCCAACGACAACTCCGGAAATTCAGAGGATTAATTTGGGGTGGACGGTTCTTAATATGAAGGCAATGGGGATAAATGAACTAGTGGCATTTGACTTCATGGACCCTCCAGCACCTCAAGCACTTATCTCTGCTATGGAGCAGCTGTACAGCCTTGGTGCCTTAGATGAAGAAGGCCTGCTTACCAAACTAGGGAGAAAGATGGCTGAGTTTCCACAAGAACCACCACTTTCAAAAATGCTCCTTGCTAGTGTGGACCTCGGATGCAGTGATGAAATAGTGACTATCATTGCAATGATTCAAACTGGGAATGTGTTCTATCGGCCAAGGGAGAAACAGACTCAGGCGGATCGGAAAAGGGGTAACTTTTTCCAGCCAGAAGGGGATCATGTCACGTTACTCACCGTGTATCAGGCGTGGAAGGCAAAGCAGTTTTCGGGAGCATGGTGCATCGAGAATTTCCTTCAGGTATCATCACTAAGAAGAGCGCAGGATGTGAGGAAGCAGCTCCTGGAGATCATGGACAGGTATAGGCTTGACGTTGTGTCTGCCGGCAACGATCTCACGAAGGTAAGGAGAGCCATCACCGCAGGCTTCTTCTTCAACGCTGCCAAGAAGGATCCACAGGGAGGATACAGGACCCTTGCTGATCATCAGCAGGTGTATATCCACCCAAGCAGTGCGCTATTTCATCAGCAGCCTGAATGGGTGATCTACAACGAAATCGTCATGACCACGAAAGAATACATGAGGGAGGTCACAGCCATCAACCCGGCATGGCTCGTCGAGTTGGCACCGAGGTTCTACAAATCTATCGACCCGGCAAAGATGAGCAAGCGGAAGCGCCAGGAGAGGCTCGAGCCTCTGCACGACAGATACAACGAGCCCAACTCGTGGCGCCTCAGCAAGCGCCGTGGATGATTTTCTTGGAGAACAGGGATTTACTTGGATTTACTTCTTTCTGCCGCTGTTTGATGTAATTTAGTCCAGAGTAGAAGTGTAAATACATAGACAGTAATCTCTGCCGATGCATGGGGGCTCGAATCACCTATGTAGTTTTTCTTTTTCTGTTTGGATTTAGAAATCTTGTGAGGCTATGTTTCACCTTTGGTTTTAGATAAAACCCCAAATGCATATATTTTTTATACCACGTGAGAAACTGTGTATTGTCGTTTTTTACTGTTGATTTTCAGAGCCGAAACTGTGTATAGTCGCTTTTTGCCTGATGTTTTTTAAGATTCAAAACGACAAATATTTGCTCCTTCTGGTTGATCTGTGTCATCAGCAATCCACCAATGATGATGCAACGGATTCAGGTCAAATCATCCTTGTAGTCGTTGATAAACTTCAGTTATTGGGTTTTTACTTTTAAGGTGGAGGAAGTTGATGTTTATTTATACACATCGCTGGCCAGTTTTTCCTCTCTGAATTGTTGCAAAATATGCTTGTTAATCGTGCACCTTATTCCTCCAGGAAATACTCAGTGATATCTTGCTACAAAACTGCTGGTGGTGTGGTGTTTTTGACTTGAGGGTCGATGGAGACAAGATCTGGTATTGTCTCTACAGCTATCTCTACTTTATGTACGCCCTAATGTTAGGTGATCGATGTGCTAAGTCTCAGGGCTGGCATTGACCAGACTGACTTAAGAGCACGTTATGTACTGCTGGTTCAGATTTATCTCTGTTTGCTCCTTCACCATGTTCGAAAGACTTCAGCTCTGTTTAATGCTGTCTCGGAGTTGCTGAATGATGCCAGGGATGGAGACTGTTTGACCTGCTGTACAGGTGGATTCACCCAGATGACGTCTCTCAAATCCTAACAATCCCGATATGCGTTGATTCAGAGGATTTCCTGGCTTGGCACTTCGACTCTAACGGACAGTTCTCGGTCCGTTTGGCACTACTTTGGCTTACAAGGTTCATGTTGCTTTGTTTCAAAGCGAAGTAGTGAGTAAGACCGGCAACTGTAGCAATGATAACAGCACAAACAAGTTGAGTTCAAACAGATCTGGAAGCTTGCTTGCCTGCCAAAAGTACACCACTTTCTGTGGCGTTTAGCTCATAACAGTCACCCTCCTTATGAACATTGCAAGGCGTGGCGTGGACTGGAGATTGATACTAGATTCAGGGCTCCTTTGATTTGGAGGAACCGTACAGGAAACTTACAGGGTTAGGATTTTCTCCAGAGTTTGTACTATTCACTTGTTTGATTCGTAGGAATGACGGAAGGGAAAAGTAGAGGAAATTTTCCTTTGCATCTCACTTTCCAGGCAAAACATACAGGAACAGAAAAATCCACTCGGAGCTCATTCTTCAAATCCTGTGCACAAGGAACAAGGAAAGTTTAGCACCCGCCACCCTTTCCTATTCCTATCCCTTCCCTAATCCTTTGACTTTCCTTCCTTTAAATCAAAGAGGCCCTTCACAGGTTCTTCGAGGATGGAAGGCATCTTCTTCTGAACTGCAAAAACGTTAGGCAGCTGGCGAGCTCTGCTTCTCGAGGAGGTGCGGATTCAGCTCCTTTCTTGCCCCGACAGTTCTTGCAGTAATTCGGTGCGTCCTGGGTCTGCGTGACAGCGACAAGATGCTTGTAGTGGTCTTCCGTTGGAGCTGGTGGAATGAGCTAAACAAAGGCAACCACAACAAGAGGTGCCTCAGCATTGCAGAGTTCACTGTCCGGGGCTCCGGGCACACATTGAAGAATGGGAAGCTCATCACCATGCCAAGCCAAGAGTCACTGTCAGACAAGCAAAAGGTTTTGGCAGCCTTAATCTTTAGAGTTTGTAAAAATTAACGTCGATGCAGCCTGTGATGCCAACTCAAGGTTGGAAGGCTGGGGGCGTATCTACCGCGATGACACTGCTGTTGTGCGTTTTGCTGCGGCCGGCCGCCTGACTGTGGCTTCTAATGCTCTCCACGCCGAAGCACTTGCTCTGTTTCAGAATTGCTGATGAGCTGGGAGTGGGTCGTGTGGTCTTTGAAACTGATTGTCTTGTCCTGAAGCATGCTATTGAGTCTTGAGCGTATGATCTCTCCCCGCTGGGCATCCTTTTTAGTGAGCTCAAGTTTAAGCTTTGCCTTTGCTTTTATTGAGGCAAGAATTATGCATGTTCAGAGAGTTTGTAATACTACAGCGCATATGCTGGCGTCTTTGGGCGTCGGTGTAGTTTTCTGTGAACACTCTCAAAAACAGTTCAATGGCTGTAGAACAATTCCTGTAGCTGAACAGGACAGTCTTCTATTGATTAAACCTGTCAAAGTGTAACCTCCTAATTATTACAGTTTGGCTCGGCGGCAGCTCACCCAGGGAACAAAACACGAACGCGAGAGAGAGAAAAAGGAACTGCTATAACAAAACTTGATTTATCCACGATCCGCTTGCCGCACACTAGTTTCGTGCCTTCAGATTTTTCTTTTCTCTTTCATTTCAATCTGTTTCTAGTATCGCAGCGAGAACCTTACATGTATGGTTTGAATACCAGATTGTTGCCGAAATTCTGCTCTTTCTGCTTAGCAGTAACATCAACACGAAATCACAACAAAATAAACACCACCACAGAGATGAATTAGCGAGCTAAAGAACTATTCTGATCAACTCTCCTCCAGTTCTGCAAAAGGCACTAAATAAACCTTCCAGGCGTATCATAATCAATGTGGACGCCGTTTTGCTAGCATCTTCCACTATATGCAGTCCCTTCTGTGTCTCTGCTTTCGAGTAATAGATCGACCTAAGCGAACCCGTCGCGCTGTGAGAGAGTCTAGCAAGATATCCAAGGAGCACTCCACTGCCTCAGCTTGCCCTTCCAGATCAAATTCACTGAGCTCAGGCCGCATGTGCAGCTCCGATAGGAGACCAGCTGCAGCTGCCGCGGTGCAGGTACGATCCCACGCTGGCTGAGGTCTGTTTTACGGAAACATGTCACTTAAAGTAAGAACCAGAGACGAAGAATAGTGTAGTTTTTGGTTAAACAAAAAAAGACATAAATGGTGTAGTTTTTAGCTCACCGCAGTTTATGCATCACCGAAGCACTAAGCATAGACAATGAGATACAAGGTATGTCTTCATCCCCCCATATTTCTGTCCACCTCTCCTGTAAACCACAGATATTAGAATCGAGTTGCACTTGTGAATTTTGACACGCTATAGTGCCTCTTTGATTCAAAGCAATTTTCACAGGACATTTGGAGGATTGAATCGTTAGGAATTTTCCAAATGTGGCTGTAGTTAGTTGGGTTGACAAGGACTCAAGTCTACTCCATATATTTGTTAAATTAGGATTTGAACTGATGGTCTAAATATCTATGGGCTAACACCACCTCATGGCAGGAAATTGAAAAAAAAAACTACTATGCTGCAGTAACTCAGGACATATAGCAGCAACAACAGCATTAAAGTAACTCAAATTCTCTAAATAACACATACACATAACATTGAGGATTGAATCCTTTGGAAATTCTCCATGGCTGTAGTTAGTTGAGTTGACAAGGACTCAAGCTACTCCATATATTAGTTAAATTAGGATTTGAACTGATAGCCTAAATATGGGCTAACACCACCTCATGGCAGGAAATTGAAAAAAAAAACTATTACGCTGCAGTAACTCAGGAGATATAGCAGCAACAACAGCATTAAAGTAACTCAAATTCTCTAAATAACACATATACATAACATTGTCACAATTGGTTCTATAATAATAAGGTAAAAATATTCAATTCTAATCTCTTCACCATCTTCCAAATTAACCGGTCATTGGATTCCGACTCATTTAAATACCGCATGCAGCTTCCGCACCGATTCATCCAAAAACGCTGTGATCAACACGGGCCTCCCAATAATTAAATTGCCATGGCTGATCACTACGTAATAATAAAGGAAAAGCTAGCATCTACTCATGATACTTCAGATCACATCCAAACTAATTTATCATCTTAGATACTTATTTGTTATTTCTACTTTCCCATTGCAGAATGATGTATGCTTACTGAAGGAGATCTACTTGCAACTGGCCGAGAAACCACACAAAACTATGGGCCAACACTGCAACCCGAGAATTATAGATTTTTTTTTTGCGATTTTGTCCCTCTATGGTTCTTTTAGCACTTTTGGCTCCACCCCACCCCCCCCCCCCCCCCCAAAAAAAAGCTAAATAAAAAATACAAGCTTTCCAGTCAGCTCCTCTCCTCCTCAGGTTGATAGTCGGTATTCAGATTCGCCATCCATGGCAGCACACCTCTACACATCCATCCCCCATCCCAAATATCACCATGCTACACAGCAGCACACCATGGCACCGCCGTCTCTATTACAGGTTTACTTCCTCTACAGGGGAGAAGCGGCGGTGACATAGTGGTCGTCTATCCAGGGGAGAGTCCAAGAGGAAGCAGACAATCACACGGAAGAAGGAAAAGGATGACGCTTACCTGAACGGCTAAACTACATTTGTTGTATGTAAACCAAGATTGCATCAATCTGATTTTGCAAGAGGAAGCAGACACAAACAAATAGAAGGAGTGCAGTATGCTAAATAAGGAATACACTGAATTGTACCTTCAGCCTTCTGTATAATGCGGCAGAATTACTCCAGGTACCATCAAGCAAAACCAAGTTAAGAGGTTCATGTTGCACTCCCTACAGTGCAAAAGTTAACTTGTAACCATTTACTAATACAGTGATATCTTGCCACATCATTTTAATTCTACCATGAAAGGTAAGATCTCTTCTCTTACAGCATAAACAGATAAAACCAGTATACATTCAAAGGATTGGTCAATATTTATACTCAATACTTTTAACATGGTAGTATTCATAATTGTAATAATAATAATAATAGCGTGCCAACAAATAAAATTCCAAGTTGGAAATAAGAAGACTATTGCTTACAAGGGTAAATATTTCGAAAATTAAAGGTGGATTTGCAACAGTTTAAATCACAGATGACATGCTTAAAGAAAAGAAATGCATACCACCTCCTGAAGGTCAGTATTCAAGGTCAAATCATCAAATTTAAGATCCTTGACAGACTTGGGGGTCGCGCTCTTATTTGGGTACAGAAATGAGACCTTCTCCTTTCCTGGAGGACAAAATCAAAGCGGATATATACAGTATTAAAATGCAAAGAACACAGATAATCATACCTGCCCAAGTTAATAGGTTGATATATCACTGAACCAATCTTCTAAGGAGCATAAAACAGAATATTTCCCCTAAAATGTAATTAGATAGGGTACAGACAACATTCCGTTCCTAGTAAAATTATCGAACCATTAATACTTGCAATCTGCATTTGTTGGTGTGAAACATCAAATTCTGAGGTTCTGTCATGATCAATCAATGCAATTGCAACAAGGATTCAATTCAATAGCTACACAGGCCTTTTTGGTTTAATCACTGTGAGTGAGTCTGCCAATGCACTGGGTGTTTGAGCTACTAAGTGGAAACCAGACACAGAAAAGGAACACCAACAATGCACAGAATTCAGGACAAACAGTAGTAAAGGAATCACAAAACAAAAAGGTCGCCTTGGATGTCATTTGTCTAATCTGAAGCTGTTGTCGATGTGGGATCAAAGCAACATAGGACAAGGTAGCTACTGTCCACACTGATTAACTGTAGCACGCATCGGATCATTTGATTGGAAGGTTATATCTTGAGTTAGTTAGCTGCATGCATATGTCATTATTTCGTACTCAATCATAATGATTATGCATTTAAAGGATTCCTTGTTTCGAGATAGTTTTTGAGTGATCAAGTCATTCATCTATATAAGGATGGGTTATCAATTAAGCAAGCCATGGAGAATGAGCAAGGTAAGGTCTAACAAGCTATCACCCTTAGCAAGGATCCACATGTTTTGTTTATCATAGGTGGTTTGGGGATTACCTGAACGCTGGAATGCATCCCACATGATATCTTCATGCTCTTGGATGCCAAAGAGACACAGGGATGCAGCCTGGATGCCAAATACTTGCCAGAGTAACTTCCCAGTGTTATTTTGCCGCAAGAAGTCCTGAAAGAGCAGAGATGCTCATGCAATCCAGAGAAAGGATATAGCAACAAATAAAGTACAAGATCTTCGGACAAACCTTTGGATGCATGTATAGCCAGAATCTTATTCCCCTCCACAGATTGCATGAGGCGAGTTTTGAGCACATGCAATCTTCCATTGGTAGCCAGCACTGCAAATTTAGAGATCAGCATATCAGGCAATCTTGGAAGGAAGATGGGTACATAAATGTGTGCAAAAAGAAGCTTCAGTTCAGTAAACCGTCAGACACGAATTGCTGCATTGTGTATAACACTGAATTCGATTACTTCATAGACTCGTAGGCTACCTTCTGGCAGAGATATCCCCTGCTCCCGAGCAGACGGCAACCAATCTGCCGGGCAGAGTAATACTGCAGCTTCTGGTCGGAGTCTGGAAGCGTCTTGTAGACAGCCCTGTGCTTCCTGTCCTCCACGTCCTTGAAATCGCCCTACGAGTTGAGAGAAAGCCAAGGCATGAACTCACTAGCATTCCCGTGGATTCAATTCCTGTTATGTATACCATAGGAGCAACAATAACCTGTAGATCCGACAGGGGATTGGGAAAAAAAGGTATTTACCTTCAGCTTGGAGCCGACGCCGCCGAAGCGCATCTTCTCGCCGGCCGCGGACTCCATGTCGAGCAGCTCGCGCATAACGGAGGCCACCACGGTCGGGAGAGGGGCGGAGGTTCCCCATCGCTGCCACTCCTCCGTGCTCACCTCGCCGCCGTCTCCAGCGCCGGCGACCCCAGGGCCGGGGAGGGCTTCCTCCTCCGACTCCTCGCCCGCTGTCTCGGCGGAGAAGACCATGAGTGAGCGCGCGGGGGCGGGACAGCGGAGCGCAGGAGGCGGAACCGGCGAGTGGGGAAGGAGGGTGAGATGGTGGGGGAGGAGGAGCGGGAGCGGGAGGCGGCGGTGGAAAGCGAGGGCACGGATGGAGGCGGGAGGAGCCAGCATTGCCGCTGCTATTTCTTTATTCCTCAGCGGAGCAACAGTCCCAAGTTCAGAGCACCGAAATTGTGGAGATTTTTCATTTTTCCCAAAATTCAATTTTGGCACTTCAAACTTCAAGTTTAATCCTTCTGTCTCATGCTTATCCACAATAATTAGCCTATGTCTTAGTCAATTTTATTCCAGAATTTTCCTTCAAGAAGACGTTGGCGCCAATACACTCATTTGTGTTCCAAAAAACTACTCCCTCCAGTCTAGTTAAAGTGTCGCAAGTGCAGCTAAGTATTTGTACTAGTTAGTTCATTTCCCACAACACATTTAGTGGATCGGAGCGAGTATGACATTTTGAAATGAATGAATACAAGATGTGTCCTCTTTATGACTTCTGTTGTAAATGGCCCAAAGGTTGTACTTTACGCTAATACTAGTTTCGTCCCAAATATAAAACGTTTTGGTGGACTATTTTAGCCAACCAAAACATTTTATATTTTAGGATAGAGGTTGTACCTCTGTTCCAAAATAGAAGATGTTTTTCTGACATCAAAAGGGCACATCTTGTATTCATTCGTAACCATTTGGATGTTGTTTGTAACACGTTTGACTTTGTTGTTGCACGTAGATGATTCTTCTCATTTTTGTTTGTCAATTGTTCTTCCTGCTTCGGATCTCATGAACCGTAATCATCATATTGTAGTAACAAATCAATATTAGATTCCCAAGTATACAAATATTGCAAAAAAATCATACTCAAGGGCTGCTGAATCTATGAGAAGAAGAGTTTCTAGTGTCAGGTTAAGGATTCATTTTCATGGTGCCATTCAGCTTGTCCTATAAAGCCGTTGTCTTTTTTATCCATAGCTTTTTGTGTTGGGGTTTAAAGATTTCATTCTTGGTGAAATAGTTTGTCCGATAGAGGAAGTGATCGAGCTTGCCAATATGAGTCCAATAGTCAACGGAGTTTCTAACATTAACATTGAGGTGAAGCTCAACTGAAATACCATATGAAACTAGATCTAGAGAAGAATCTTGTGTGGCCTAGAGAGTGATGGAGCAACAAAGGGTGAAAATAGTGAGGCAGAAAAAAACAGATACATGCACTTGTCTCTATAGAGTTGAGAACAATGTGTATAGTAGATATTCTTTATCAGGGCTCGAGGACGCATATTTAGAAACTCGAGCTTCCAATTTGTGTTATTTATTTAATATCTGCCAATACCTACAAAAAAATTCATCCTTACGAAGACCATGAGGCGCGCAAGAGCAAGGAGCGGGGCCGCGTCGGAGGTGGAACTTGCGAGTTGGGAAGGAGGGTGAGATGAAGGGAACATGAGAGTAGGACGCGACAGTGCAAGGCGAGGGCACAAATGGAGGCAGGAGGAGCCACATTTAGATGTTATTGTTTTATTTCTCAGCGGGACAACATATTCAGATCATCGAAATAATGGGTTTTAGATTTGTTTTTGTTTTTTCCCCAAAATTTGATTTTGGCACTTCAAACTTCAAGTTTTTATCTTCATGTCTTTATGGCTCATGCTTGTCCATAATACTTAACCTAAATCTTAGTCAATTCGTTCCATGATTTTTCTGATGTTTTCCTTCGAGACAATTCACGCCAATATACTCATTTACTCCCTTTGTACCAAAATAGATGACATTTTGAAATGAATAAATACAATACAAGATGTGCCATCTTAATGTCACATGTGTAGATTCACTCATTTATCTCCCTATATAGTCCATGTTTTAGTGGTCTAAAACATCTTATAAATATGAACGGAGGGAGTATGTAAAATCTGTTTCAATCCTAACAATCGAAACATTCGAATCGAGTCCAAAGGAGGAAGAAGTTTTAAATCAGGCCCAAAACCCTACACTGAAGCACGCCTAGTGTTTTTTTTTTTTTTTTGATATTCCTACTCGACAAGTGACAGTAGTGGTCAGCTCGAGTGGATCCGGCCACGTTACGGCTCTTCGCCTCTTCCCATGGCGCGTTCCCCTGTCGGCCCCTTCTTCCCCAACCTCCGTAAACCCTAACTCCGAAGTCCGAACCGCATCGATCGAACGAGATTCAAATCGAAATCGAACGAGAAAAACCAACGAAAAGCTCTGCAATCTCGCAACCAATGGACCGCTCCCGCTCCTCGAAGCGCGGCTACTACAACAACAACGACCAGGACTCGCCGCCGCCCCGCTCCAAGCCCCGCTTTGACCGCCGCGGCGGCGGCGGCGGCCCGAACCCTAACGCCAACAACTACCACCGCCGCGGACCCCCCGGCGGCGGCGGCGGTCCCGACCGCCGCGGCAACTTTCTCCCCCCGGACGCCGGGCCCCCCCGTTCCAGTCCCCGCCGCCTCCCCCTTCCAACTCTGCGCCTGTGGGGGCCGGGGGCCGGGCGGCCCCAGCCCGACCACCTCCTTCCGCATCATCTGCCCGGAGTCCAAGACCTACGGCTTCCCGGCCAACTTCATCGTCAACGCCCAGGACGACAGCGGCGCGATCATCACTATCCACGCGCCCTTCGCCGGGGATCCCGTCCGTGTCATCGAGACGGCCGACGGCGCGCCGCGAGAGTCGGATGGCCGCCCGCCGATGTTCTCGCCGGCACAGGAGGCGCTCCTCATGGTGCACCGGAGGATCCTGGAGACGCAGCCTGATGACGGGGATGATGACAACGAGTACGGGCCCAGGGGCAAGGATGCTCGGGACCGCGGCAAGGTGACCACGCGCCTCGTCGTGCCGCGGCAGCATGTAGGATGCCTGCTTGGCAAGGGTGGCAAGATCATCGAGCAGATGAGGTCCGAGACCAAGACGCACATCCGGATCCTGCCTCGCGACCAGAACACTCCGCGGTGTGTGTCGTTGTCGGAGGAGGTTGTACAGGTATGGTGCCTGCTACAATGTTGTAAACATTCCAACTCTAGTTTTGATATAGAGCATTAACATCTGTATTTTGAGTGGAATATAAGATATGCCACCGCTCCATTCTAAACTGTTAGCTGAACTAAAAATGGAAACAAATGTGGGTTAACAAATTATGTTATTTGATTGAGAAGACTTGGACTGAAGCCAAATCAACCCGATGAATGTTCACCTACTCCTTTAGGTTAGCAAGCGAATGCTGCATCTCCTGCGTACATCGAGGTTTGCTTCCCGTGATGATCTTCTGATGTGGCACTTAGTGCCATAGCCGCTGTCCCATTGGAAAGTATTACTTGCGTGTAAGGAGACACGGGAGGTAAGCAAGTGAACAAGTTATGGCATCCATGTTTTGCAGTTCTCCAGTACTTCAGATTGGAGACTAATCAATCAAGATTCCTGCACCAGAAGCCAAGATGGAAACTAAAACTAATTTTTAGACACCCTGAGATGTTCCAGATCGGATTAGTCCGAGTTCCAGTCTGATCACTAATTTCGTAGTTGGTCGGGTGCCATTCAGATTGGAGATAAGTTGTGCACTTCTTTGTTCCAGGGGTGTTACCACGTTGAGTTAGTTGGAAGGGAAAAGTGCGTGGAGAGATAAACCAAGAGAAATTTGTGTGCAATTATGTTTTTCTAGTATGAGTCCTCTATTTCCCTTCCTATGTGTTTATTCCTTCTACCGAGTCTGTTATGGTTTTCTCAAGTTCGTTTGCTTTCACGTGGAGTGACATTGCAGTGGTATAATGATAATCATTGGCGTAGTATAGAAAAAGAGTGAATTTGTTTCCAGAGATGCAAACAATAATAAGAAGCTTAAGGTTAGAGACGAATTAAACAGATGAATGTTCAACTCCTCTGATATAATATAGTGAGTGAATGCCCGTCTGCTACGTACCACAAAATCAGGTTTCTGTGATGACCTTAACCTTTCCCTCCTAGCTCTCACGATTCTGTTGACTGATCACCCTTTCTCACTTTCCCAGGACATGTCATGCCAGTCTGGTAGCTATGCATTTTTTCTGGAAACGTTTTTTGTTGCTAAACTTATTTAGTGATAGCTTAAATCGCATGCATTGTCAAACTAACTGTGTTCCAGGTAGTCACTGATTGTTCCAGATTCAGCTTCCTCAAAATAGGCTTCAGTCCTGATACATTGACATTAAGTTAATTTAGAAGTGGCTTTAACCTGCCGGTTTCTTGGTGGAGAACTATCTGGCCTTCATTGTTTCTTAGCAACATATAATTGTGATTGTGATTTTAGATGCGTGGATGGACAAATTACTTTTGTTCCCATTTTTTTTACTGTAAATCTTATCATTCTGAGGTGTATTATTCTCATGATATGTCATTACAGATTGTTGGAGAAGGGAATTGTGTTAAAAAGGCTGTAGTAATCATCTCTGACCGTCTGAAGGAAAGCTTACACCGTGATCGTGGTCCCTTCCGTGGACGGAATTCACCAGACGATCGCATTTCTCAGGCCGATGAATACATGGGTGGTGCTCAGCCGATGCCTGTATTTGAAGAACCTTATGCCCGATTTGATCAAATTAGAAATAATGGTAGCATGGAGCCACCAGGATATGACTTTGATTCAAATGGTAGCAAGTTCAATGAACATCCAGAGCTCCCGTTTGATGAAATCATATTTCGAATTCTTTGCCCAAATGACAAGGCTAACAGTTTAGTAGGATCACGTGATGGAATAATAGAGATGTTGCAGGTTGATGTTGGTGTTGATGTTAGGGTTACTGATCATATTTCTGGATCTGATGAAAGGACTCTAGTCATCACATCTAGAGAGGTAAATGGCATTACTCATGTTCTTGTACTTTATCGCCCTGCACACTGTTCTAGAACTTGAGTACCTTATGAATGTGTTTTCTGTATACTACCATGGATCTAAATACCGCATGTAGTGATTATATGTCTCTAATGGTTTGGTGGTGTCAGTACCTAAATAATACTTGTCTTTTTGGACATGTCATAAGTCATACTTTTAAAATTTTGACTAGAAATATTTTTCAGATATATAGATTGAGAACTTGTAAATCATATGTTTAGATTTTTATCAAAAATTATATTCATAATATAAAGTGTGTGTGTATGTGTGTGTTTTATACATATACATATATTATAGTGAAAATTAGTGATCAAAGGTAAACTTGCAGACCATGTCAATGTTGAAAACGACATTTATTTGTGATATGTAGTGTGTACCGAGATAATGTGTTCATCGAGAGTGAAAACTGGAAAGTAGCATTTTCCAACATATCACCCAATAGTTCACTTGGAACACTCCAACGTGGTGTCATGGTTTGAATTCGATACCAGTGCCAACGGTGGTCAAGTGCACTGGCCAGTTTCAGCCTGAGATAAGAATTTAGGAGTTGAGGAGTTAGAAGATAGGTTTGCTTACTTTGAACAGTGAGTTTGGATTTTATCTCTAGTTCTATCTGTTGGGTGGTCTGTATAATGGTGTGTTATATCAATAAACGGAAAGCACGGAGTTATCTCCAATCTATGTTTGATGATATTTGTTAATCCTATCTCTAACTGCAAAACGGTTTATGTAAGTGCTGGAACGGAGGCTAAACTTGAAAGTAGCAGTTTCGAACATATACCCATTAGTTTTTCTTGTTATACCTGTAAAATTATAAGAGTTGTAAGGTTCTGGGAATTTTTTCTTTACAGTTTTTTTTTTCAAATGACTGGACATAAGCTACCGTTGGTCAAATGTGTAAGAATTAGATTGAAAGTGGAAGTAAATTGTTTCATGGTATCACAGTGTGTATGAACTTATATAGTCTTACGCTTGCTTGTGGTTAGTTCTGAAGCACATTAATAAATAATTGAACTGAATAGTTAGTTGGTTGCCTGTTGGTTTATTACTGCACATGTCAGTTGGACTAAGCAGGTTTTGTGGTCAAATTACTCCTCCACAACACAACATGTTCAATTCTTCGAAAAGGAAGAAAGACACACCATGTTTCAAATTTGAAGAGCCTTTCATGGCTTAAGTGCTTTTAGGAAGCATGGTAAGCATATGTATGCTCATTGATGAGCAGATAGTTGTGAGTTTATACAAAATCTTAGATTCTCGAATAAGAGTTTAGGTCCGACGATTTCTCAAAATTACATTGTAGCTTTCAGAAATTATATAACCAGTTACATGTATTCAGCAAACTCGTGTATCAATATAGTTACATATAAACCTGCTTCTTCAGGTGCATAGTATATTTTCTCCTCAATATGTTACTGATTGTGCTACTGATCTAAAGTACCATCACTTAGTTGGTTGCTAACTTGGAGAGTTAACTTGCTCTAACGGTCTTTGACTTGTTGCCTGACAAGACTCTGCTCTTAGTTACTTTATGATTTTCACCAGCTGTGTATGTTCTGTAGTTATCTAATTTGAATGAAACTAAGATATGTTAGCTAAGTTGCATGTTTTATGTATATGCAGTTTCCTATTTTCAGCTCTACCGAGCAACTCTAGTTGAACAACAGCAGTATTTGCTTGTGTGTAACCGTACTTTGGCCTTATGTCATGACACAGAAATACTTTAATGCCTGTATTATTTTAAATACAAAAGTTTGTTTTAGTTGAAGTGTTATGCACACGTATATTTCAGTTTGTGTTAATTGAATTTTGGGATCTCCTTTTCCCTCACGGGTTTCATTTTTATACTTAACGTATCCTTGACTTTATATAGGGCCCAGATCATGAGCTTTTTCCAGCTCAGGAAGCATTGCTGCACATTCAAACCCATATCGTAGATCTTGGCCCTGACAAGGATAACATTATCACGACAAGGTTACTTGTCCCTTCAAGTGAACTTGCTTGCTTTGAGGGAAGGGATGGATCCTTATCTGATATACAGAGACAAACTAGCGCAAATATACAGATATTACCAAGGGAAGAACTTCCATCTTGCGCTCTAGAATCTGATGAGCTTATACAGGTTGGTCTTCATTGGCTGTAAACCTTCACTTCTATTTTTTAGAATCTAACCAGGTGGCCGAGCTCTATGTGCGACAACATGGATGTTTAATTGCAGTCTTTTTTGGAAGTTCATATCAATTATTTATGAGGGTTGCAGATGCGATTTCTGTGTCAATAGGCTAGAGTTAGCTTTGTTGGAGTACAGCAGGGTCTTGTTTCTCTCTTCCTTTTTTGAGCCAAACAGGAGTTATCCTGTTTCTTAGTCACTTCTTGCTCATGAGGAATGAGCTTTAAGTTATACGTTAAAAAATTATAAAAATATTCTATGTTGCCTACACGGATGCAAAAGTTATATATTTTTTGAGTTAGAAGTTCATTGGCCATTTACAACGTTATGTTTTAACAGATTGTAGGAGAGATTAGAGCTGCTCGGAATGCTCTGATGCAACTAACTACGAAATTACGAAGTTACTTATACCGTGAGATGTCTGGCCCTAACCAAGTTGGCAGCATTAATCTACATGGATCCATTTCTCCAGTGAAAGGCTCACCTCGTGGACTGTACCCTGGAAATGACCTTCCAATGGCTATGTACCAACAACCACCACCACAAATGGCAACGTCATGGCACTCAAAGGTATCTCTGAAGTATTTTTACTCCTGATGTTCTCTGGTACCTCTGTCTTTGTCTTTCACAATGTGTTTAGTTGTACCCCCATACATCAATTTACTATTAATCTAAGTATCAGTAGGTTGTAACCTTGCACTCTTCATGGCAGAGCATAACAGTTGCCTAAATAATTCGTAATCATAGGGATATTTTTTACTATATGATGTTAATATTTGTACTGTGTGCAGTAGAGTTATAGTCATCTTACTCTTCTAGTAGTATTATTTTATCTGGAGTCTGATGATTATGTTGGGACTGCAATGTTTAATTGCAGGATAGTGGACTTAGTGCAAGTGGATCATTTGAGCAAGGGAGCAACATTAATGATGATATGAGGCAAACTGCTCCAAAACGGTAAGCTTGTGTGAACGCTGTCAATTCTTCTGTGTTGATCCATGACCACCTTACTTTTTCTTCTCCATCAGATTTGCTGTCCCCCTAGTCACTAGAAGCACTTTGGAAGTCGTCATACCAAACAGTGCAGCCTCAAGCCTCAGCATGAGGGCTGGGAGCAAGCTTGCCCAAATAAGCGAGGTGCCGTATATCCTGACTTTCTTCTGTTGCGAACTAAAGGACGGTAGGTACTTTCTTCACCATTCTAACTTTCTAACCTCTGTTGGAAACAGATGTCTGGTGCATCTGTCACACTTGCTGAAGATAGACCTGGAGTCATGGAGAAGGTTGTTCGAATATCTGGTACGCCTGAGCAGGCCGACAAAGCTCAGAGCTTGCTCCAGGGGTTTATACTTAGCAGTGAGTCTCTCTCGCCCCCACCCTATCTTTGAATTATTCCCTCATCGTCTGCACTGTGAAATGTATAACTCTTATTCCCTTTCCACTGCCAGTACAAGACGACATGCCGTCGGGCTAGTGGAGTCGCTGCCGTGTCTTACCCATCGCATGGTCAATAGGGCCATTTGTCTAATTCTTTTAAGAATCTCCTGCCTACTTTAGGTGGAGTGCATGAGTTCATGTGAGGTATTTTTCTCCAAGTTGTACGAGTTTTCCTTGATTAAGCCTTGTGTTTTTATGTGTAAAAGTGTTCATGTATGATATTAGCTGTTACGTTATGTCAAGCAGCGAGAATGTGGCCTTTTTCACATTAGAATGAACATGCTTAAAGAACACTGCGGATAATGGGGGATACTTCTACCAGTAACCATTTATGAAACTTGTACCAGCTGTTACTCGTTTTGGGATTTCCGGCATTTTATAAGCTCGTTTTGGGATCTTGATGTAGTGTACCGGGCATATTATAAGCTCGTTTTTGGTTTGCTGCATACATTAATGACAGTTGGCCATGTTTCTAGATGTTGTAAAATGCTGTCAACACTGTATTCATGTTGCAAGATACTATGCTGCATACAAACACGCGTGATGATTCTTCTTAAGAGATTTGCTACAGGTGACTGAATCCTTACCTCTACTGCCAATAAAGATACTTAGAAAATTACAACGATAAGATGCACCAGAATCTTAAGCTAGATCGAACAATGAGGGAGGCAACTGACACTCCGCCCCTGGCACTCTCATCACAGATTATTCTCAAACCCATTCTCTGAGTGAATAATGATCATCATGACATAATGGTCATGGCATCTCAACACTGGTAGTACCACATAATGAGGCAAATAATGGATTACAAGGACACCAGACAACAATTGTTATTCACCCAATTAAGATCTCAGAAGCCCCCACATCCAAAATTGGCAGACTGACCTCCAGTATGAGACAGACATGAAACAAACAAACACATCTCAATGCTTCAAACTAGCAAGTTTGGCAACAATCATTCATATATATCTCAGGATTAGCTGCTCCATAACAATACCATGAACAGAGTGATCGAGAAGCATCACTGGCGATCATTAAACCCATTCTTATGCACATGCCAGATTTTTAACTCATATCACAGTTTACACCCAATCCTAGTATAACCTAGCAGAAACAACACAATGCGTAAAAAAAGTAACCTGATCATAGCAGAAAGAACACCAGGCCAAATAAAGAGGCAAAACATGGATCACAAGGAGAGGAGAGGAAAGCTAGACATCTGGTTTCCACCGAATTTCAATCTATTCCTTTGACAATGCCAAGAATACATGATTGCTTAAATCCACCAGGTCAAACAACCAAAACCAGACAAACCTATGTCTAATGTTCAACCAGATCATGATATGGCAGCATCAAACTTGTCATAAACACGACAGCAATCCAACACTTGTGGGACCAGCTCAAACTATAATGGTCTCTAGGCGAACTATGAACCACCATATTCATCAACCAACAAGAGCTCACCATAGATAAGGTAGCAGCACACTACAAGAACAGAACAGAAAGGATAAGACAGATGGAAGACCAACTTATATCAGACCTACAGACTCGAGTTATCCCATCAGGGCTTGAAGATCGCACAACACACCCAGATCCCAAATTGCACCCAAATCCTAGTCGGCCTGGGGGCGAATCAAGCAAGCAGAGAACATGAATATCGATACCATAATCATCATGACCATCATATGGTAGCCTAGAATTGTTGCAAACAGTAGTAATACAAGGATAATAAATCCGACGACAATTATTGGACCACCCTCAAATCAAAACATAACGATTTCTCGTCAGACCATCCATCAATCCACAACATCCCACCACCACCATAGATAGACAGATAAGGTAGCAGCAGACACACTATAAGATAGAATAGAACAGAAAGTATATCGATGTAGGACAAACAGAACAGGAAGCTGATTAGATCTTGTCGATGTCCTCGTCCTCGAACTGGATGTAGTCCTCGTCGTCGGCGTTGTCCTCTGGCCCGTCGACGTCGACTCCCTCGTTGAGCCTGAGCGTGTCGGGGAGCTCCCCGTAGGCCTTGAGCAGCCTGGACTCGTCGTTCATGTACTTGAGGATGACGTCGGCCTTGTCGTCCTGGTAGTCGCGGAGGCCGACGAGGACGATGTCGCCCGCGGCGATCCAGACCTTCTTGTGCATCTTGCCCCGGATGTGGCAGAGGCGCTTGGTGCCGTCGACGCAGATGGCCTCGCAGCGGCCGTTGCCGAGCATCCGCGTCACCTGCGCGTACTCCTGCCCGTCCTCCTTGAAGACCAGCTCGCGCTTGTCGTCGTCGGCCTCGTTCTTCCCCCTCTTGCGGTTCTTGCCTCCCTTACCCTTGTTCTTCGGCATGGCTGGATTGGATCGGTCGCGGCGGAGAAGAGGAGAGGAGACGAAACCCTCGGTTGTAGATCGAGATGGGGAACGGTGGCGGTGCGGCTTGCGGTTTTTTGGGTTCGGCTTTGGCTGCGGGTTGGGCTATATAGGTGGGGAGCGGTGGAGGACGATGAGGGGATCCTGGACCGTCGGATTTAGGGTTGTGAGCGGTGGACGGCTAGGATTCGGCGATGGAGTGCCGTGCACGGGTGGGTCTCTGGAGAGGGGAGGGAGTTCGTGGGTGGACACCAGGACTCCGAAGTGGGGAACGACGGGGCGAAGGGATTTGATTCTGAGCGGATTGGACTCTTGCAGCCTGTTTGGTAACTTTGGGGAAAGGGATTAGGAATTTAGAGGAGGGAGTTTGTTAGGAGATTAGGCTTGGGAAGTTGATTATTAGTCCTAATCCCACGTTTGGTATGAGGTGGGAATTAGTAGGGGGAATTCACATAACGTCGAGCAGCAGCATGAAGCGACGGTTGTCGTCGCCGCGTACAGCTTGCCGACGTCCACCCCGTGGCCTCACGGAAGAACATATGCTTCGACGCTGCTCATGTAGCATGCCGCACTTGACAACCCTCGATGAGGGAGACCTCGCGGACGCACGCGTCGACCCTCTTGTAGCCTGACGGACTTGTCAACAATCGCCGGATTTTGACGGAGATCCTTGCAGATTTAGCTTCTGCATCATTCCTCAAGCATGAGCACACACGTACATGTAAAAATCCAGGAGGAGTAGCTTCGATCGATTCAGCTTGCCGTGGTTAATGAACTTAATCGTCATTAAATATAATTTAATTAAAACATCGTTATCACTGATTAAGCCTGGTCGGTGACTCTTGTAAAGAAGAAGACAAAAAAAATCGATCTATCAAGACATGAAGGAGGAAACGAAATTAGAAACGGGAATTGATCTGATGACCTCTTGATGCGAAATGCTCGCAAAATCACGAACGATGCCGCTGCTTTGGCAAAGCTTTTCCCTGGGTTTTCGGTTCCTTCCATCGTCGGACGCCACGGCCAATGCAATGTTTTTTTTTTGCCAAGTCTCAATCTCAGCTGAATTACCAGGGGTACCTAGGGAAGAGATAGGGGGAGTTGTCCATCTAAATTCCCTTTCCCCAACCGTGCTCAACTCCCATTGCCCCCAACCATACGTGGGAATTTACATCCCATGCCGTTTTAATTCCCATTCCCTGGTCATAACTCCCTCCAAACAAACACGCTGTTGGAGTTGGAATCCAGTCCTACGACATCAGGTTGAGTAGTGCTCAAGGAATCCAACCTTCATCAGTAGCCAAAGAGAACTTGGAAAGGAAAATCCACGTATACCTATGATCCTTTTTTATGACGGCAATCGGGTGCCACTAGCTAGAGGGAACCCTTCGCGAAGGTAACTTCCTAGGCGTAGGGAGCGTGTCCGTCTGACACGTGGTGGCCTGGTAAAGGTGGAAAAAACAAAGTTGAACACTGCCTGGTGACTGTCAGCCACTCGCGCGCGTCGCGTACACGTCCATCCGCGGACGAGGCACCGCGATGCTGCGATGCGCGTGACGGCCGGCCGGGGGAAGCCCCCCCGTGAGCGTACATGCATACAGCCCCATGGATCACGTACATCCAGGTCCACGTATATCAGTTCAAAAAAAAGGTCCATGTACATCCGTGCCCCGCGCGCGTACTCTAGCCCCACGTCGTATCCGTGGCCTCCGCATCCTACTGCACTTTCCGAAGCAAGTACAACAATATTTAGTACTTCACAATACACAGTAAGAAATACAAAAAATAGAATACAATGTACAAATTAAACAAAAAATGTGTACAAATTACATAGATAACAGTGTACAAACTAAAAATTTGAGATGTACAACTATACAGACACAGGTTGTACAACTACATAACACAGCTTGTACAACTAGACAGATACATGTTGTACAGACATAGGTTGTACAGCTATACAGACACATGTTGCACAACTACGCAAACACAGTTTGTACAACTAACAGGTTGTACAACTAAAGAGACACATGTTGTACAACTATACAGACATAGGTTGTACAAATAGACAGACACAGCTTGTACAGACACATGTTGTACAATTAGACAGACACAGTTTGTACAGACACATGTTGTACTACTATACAGACACATGTTGTACAACTAGGTAAACACAGTTTGTACAAACACAGGTTGTACAACTACACAGACACGGATTGTACAACTATATATAACCGGTTGTACAAAAAAAAGTTCGTCGAAATCTATCAACATGGGATCTAGTTTTGAAGATCTCGACGCGATGGAGATCTACCGGGAGCTCCACAAGGTCACCCTCTAGCAGACCAATGATGCCATCGTCGAGTGTGTCATGGAGATCTACCGCGATAGCATGGTGAGCGAGGAGGCTTTCCGCCAGCTCATGACCACCGAGTGGCAAGCCATGTCAGAGCTGAAAGCCGAGAGGGTGGCATCCTTCGCTGCTCGCGAGGCTGCTCGCCCGCGAAGTAGGAGTGCTGGAGAGCAGGAGGCGGGCAGACAACACTGCGTGGTGGAGAGTGTGTTGTGTGTGTCGTCAGGAGAGGCGCACACGTGCGCGTGCATAGGCGGAGAGGCATCGACTGGTGCTCGAAGCCACGACGGAGAGGAGTTGGCTGGTTGGCGCGGGAGACGAACGCCGGTGAGGCTGCCCCCCCCCCCCCCCCCCCCCCCTCGTACTTCATCGAACCGGCGACGAATGACATCGATGTTGGATCCTCTCATGTGGTCGGCCCGATGGTGAATGACAAGGAGGCTGGACCCAATGAGTCCTCTCCGGTACCTAGATTAGGTTTTAGTTAAATTTTAATTTGTCTAATTTTCAATAAAAATCGATGTGTTTGTTTTAATTTGCGAGTGTTCAATTAAAAAAAAAACTTATGCGGGACATTTGTCCAACACCTCCAATAGCAGCACCCCATTATGCCGGACATTTGACCAACACCTCCGATAGCGGACACATTTTTGGGGATGCCGAACATATTTTCGGCCGTCCGTTGCAATGCTTTTCATCCAACTTTCAAGAAAATACACACTTATGTTGAAGCCTTCCGTGTATTTGTTGTTTTTTGTGCCAACAAAAGTTGATATTTTTCTCATGAAAGCTTGTAATGTTTTTAAAGGATTTCTCAAATTTGGTACGCATTCACTCTGAGGCTACTGTGATCATATAGTTTTGTATATATTTTTGTTATATATTCCTATGAGAGGGAGTGGTGTTTTGACTTCCGAGTGCACATACATCTTTTATTTAAATAAAGGTGCGCGCATAGATTTTACCATGCTATTTGTTCGCAAAGTAGTTTCACCAAAATCAACACCTTTTGTGTCTTGTGTAAAAAGACAAAAAAAAGTCTTGTGAAAAACCTTATTTTAGTACCATGACACAAAAAAATATTGATTTTCAGGGAAACAACTTTGTGAACACGTAAATTGTGAAGATATATCTGCGATTTTCTTTTGATTTTTTTCAACATTTTAAAATATGTTTTTCAAATAGCGGGTGAACATAGTGGATTTCACCCTACGAAAATCATTTTCCTGAAGGTGACCTGTCTGTATAGCGTTTCATCTCTAACTATATCAAAGACGAAACCTTTTCTCGGCCTCTCAGCGTCCGTGCACTGTAGCTATCTATAGTGTTTACTGTAGATTGCTACAGTACTACAGTGCAGCGATCCGCACCGTCGCCCGGCGATCGGACGGTCCACAGAGACCACCGTGATGGTTTTGCAAAAACACCCCTCATTAATTCAGAGCCTGCTCCGTGGTCCACGATTTTACGAGGAAAAGGACCTACCTGCGAATAATGGAAACCTCAGGGGCTTTGCTGCAAAAACCACACACAAATCGCTCCCCCTGCTTCTCTCTCCCGCACGGCAACGGAGCCGCCGCCGCCGCCGACGCGCCGTGCGGCCGCCACGCACCTCCTCCGACGAATCCACGGCAACAGCGAGCTTCGCCGCCTCGCCCTACCCCTCTTCGCGAAGTATCGTTTCCCGGAACAACCAGACTCGCCGCCGGACCACCGCGGTTCGCCTCGCCGTCCGCCGCCGCGGAATTGCTCGCCGCCGGCGAATCCGCTCACCATTTCATTCGCCCCGCCGCCCGTTCGGGTCGCCTCCATCCCCTCTTGCAGATCCACATAATCTCAGCCTCCCGCGAGTTCGTCGCAGCCCGGCCGCGAGCTCCGCAACTCTGGCATCTCCGCCGCTTGCTCACGTCAAGAAATGACGTCAGCCCGCTCCCTGACATGTGGGGCCCTCTGTCAGCGTGAGAACAATTGCGAAAAATATAGATTTTTTTTTAAAATTCATATCTTTTAAACCATAAGTCAAAAAACAACAACTAACGTACCAAAATTTTCAGAAAAACAAAATCTTAACGGCTAAAACATTTCCATGCACAAATACCTATCTGAAAAAAATGCAGCACACATCAAAATGCTCCTGCAAAAAAATAATATAAAACTACTTATATATAAAAAAAATACATGTTCGAAAATTCCAAATTGTTCAAAATTTGAATAGATTTATCTATGGAAAAAAATACAACCACATTGGCATTTAAATCCAAAATTTCATATTTAAGTATTCTAAAATTTTAAAATCCTTTCAAACCTAATCATTTTCTGAACGGGAAAAAAAACAAATTTTAATAACTTTCCAATTTGAACAATTTTTCACATTTGAACACTTTAAAAACGTAAATTTTTCTGCAATCCAACAATTTCCTCATATAAACAATTTTTGAATGTGTACGTTTCGAACTTTGAATTGTACGTTTCAAACTTTTAATTACAACCATATTGGGCCATTTAAATCCAAATTCCAACCACCGGAAAAAAATACAACCACATTGGCATTTAAATCCAAAATTTCATATTTAAGTATTCTAAAATTTTAAAATCCTTTCAAACCTAATCATTTTTTGAACGGGAAAAAAACAAACAAATTTTAATAACTTTCCAATTTGAACAATTTTTCACATTTGAACACTTTAAAAACGTAAATTTTTTCTGCAATCCAACAATTTCCTCATATAAACAATTTTTGAATGTGTACGTTTCGAACTTTGAATAGTACGTTTCAAACTTTTAATTACAACCATATTGGGCCATTTAAATCCAAATTCCAACCACCGGAAAAATATAAAAAATATATTAAAAATAACTATTTTTGACAGAAAATAAACATGTTTGAATAACTCAAATTGACTAAAATTTGCATAATTTTACAAATAAAAAAAACCATACTTCACCATTCCGACTAAAAAAACAAATTTACATGTTTCAAAAAATTTAAATGACCTTCAAACATGATCATTTTGTAAACAGTAAAACATTTTAAATTTAAATAACTTTCCCTTAACATATCAACATGAACACAAAAAAATAGACGTTGCCTGTTTGTGGCAAACGATCAAATTCCAAACTTGAATATTTCAAATTAAAATAACTTCCAAATCTGAGCATTTAACAAACAGGGAAAAAAATGCAATTATGAATATCTTCCCAATTTTAATTTTTTTTAGTTCAAACAACTTCTAAGTGTAAACTTTTTTTTATAGATCACAACAAAAAACTATCTAAACAACTTTTGAATGCGGATATTTACAAATTTGAATTTTTTACACCACTGTATTTCTTCTCTTCCCAAATTTATTTATTTACAAATTCGAATAACTTATAAGTGTAGACTTATTTTTATAAATTACAACAAAACAAAAAATAAACAACTTTTAAATGCGGATATTTACAAATTTGAATTTTTTACACCACTGTATTTCTTCTTCTAACGACGCAGACGCGGCATCTGCCGCGCTAAACAATGGTGTCTCATGTTGAGCTACGGTTGTCTCATTAGATGAATATGAATATTTATAGAAAAATGCAAATTCATTTCCTCCAATTATGGACTGATTTTAAATTGAATTTACTAAATAGCCATATAATGTACTTCCTCTCATTATTGAGTTAAATTAAAAATTTAAGACAAAACACAAACATAGCACAACAATTCGAATAAGTTAAAATTGAATTATGCAATTCAACTTAATGAATATTCAAACAGAACATAACTCTCCCTAATTATGTAGCCAAATTTAAATAATGCTTTATTACATGCACATTCTAAAAAATCACAAGTCCATTTTCCTCTAAAGATGGATTGAATTTAATAGGTGCTAATACAATATATTTCCTCTAACCAAGAATCTACATTACATATTTACGACGAAATACGAACATAATATTTCGACATAACCATAATATACTTCCTCTACTTATGGTGTTAGATAAGAAAAATATGGCAAAATGTAACCATATTTAATTATTTCAATTTATCTAACCTATTTGGAAGTGATACATCTTACATCTCTCTAGCTCCGTAGTTACATTTTAAAAAAATGGTTGATTAGATGGATATTTCGACAAAATGCAAATTCATTTCCTCTAACTATGGATTGATTTCAAACTAAATTTAATAAATGCTCATACAACTTATTTCCTCTGATTATTGAGTTCAGTCAAATATTTAAGACAAACCACAAACACATCATACCAATTCAAATAGGTTCATATTTACACATAATGTAACTAAACTCCCTCCAATTATGCAGTTCAATTTAATAAACGCTCAAGTTGAACTTACCTCTCTCTAATTATGTAGTTCAATTTAAATAATGCTTCACTACATGCATATTCCAATAAATCACAAATTCATTTCCCCTACAGATGGATTGTATTTAATAAACGCTAATACATTTTTTTTCTTTCCTTTTGCTTTGCAACAAAACAACATCGGAATAATGATCACCATGAAGCAAAAAAAAAAATTCAGCACATTTTAGCTTACAAAACAACTATATAGATGCATTAAACAAACAACTTCACCATTTCTAATCACAAAATATAATACGTAACCAAAACAACAAAACCAAGTCACATTGACAAAAATATCCACCTAGGGCGCGACGTGACGACGCGCCAAAATTCAACTACCCATGACATTTTATGACATGCATACCTTATGGCACCCTCAAACAGGTTTTAATCACCATCACTCTATCAGCCTGTCATAATATTTATTTAATATGCATTTAGCTAATGATGAAGCATCGTTTCACTAAAAATAACCGCAGTATACTCATAACAAATACCAAATTTATTTCAACATTTCAATTTCGTCAACATTTCAACACGACACGAACAAACTTTCCCCAAATGTCAAAACAAATACAAATGAATTGTTCTAATTCCAATTAAATATTGACGTCAAAATACAAACATGTTTGAGCATTTCAAACCTTCACATATTTGAATATTGTACACAATATATCAAAAATGCACACAAAAAATGCTACCTATTCATAACAAAACAAACAAATGTTTCAACACTCCAATTTAGTCAACATTTTGGTTAAGAAAATATATATATATATATTGCACAAAAAAAATCTGACGCCACGCCAAAATTCAACTAGTCATCAATTCATCATCCATCCCTGTGCCTCGGACCTCCTTCCGACGGAAACACAGGTCTCCAGATTCCGGTACGCACCGAAACTCCCTCCTGCCATGGTTCTCTTTGCCTGACCCGGCCACGACCGGGTTTCGCGCTAACCTCGCGCGCCCTCTCCCTTTGCTTCTTGGACCAGGATCTGCACCGTACCCGACTCGAATCGCGCGAAGATGGAAGTCGGCGGCAGCGGCAGCGGCGGCGCTGACCTGAGGAGCAGCATCAAGAAGTGGAAGATCATCTACCCGGTGTACCTCAACTCCAAGAAGACGGTGGCCGAGGGCCGCCGCATCGCCGCCGCCAAGGCCTGCCCCGACCCCACCTGCATCGAGATCGCCGACAGCTGCGCCTACCTCAAGATCCCTCGCGCGATTGAGGTGATCCATATCGTCGTTCGCCCCTTCTTGTCCTTAAAAACTTGCAGTCTTGGGGATTCCCTTTGTTCTTCCTCAGATTGATTATATACGGGCGTTGATGTTTGGAATGCTGATGGTGTATATATGCAGTTGGATAAGGCGTATCCCCGAGATTTCTTCCAGGTGGGGAGGGTGAGGGTGCAGCTCACCAATGATGACGGCTCCCCAGTCAATCCTGCAATCAGAACAAGTAAGCGCTAAAACTGCTGGCTGGTCCTGGAAGGCCTCTTGACTTTCATCTAAGTATTGTTTGATATAGTGGAAGCTATGCACTGTGAATAAAGGTTAAGATCATCATATACTATATACGCTTCACACCGTTTCAACCTATTCCAAATCCTGTTAGTGCAGCTAGTAGAGCTGTCAGGGATACATATGTGCTATGCTAATGTTTTGATATCCTGCAAATTCACACTGTCATCTTGAATTGCTTGCACATGGTTTGTGATGACTTGCCCTTTTTTGCGTGATATGTTTTACCCTATTGACTATTATATTCAGATAGTGATGCTGTGAAGTGTGATTAAGTTGTGGATGTCTAGTGCATTTAGAGTACAACGCAATGTAATATTTCAACTATAGCATTCAGCGGATTCAATGTCTGATTTTTTAATATTTTCAGATTTCTTGATTATTTCATGCTGCACTTAGTTAGACTTGGTATACCTCCTAAGCCCAAACCGATAGACAATCTTTTTCACAAATCAGATCTATGTGTGGCCGATTCGTCTCAACATCCTGATGCCTATTTCCATTTGATTCGGTCAATAAATAACAAAACATTAAACATTGATTATGAAGAGTTAACTTTATAGGAGAAGTGAAGTTGCTGATATGGGTGAATAAACTTAGTAACCATAGTACGAGGCATACTAGATGACATATGAATAAATAAGAAATCATTTTAAAATGTAAGAGATGATGGTAACACATTTTATAAACATAATAATGGTTAAACAAAGTTACTTATCCAATATTGCAGTGTAAAGTCAAGTTCAAGAGTTCTTCAGACAAGGCACTTGTCATTCTCCAAGCCTGTGTAGTCCTAGTATGTCGGACAAGTCTCTGCAAACTTACAAAAAAACACGAGAATATTCAATGCACAATGTTTCCACAGCTTGGCTTGTTTTGGTGTGTACAGGAATTATCCTGAACCCTTGTCCGTCATACCATGATTAACTAATAAAGGGTAAGCTTGGAGATTGAAAAGAAAGAGACAAGGTTGCGATGGAGTACATGAACCACATTGATATGCTCCCCTTGACGTTAGTTGGTAAAACAGTTTTTTTTAGTGTTTTCCTTATGCAAATTGATTTTTTGCTTATGCAACTGGCAATTTTTTCTGGTTAATGAGTTTTGGAGCATAGTAAGTAAAGAAATACATAACATAGAGGATAAGGCCATGCTTGTGAAGGATCTGAGGGAAGGGTTTTATAGGACTCCAAATCTTACACCAGAAAATGACATATAAGGAGATCTGATGTAGTCCTGGAGCTTAAGGTTATGTTCGGATTGTGACCAACATGCACCTTAAATATTTTTTGACCATGGCCGAAAAAGTGGTCTTTGTTTGGATGGTTGCCAACTTCTTGGCATGCCAATGCCACTTAACCAATTCTAGTTCATTCTTGTAGCCAATGTTGACTAACTCATGGACAAGCAAAACCTAAACTACTTCTTTGGGTTTGCAAATGTTTGTTAGGGCGACCTTGGGCATAAACCAAAATCCGCCCTAAACAATCATATTTGCAAAATAAATATTCCGTATTTGAGCTATCAAGAAATGAAGTATTGTTGACAGAAAATGAAGTATTTTTGGCTTTCTTTTGTCCAAATTTTATGTAGATAGATAGTTTAGGAGATCTCGTGATCGCTATACGTGGTTTGTACTTCATATTATGAGATTATGTAGCTAGATGCAACAATGTGAGCTAAAGGGCTGGTAACTCATGGTGCTAATTCTACTATATATAAAAGGGGGAAGAATCCCCCTCCTGTCATTCGTCCACGTCGCCCTAATTGTCCCAGCCGTCCGATCGTCCGAATGAACGCCCCCGATGCAGCCACGTCTCCCGGGCACTGTTCATACCCCATTTTAGACCAATCAGGGCACGCCACGTCGCCCGGTCACCACCGGTGGACTCCGGTTCCGCCGGTCACCGCGCAATTTTGCACAAAAGCCACTCGCACAACGCGGCCTCAACCCGCAGTCCACAATATTGCATTGCAGAGGACCTATTAGTAAAAACAAAAAACCTCGCGTACTTTTCTGCAAAAACGCCACCGCACATCCCCTCCTCCTTCTCTCTCTCCCTCACGACCGCGAGCTCGCCGCCGCCGGCCAGCGCCACCGCTGGACGCATCCCCGCTCGAATCCAAGGTCGCAGGGAGGTGCGCCGCCGCGACCTCCACCTACTGGCCGACGGACGCATCCTGGGGTGGCCGGAATCGGCCGGATTTTGTCGCTGCCGTCCTCCGGATGCGCCGCCGTGGTTTCGGCTGCCGGAGGCCGCTCCGGCGACCATTTGGTCGGACGCGCCGCCCATCCGGTGCGCCTCGGCCTCCTCTCGCTTCTCCAAGACGTCCCAGCTTCGCGCGCGTGCGCCGCCGCGCGGGCGCGAGCTTGGAAGCTCCGGCGGCGCTCCGGCGATTTCAGCAGGGCGTCAGCCCGGGCCCACCCGTCAGCGACTGTTGAATTTCGGAAAATGGTTAAAAAATAGAAAAACCCTGACAGGTGGGCCCGGTTTGTTACATAAAATCGAGAAAAACATTAAATTTGTAAAAAAAACAATATCTTTTCACTGGTTTATCAGAAAAATATGAATTATATATCAAAATGTTCAGAAAAATAAATCTAATTTATTTGTGTTAAAATCCATACATTTTGGAACATTCCAATTTGAAAAATATTTGGAAACAACCTAAAGCAATTATATATTTATATAAATTTTAATTAATCAACTTATTTTCGCTGTTTCGTCAAGAAAATATGAAACAAATATATAAACACGAAGAAAAATATTAATGAGAAAATGTTTTATAAATATTTGACCAATAACTACAACAGTATTTCGAACCTACAGATATGGAAAGATATTAATTCAAAATACGATAAAATTTCAATTTTGCATATACTAAAATCGTTCATTCCTATAAAATTCAAATATTTAACAAACTTAAAAAAAAATACATACAAATAAGTTACCAATTTTAACAAAATCCAAAAAACTAAATAATTTACACATGTATTTTTTTAAAAAATCAACGGTTCCAAATCTGAATAACTTTTTAATATGGACATTTCAAAAATTTGAACAACTTCACAACCTAGACAATTTTTGAATTTCAACAATTTTACGATCGAACAATTCAAAATTTTAGCCCACGGGCGCGCCAAAGCCGCGAAAACTAAAAAAATAAAGAACATAGCAACAAAAATGTTGATATTTTTTCGGAAATAACTGTAAACAATTCTAAATATAATTTTGAAATGATTCTAAATAATGCAAACTAACAATTTGAAAATACCCCATTTTTTACTTTTTTTTTTCTTTTGGAAAAAACAGTCCAAAATAAATAAATATTTCAAAACTAAAAAAATAGAAAACAATCGAACAAAAATGTGGACATTTCTTTTTGAATAATTGTAGGTAGTTCTAAATATGATTTTGCAATAATTACAAATAATGCAAACTAATGATTTCAAAAATGTCCCATTTTTTTTTTTTTTTTTTGGAAAACAATCCAACCTATCCATATGATTTTGAAGTAATTCTAAATAATGAAAACCATCAATTTTAAAAATAAAGAACATAGCAAAAAAAATGTTGACATTTTTTCGGAAATAATTGTAAAGAATTCTAAATATAATTTTGAAATGATTCTAAATAATGCAAACTAACAATTTGAAAATACCCCATTTTTTACTTCTTTTTTTTTGGAAAAATAGTCCAAAAAACAAAATATTCCAAAACTAAAAAAATAGAAAACAATCCATAAAAAAATGTGGACATTTCTTTTTGAATAATTGTAAGTAGTTCTAAATATGATTTTGCAATAATTAGAAATAATGCACACTAATGATTTAAAAAATGCCCCATTTTTTTTTTTCGCAAAACAATCCAACCTATCCATAAGATTTTGAAGTAATTCTAAATAATGCAAACCATCAATTTTAAACATGTTCATACAAAAAAATGACAAATATATCAACGGGATCACATAAAATTACATATGCACAACCAAAAATTGAATTTCAAATTTCCATATCGTTCCTAATTTAAATTCCAGATTTCCATATCGTTTCTAAATGAATTTCAACACTTCTACCATTGAAAAAAATCAAAAAAATTGCCCACGGGTGCGGCGAAGGCCGCGCTTAATCCCCTAGTTCATATTACAGTGGAAACTCTCTCTCTCTCTCTCTCTCTCAAAAAAAAAAAAAAATTCTCACTTGCCATGGACTACGTAGTGATCCTTATATCATTTTGTCATTACGGGTAAATATCACCGAGAGGCGAGAAGATGGCTGGACGGGCAGTCCAGAGATGGGACGAGACGACTAGTCGACTACTAACAATTATAAACTAATCTGCAACATATACCAAACAACAGCATCCTTATCCTTCTTTATCTGAGCAATGCCTGGAATAGTGTTGGCTGCCATGGAGGCTTCCTTACGCACCGCCCTATGTCCATTTTAGGGCACATAAATACTTCTATGTTTGGATGTTTTGTGGCATCAAAGGGCTAGGGAGCTAAGTGTGTTGCCTTATGTAGATTATTTACTTCGTGGGATTTGCTTGTAGTGTTGTTAAATTTGGTCAATTATGCTTCTGTTTTGTTCATCTTGTTATAGACAAGAATGCATCACAAGTATGTCCTTATCCTCAGTTATCCTTGATGATGCATAATATGGCTACTCGGATTATACCATATCCATGTAACTATGTGATACCATGTGTATGCAATTGTGCTTAATCTGTAATCTGTTAGCCAGCAGGCCAGCACCACGGTAGTGTCATTTTGATCTTCAAATTTTATTCCTTTGTAAGTAGAGTTGATGCATGATTGTTGAATGTTCAGTTCCTTTCTTCCAAATTCAACTTGTTGTCAAAGTCGGTGAAAACTTCCATCACATATAGCTCTTAAGGTGGTCAAAATGTTGCCTTTTATAGTTCTGTAGATTGTCTGCAACCGGTAAGTCTTTCTTGTTGTTCCTCACAATTGTGTGTGCAATTGTGCATGTATGTGTAGTGTTGAACACATAGTCTTTTATCTGTTGGTTTGTAGTGTCCAAGGCCATCCGTCCATATCATTGGGAGTGTCTTTTTTAGCTAAATTATTTAGAGGATTTCAAGGGGTAAATACAATTTTGCTTTGTGCTATTGGAATTTTAATGCTGTATTTTTATTTCTTAACACTTTTTTTTGAAGTAAGGCACGACTTGCGTCTGCAAATACTATGAGAAAAAAATGTGACTGTTATTCTGCATACTTTAGCAACAAATATCTTGTACCCTCTGTCACCGTGATACTGAAGTTACTTTAAATCTCTGTTTTCACGCCTGGCATTCTTGAAGTCCTTATAGTGCAACAGGATACTTCCGATCGTATGCACGTCTTTGAACATGTTTGTGTATCCTACTGACACCAGTCCTTCGCATTTCAGAGAAGCAGCTAATGATCCAAATAGCGGAGCTGGTCCCCAAGCATCATGGGAGGACTAAGAAGCAGGAACAGGCGACTGGTCCATCAGTTGCACCGGTTCACAAGAAGAAGAAGAACAAGAAGTGATGCAAGTAGCGTCTAGTGTTGTTTTTTCTGTTCATATAGAAAGTTCATTAGAAAATCCGCCGAGAGAGTTCTCAGTTCTCTGTCTGCTATGAGGCCTGAATAATTGAGGTTTTTTGGGGTTCTGAGTTTCTGATCCATTTTGCGACTCCTGTAACCGTCACTCGAGTTAGCAGATGCTTTCAGTTTGGCTGGACTTTACTTGCAAATCCAACGGAGATGTATGTAGTTGGAAGCCTGGATTGAATGGAGCTCATCTGATCGTGTGAAGCGAGTGGAAATAACCGTGACGCCCAAGCAGCTCATTGCCGTCTTCCTAGCCGCCTGTGTCATCCTCTTGGCATGACTCGGGAGGCGACCACATCGCCAGAGGACCTTGAGTGGCGGCCAGTGCCGATATTGGTAGCTTTTGCCGCCTGTGTGCTGTGGCATCAGCGACTGTGGAATAGATTTACGCTTGATATAGAATTAGAACTTTGGAATTATTATTGATGATGTTTGAGAAAATAATGTATCGTAGCAAGAAAATTGAAGTGGATGTTTTTTTTTCCAAAAATAAATGTAATGAAAAGGAATCCCTAAGGATTCAAATCACGCGAATCAAAGGACCTCCAAGGGGAAAAATCCTTGGGATTCAAATACTCCAAAAACCTTATTAATTGATTTCTTAGAATTGTGCATTCTTAAACTCCCAATAGACGCACCCAATATACGAATAGAAAATAAAGTATATAATTGATATGATACGTCTACGATTCACTAGAGATGTAAACCAAAAGAACATCATACATATATATATTTTACAATAGAATAGTGGATGTACAACCCATCCATTAGGTTCTTACAGAAATGAATTTGCTTTCTTATTATTTTAAAAATGATGTGGAATTGTCACCACCGCTTATATCTCTCGGATAGTCACTACTTAGGGCAGGTACAATTGTTCATAACATGGTCTTACTACCTGCCACTTAATTTAGATATGTCAATAAAATATGATGTACAATGGTTACTGTTTAATCTTACCAGTATTAACCAGATATTTCTAAATTTGTGGTGAGACATAGTATTATGCTAAGAGATAATCTCTTATCTAAGAGAAAACAAGTCTCTTTTTTTTTCATTTCTATGTCCTCCACATCAGCAATCATTATAAGTGGCAACGCTAAGATATACTCTCTCGGTATCAAAATGTAAGATATTTTAACATTTGCTAAATATCTTACATTTTAATAGGGAGGGAGTAATCATTATACACACCCTCAGTAATTGATCCACAAAGTTGACCGGGTTCTGGTAAATAGTAAAAAAGCTGACGGCCAAACAAATATAGCGTACATATATACTCCTATATTTTTTCATTGGCTCGATGACTCAGTACTCGTCAACCGGCTAGCTATGCGTCCGTCTCATCAGATAGCTTGCGTTTACGCGAATATATCTGTACGGAAAATATATGTGCAGGTGCACACAATATATAGCGTAGACGCCATACAATGAAGAAAGGGAAATATTTACATGCCTGATGCAGTGATGCCTGTGCCGCTGTGCGTAATACTACAGTACTGCGGTTATGATTTGGACCGACGAAACTTAACCGTGCCAAGAAAACACTATTTTGCCCAGGAAAGAAGTACAGTATTAATTGACACTGCTCATCGTCGCACCTCCCACGTACATCGCCTAACTAGCTAATAGCTCCACCTTTCGCAAAAAAAAAAGCTAGTAGCTCCACCAACCCAGACGATCAAGCTCATAGCCTTCCCCTTCTCACACTTGATTGGTTAACTGGTCACATGATCAATTGATCTATCCATCCATCACGTACGTCAAGCTCCCATCTTCGGTGCGCGGCGCCTATAAATACCACCTCCCAAAGCTCCCATCTTCATCAAACCGAACTACATCTAGCTCACGGCCTCACGCAGCAAAGTAGCTCCAAGTACCAGCTAGCTGATTAACCATCTAATCATGGCCAAGGTCTATGCTGTCCTCCTCACTGCCTGCGCCGCCCTCCTGGTGCTCGTCCGGCCGCTGCTCGCCGGCGACCCCGGCATGCTCCAGGACATCTGCGTCGCCGACTACAAATCCCTCCAGGGCCGTGAGTGACACATCCATGCATGTTCACTCAAAACTACATTTTCTTGTGCTTGTGCATGAGTCGATATAAATATATAATGCGTGCAATGCGTGCGTATACGTGACTGCAGCGCTGAGGTTGAACGGCTACCCGTGCAAGCGCGAGGCGAACGTGACGGCGGAGGACTTCTTCTTCGGCGGGCTGGCCAAGGCGGCCGACGTCTACACCGGCAACCCGATGGGCTCCGCGGTGACGGCGGCGGACGTGGAGACGCTCCCGGGGCTCAACACGCTGGGCGTCTCCATGGCGCGCGTCGACTACGCGCCGTGGGGCGGCGTCAACCCGCCGCACGCCCACCCGCGCGCCACCGAGATCCTGTACGTCGCCCAGGGCACCTGGAGGTGGGCTTCGTCACCACGGCGGGGAGCAGGCTCCTCACCCGGACCGTGCCCGAGGGCGGGGTCTTCGTGTTCCCGCGCGGCCTCATGCACTACGAGCGCAGCGTCGGGGAGGCCCACGCCGTGGCCATCTCGGCGTACGACAGCCAGCTCCCCAGCACGCAGGCGGCCGTCGCGGCCATGTTCGGGTCTGCGCCGGCGGTGCCCACGGACGTTCTCGCGCGCGCGCTGCAGACCGACGGCGGTGTGGTGGAGCGCATCAAGTGTAAGTTCACGCCAAAGTAGGACACGGCCGACTCTCTCTGTTCGTACGGCGCATGGAGCGTATGCAACAATTATACTCAGCTCGTAAATTTGCTTATTGTACTGTGCGTATCAATGGTATAATCTCGTACGTACTGTGCCCACAGTTTCTTGTAGCACCATATGCATGTCTGTATCCTTGCAAAACGTCGTGTTGAATAATAGAGTGGTTGAAGTGATGTGTGTGATTGTTTGCGGTGATTTATCCTTACTCTGTCGGCCTTGCATGACACAAGCTGCGTGTTATTAGTCAGAATGTTTTTAAATAGGCTAGTGATGTTGCAGGCTTAGTAGTTTTGTGTCCGTAGGAAGTGTAGCTTTCGAAAAGTCCAAGTATATCCCAAAGCTACATGAAGCCTGTTTTTTTGAAAAAAATAAAACACCATTTTAAGGTTTCAAAAAATTCTGTTTTTTTCTAGATAATGATAATGACGTATTCTTCCAACATGCTAAATCTCAATTCGAAACACTGTATTTTGAGCCATAAAAAAGACAAATCTGACAATTTTTTACTTAAATATCCACTTTTGTCATTTTTTTTGATACAATGTATTTCGAGTAGAATTTTGCACATAGATGAATATATCATTGTCTACATCTAGAAATGTTTCAGTTTTTTTTGAAACTTTAAAAATCGTTTGTCAATTTTTCCAAAAAGTACATGTAGCCCGGGTTACAAAACGGCACACTCGCTATTTGATCTATAGTACACTTATGACACCATTTTGTTTGTTCATGATGACCCAGAGCAAGTTAGACACTTGAAATTGATTTCAAACCGAAAATCAATTTCCCGAAAAGTGAGGTAATCATGGTCCTGGAAAATGTCAAAATAGGTTTACTATATGCTGAAATGTTTGGTTGTCAGAAGGGATGTTGGCCAATCAAATACCTGGGAGTCCCTATGTGTTGCTCTAAGTAGCATGTTTCTGACTGGGTCCCACTGATAAACGGGGAAAAAGAGCGGATGGGTGGATTGGCAAGTCCTCTTCGATTGGTGGTAGAATTATTCTCATCTAATCCTCACATACATCATATGCCCATGTATCTGCTATACAACTGTGGAAGCTGGTACTAACAAAAAAAATACTACATGCTCAAATGCTCAATCATCTGTAAGCCCAAGTCAAAAGGTGACTTGGGTATTAAGAACCTAAAACTGCTCAATCACAAGTGCTTTCACGAGTCTTTCATGTACTTGTGTGTGCCAACTTTTTATTTTTCTTGTATTATGCGGCAGAGACCGGGTGTGAACTTTTATAGTTGAGTTAATAAAACACATTTATCAAAAATAAAATGTGTCGTTGTGTACTGAAAAGGAAAGGTATCACAAATTGTGTCCACTGCGGTTGCCGATTCTGGAGGGCGTAGGAAGCCTCCTTAATTCCTTCGCCCCGGCGAGCTTCTAGCAATGTGCCTCACAAAGGATGGTGTCATTCAAGGACATCTGGCCATACAGGGTCATCAACCTCACTCCCTTCTTCATCCCTGCTTCTGGCTGCCGCAGTTTCCAACCAGGGCATTAGATCATTTCCGCCATCGGGCAATCGACCGCTTGAACCCTGAATTCCTTGAGCACTTGGCACCACACCTCACGGGAGATGACACAATGAAGAAATAAGTGACGATAAACTGCCTGCTTTAAGTTTGTGCAAGCATGGGCTGGACGACCTCAAGGAAGTTTTTCTCCTTCCTCTGTTCTTGTGCATATGCCAATTCCTCTTCGTTCTCTGAAACAGCATATTCATGGGAAATGAGTAGATAGGAAATATCTTCAAACTCCAAGTACACACGTGAGAGGGCAATAAAACAAAGTGAACACATAGAGGAATAAAAGAAGATTAATACAACAACTCACATGTGCTAGTTTACCTGCAGATGTGGGAAGATCAGTAGTTTTTATTTTGGAACAAGATCAGTAGTTGATATTTGTCTCCAAGCTGTAAGGCTCTCTCGTGTACAACACATACCATTTCCTTTCGTTGTCTCCCTCCTGTGCATATGCCTTTACACGCTCGACATGGCTGAACTTTGCCCACTCAGGACCAGATTGTCCCATGCCTATGGAAGTGAGCAGCGCTAGACTGCAGTTCAGATCCAGTTGCCTTGGATTGACATCTCTCATGTATTCTGGGAGTGCTTTGATACCATAGTCCTTTAGCACGAGGCTCTGGAGTAAAGGCACACCCTCCAACACCTTCATCTTTGGGCACATGATGACTGCAAGCTTCTGCAATGTAGGGAGATTACTGATCCTTTCCAGGTTAGGGTTTTTGGAGACTTTAAGATCGAAAACAGAAGGAAAGTTCTCAAGTGAACTGAGGTGTTGGATGTTTTTCGTAGATAGTTTTCCCAAAGCCCTTGCATGACAGGAAAGGCCTGGAGGAACATGCCTCAGTTTGCAGCCCTTGAGCTTAAGCTCCTCCAAAACGGGCATGGCTTTCACTTGCTCTTCCCACTCCCATTCTTCCCATTCAACCATTTCTTTTAAGACCAGATTCTCCAATCTGGGAAATGCAGCCGTCGTCTTGGAAGGAGGATGGCTACCGTGATGGTAGATTTGCATGAAGTCAGGACCAACATGCTTGATAGCCGGAGCGTGGCGGATACGAATGTCTGCAAATACGGGAGCTCACATAAGCCATCAGGTAGTTGGGTGCACCAGGACAGATTATCCATCCTTAGAGTTTTCAAGCTCTTGAGGGCCAACACAGATGTGGACATCATCCACCTTGGAAGCCGCTGGCCAAAATATCCTCCAATTTCCAGAGATTCTAAGCAAGGGGGAGGGCACAATTCATCAAACAATTCTACAGTTTTCCTTTGCTCTTCTTCCTCTTTGACCAATCCGTCCTCTGCCGTTCTACTGCTCCAACGTAAGATCAGGTTGGTAAGATGTACCTTCTCGCAGAGTCTTGCCATTGTTGCGGATGACGCATCATCAACATTCTCCAAACTATTTATTCCGAGCTTCCTGAGCTCACAAAGAGGACCCAACTCTTCCAAACTACACCACCCGGCGTCCATGTGGGCTGGAAACCCGTATAGTGTCCTCATATTTGTTAGGCCACAAAACCCTCGAGGTATGGTGGCGTCTTTACTAGTTTTATTCATGTTAAGATACCTAAGATGCCCTAGTTTTACAATGCTAGCAGGAAGCTTTGTCAAATTTCTACAGCTTCTAACATCAATGAGCTGCAAAAACTTCATCTCGCCCATCTTATCTGGCAGCCTAGATATGTCAGTGCGTTGTACAGACAAATACCTCAAGTGCTTGAGTTGATATAGTTGATCAACCAATGCAGCAATGTCTGCAGATTGAATGTGCAAAGTGCGTAAACTTGGAAAATAAATCAGTGAATCATCGGGTCTGTCTTGAATTGGCCAATTGATATTAGCGTCCTTAGACGTTTCTGTTCTTGTAACATGCTCCACTTCAATTTACCTGATTCAGATCCTCCGGTTTCTATAGATAGCCGAAAAAACTTTTGGGAATCAAGTTTACTAATAGAGGATGTTTCTCCAGTATTAGCTACTATTGCTTCATCTCGTGACACAAACTGTCCAAATGAGCGAACAACATCATGCATGATGCAGTGAAATCGACCAATAGTCTTGTGCGGCTCTATGAGGTTTCGCAAGATTAACTCTGTATAGTACTGTCTCCCAGATTCCTCTAGGTCATCTGATGAGCTCCCATGGACAAATCCTTCACTGATCCACATCCCAATAATTTTATCCATACCGAAGATTATGTTTTTGGGGAGAAGGGAGTAGTGCAGAAAGCATTGCTTCAAGCAAGGAGGCAAATCTTCATAGCTTACATATACAACATAGTTCAGCTCTTCAGGCATTCCAGCAGCCGACCATGTAGAATCATGCAAGACTTTTCCCCAATCACTGTGATTTCTCTCTTTCTGGCGCAAGAGCCCTCCCATCACTTTGATTGCAAGTGGCAAACCATCGCATTTTGATATAATATCCATTCCTATATCCTTCAATGTAGCAATATCTGATCCATCTTTCTCATTTAAGACTACCTGCACAAGCCACATAACTGATAAGGAATGATGGCAAGTGCTATTTTTATTTACTAAATGGAGTAGTGACTTGAATAACACGATACTATTAAGGTAAGGTGCAAAGGAAGTAGATCAATAAAGTCTTCTTAAAAAAAGTTTCTAAGTTAATTTGTATGGACCTGTTTCTTGAGCAAGGACCAAGCATCATCGTTGTCTAATTTGGCGATGTGATGGTAGGGCGGCACAGCTCTCATCCCTCGGGCGACTCTTCATCTCTAGTGGTGACGAGGACTCGGCTACCTGCAGCGGCCCCATTAACAAGCGGTGTTTTTAGCACATCCTCCCATGCTATATAGTTCCAAACATCATCCATCACTAGCAAGATCTTCTTCCCTATCAAGGTATCCTTGAGGACTCGTTGAAGCGTGGCTTTTGCATTTCCAGCATGTCGATGGTCTCCCCCAGCTTCGATGATGGCTCTCCTCAGTAGCTCAGCCTCGTTGAGGTCCTGATTCACGCTAACCCAGATTGTCTTGTCGAACTCACTTTGGATGGCCTCATCATTGAAGACCTTTTGAGCCAGCGTGGTCTTGCCAATCCACCAACACCCACAATAGCAAAAACCATGACTCTATTGTCCGCATGACTTGCCAAGCCCTGGGTTGCTGTCAACATCATCCCCACTAACTTTACTGTGTCTTGTTCAATCTTCTCCCCGACCACACCTGACTGGTCGAGCTGGCCCGACGTCTCGCGGCCTGCGAAGGCAGCACGCGAGGCATGTACTTTGTTACCATGATCAGCGTAGGAGCCAAGGTTGATGAAGCTAAAGGCAGCACTCCGCTCCTTAATGCTGTCTAGCCTCTGGTTAAGCACCTTGATGCGGCTGCCGATGTCATAGGTGGAGAGGGGACTACCTAGGCAGAAGAGTAACTTGCTGAAGCACCCCACTCGTGCTGCTAGTGGACTCTGCTCCATGGCCTTAAGCTGGCAGAGGTCAAGGATATCGGCTGCCTCGTACATGGCGCCCTTGAGCTCTGTCACCCAACCCTGCACGCTCTTGTCTGTGATGCGCCTTCTCTCGCATCGGCTAGGAAGTTCTTGAGGTCCTGAAGCTGGATGCCCAACCTATCGATCTCACCGGAGAGTCCAAGCAGCAAGCCAACCTCTTCTTTCGCCATCTCTGTTAACATGATGAGCACATAGGATGCTAAGGCATCCAGTACCATCGCCATTCCTGAGTATACACACGAGGAACAACAAAACAGGGAAGCTAGATAACATTAGGACACAGTGCTATGGATGCAATCAAAGCCGGCAATAATCATTTGTACCATAACATGCTTGGGGTGAGAGATCAGAGAGAGATCCGAAAATTACCTTCAAGATGGGTATGGATCTTGGGTCAACTCTGGAGCAACTTGTGTCGATGGGAATGAGAACAGAGTTCTGTCTACAGAACCAAGGGACGTTAATTAGTTAGTCAAACTAAATCAGTCGTTACCTAACCTAAGAACCTGATGTTGAATCGTTGGCGTGACATGTGAGTTGTGGCCTTGTGGGTATTATTAAGTGAATGACACTATACAGTTTCAGAGGGAATCAGGAATCAGGAAGAGGTATAGCCAAGCAGGCTCAACCATCAGCGCTGACGCCTGAGTAGCTCATTCCTTCACGGTTTCACCTTTAAGCCTTCTCTAAATTTCCTTAAGCGTACTAGTAATTTAGTCAACTGCTCCCATTTATTTATCCCGCACGAATTGTGACAGGCAGAAGACCCAGCTCAGAAGGGGTCCTAGAATAACCAATTGGTCTAATTTGCTCGTCTTCGGTATCTATCAGCAGAGTTAGTCCAATGAGACATCCTGTCATAGGAAAAATAGCTGTTAGCAAGTAAGCCAATTCATGAGCCCTTTTAGCAATTGCTGATTTGAATTTGTAAGTGTGAGCATCAGGGAAGCTTAACTCAACCTGAAGATCACAAGGTAGTTCTCTGATTGTCCTCTTGCATGGCCTAAACCAATTCCGCAGAGGAAACCGGTACAATCAGTGGAGGAAAACTGACATGGCCAAGATGTATATATTGGCATTGAACTTCTATTGATCATTACAGTCTCGGGCTGAAACCTGGGAGATCCTGCAAGTTTGCAGCAGTAGACTGACTCACGCATGGCTTTCTTGCTAACCTGAAGAGACACAAGGTACAAGCACAAAAGCAGAGCCTCATCCTCCAAATCCTTTTTTTTTTTCATCCTCCAAATCCTCATCTACGCAGATACTTCCTTGTCCTGAAACTATTTCCAACAAAGCGCGCTCCATCTCCCAGGCACAATCCATGAACCAACACAAACCGAAGAAACAGATGCACGGTTGGAAAGAAAAACCGAATTCATCCGAAAACACCAGATCTTGCTAAGCTTGGATGATGCAGTAACAGTGTCAGTGGTCGGCCAATCAAACTCGGCTGCTGGCTGATGGCGGCGGTGGGGCTTGGTCGAGAGCATGTTCGAGAGAACTTCGCTTTGGAAGAAGGAAACCAAGCCTGGATGCGGCAGCGGGTTTCAGGGATTATCGGACCTGCCGTGGCGACGGGGCGGACCAGACCAAGACATGAGAACTGATTCAATGGCGCCGACGGACGCGACACGCTATCACAGAGCTGTGGCCAGCAGCGGGGAGGCAGAGGGGTTCCTATGGCGTTGAGGAAGGAAGGGCACCAGACTGCTCCCGGCGTCCCGCCATGTCGACAGCGGCGCTGGGTAGTCACGCTACAGGCAGGGCCGGCTGAACATAGAGGTGGGTCATGCTACCCGTCGGATGGACCGATCAGGCAAAATCTAGGTCGTTCAATGTTATACAAATGTATTTGTTGCATTTTAACCTATCAGTCTGGGTGAAATCAACCCGCAGTTCAAGTTTCTCCACAGGTGCTGAAATTTGTAGCTGGCGGGATTGCTGGAATCGGTTTGTACTTGACTGGTAGGGTGCTAGAATCGCTTTGGGCTGGCTGGGGTCGTCGCGCGAGTGCGGAGCGACCGTTCGGTGCGCATTGATCGGTCGCCAGACTATATGCATTTTCAAAACAAAATCATACCAGCGTCTGCCTACAGGCCAGCAGCACCAGCCCGGCATATGTATAATTGGTTCTCACATAATCTTTCTACTTTAAAAACACACATTTAAACCACTCTAACTTGCAACGCAAATTTGTGCAGTGGGATCAGTTTAGCCTCCCTCCTCCTTTGATAATCTCAATCAGGTACATAGGCATCAAAGACACATGGGTAATTGGCAACCTAAAAGAGCACAGCGATAAAAAGGCACATCTGATACACAAATTGCATATCTTCAGAGGCAGGACGCACATATCCGATACACAAATTGAACCCATATGCACCCCATACTTGCAACATAATTAACACAAACTCTAGCTGCAAATATATCTCAGTTCATTTTCTATGACTTGTATTGCACTGAAATCGGTATTTAAACCCCGCGAAGCAACGATAATTGCACTCAGTTATGGACCTTACCCTCTAAAATGCCATAAAGTTTCAAATAATGAGTATTGAGAGTGCGGGTACCAAGACAGAGCTACCGACAAACATGGAAATGAAACGGGATGCACAATATGTTCCGAACATATTTTGAACGAGTTTTACATGGTTCAGCTGATTTAGGAATTCTTTTCGGTCCATTGTCCTGTTACAAAAAGATTAGCATGTGGTGTTTGCAAGAAAACACTCGTCTGCATGTGATTCCCTGGAGAGAATTCAAGAAAACATAGTTTAGAGATGTGCCAAGATGTTTGAGCTGTGATAAAAGCTTGATAACTTCCAAAACAAATATTGAAGAAACTAGTGCGAAATAAAACAATATAATTATTACGGAAGTACAAATTACGGATAGTTATTTCCACCTGAATCGACTTGCCAACAAGGAACACAAAAGTAAACAGACACATTGTAGCATATATTCCACCTGAGATTAGGAGGCTAGAATAGCTGTTTTCCACTTTGAATCCAACAGTGAGAACCATATTCCTCAAGCTCCCTATTGATTAGCATCCAGACTTTTTGTGATAATTAGCTATTGGCTACCTCTTACCCTAAGGTTTTGGAAAAGCAAACATACTGCCCTACATCTGGTTTACATACAGTGGTAAATATTAAAAAGCTAGAATGCATCCTTCAAACTGGAATCTGCAGTTGCAGCCCTCGCTTCAGCCATACAAATTAAGCCCATTACTGAAGTAGACATGAGCAAAGTAACGGGTGCATGCACATGTTTGTTCATCATCTTATTTGGATTGTCAAGGTAGATAAAAGATTGAGGATATAGTAATTAGTAGTGTGTTATTGTCAGCGCTTGCTGGTTTCAGAATGCACAAGCCAAAGTTTGAAGCAAGATGTACCTACTAACGCAGCAACCAAAGTGCCCACTTGTGTTTACACACAGTACTAGTTCTCAACCAACGAGGGAGGTTTCTAAATATCAATGTTACACCCAAACATCTATCAAGCATTCCAAATTGACTAGCAAAAAACTTGAAAGATCATCTCTTTAATAAGAATGAAAAGCCTATGCACTTCAGAAACAAGTCCATATAAACGATACTTATAGGTTTACAAGATATACTAGGCCATCTGATTGACGCCAGGCAAATGGAGCTAGCCCAGATTAATGTGGATATAATCAGCTATATAGAAAAGCCGCCAGAGACTCTGATCGAGAACGGGCGATGGAGCTACAACTTAGTAGTGTGGAGGTTGGATCCAAGATTGCAACTATGAACTAGGGTGTGCTATAGTCTTTCGCCACACACGCAGACAACAGGCACCTAGAGTTTGAACGAGGAACGCACAAAGTGCTTTGTCATATGGTCATTTCCCCTTTCATGGTGAGGCGTTTGTTTAACGTGTCACCACCACTCAAAATTATGGCTAGATGTTAATTAACATTGTTCGCAACCCTCCTCTTAATTTTCAATATCAAGGTGAAGGGCTTAGAGTGCAATCAGCCAAACCTCATGCCATTACAGAGATCACTGTTGAAGAACAGCAAAGCGACATGAAGTGTAGTGGGCGGCGCAGTAAGGAGAGAGAAAAATATATTTAATTGAGAGGGTGGGTGCAGGAGATGGGCGTCAAGAAAGAAGCACAACATGATTGTTGTAGACAGGAGGAAAAACCACACATGGTATCATACTATGCTTCCACCGTAGATATGCCTTCCGATCAATGATTTTATATAGGAAAAAATGCTCCATAGCAACACACATGTATCTTACTAGTTAGGCTTAACAAGAGTAAAACAACGAACCTTATGCAAGGGTGATTTTTTACTATTTTTTTCTTTTCTTATGAAAAGGAAGACAAGGGCTCCTTACATTCTCCTAATAGATGAGAATATGGCAGACGTAAGGCAATATGTATCTACTGACCAGATGAACATGAATACATCAACAATTCAGGATACAAAGCAAAACCACACATGGTATCATACTATGCTTCCACCGTAGATATACCTTCCAATCAAGGTTTACAAGTCGACGAGTCGATCTGGAGTAGCGACTGGTAGACTAGTCGTGACTAGTCGTGACTCATGTTGACTAGTCGACATGAGTATACAGTAATATTTACTATAAAGTATCATATTATATAACTACTAGTATAGTACTCCCTCCGTTCCCATATTTAAGGCGTGAATTTTTTTCTCAAAAATCCCAGAAAGTAAGGCGTGGGTGCGGAGAAGACAGTAAGCTCCCAAAAATACCCCTCAGATTCGTTGCCTTTATCCTATGAATTCACGCAGCACTTATACCGGGACCTGCCAATTCCTTCGCCTTCCGCATGCACTTTCCCTCCATGCAGCCCCGTGAACTGCTCGTCCAATGGCTTAATCGTGCATGCATTTTAATTGGTTGTGCATGCGCGGGTGCTTTTACTGCACAAGCGGACGGCGCGTGCTAATTATGGCCACGGGCAGGGTAAAATCGACCAGAAGTATCGAACCACACTTCTTCTTAATCACCGCGTCAGGAAATATACGCCTTCCTCATTGAAACGGAGGGAGTAGTATAATACAAGCAATCAGATGTGCAAATAAAATGCTGGGGACAGGGGCCAAGGATGAAGTTCGTGCACCAGCCGGTGAAGAAGAGTTGCGGGAGGAGTCTGAGAGCTGCAGCTGATGGTGGAGGAGCAGGCCAGCAGCCGCTGGCGGAGGAGCACACCAGCAGCAGCCGGCGGAGGAGCACACCAGCAGCAGCAGGCGCGACGGGCAGGCCAGTAGCAACAGCTGGCGGAAGCGAAATAGCAGGTGGAGGAGGAGATTATGGGGCAGAAGGTACAGGCGGTGGTGCCATGTGCTCACGGCGGCGCCGGTCGGCAGACTCGCAGCGGCGCCGGCCAAGGGAGAGGACTCAGAGGAGCGCCAGGCGGGAGTCGAGGCTCAGTTTTGGGTTTCACGAGGGAAAAGGGCCGCTCGATCTAGGTTTCCAGCCAGGTCAAAGCAATATTGGAAAAAAATATGACATGTGGGGCCTTTGTTTTTTAGTCGCTCAACTCAGCAGGTGCGACTAGTCAAGATAAGTCAGGACTAGTCGATCGAGTCGAACGACTCGCCCAACCAGTCGAGTCGACAGTTCAAGTCGATCTCCAGGTTGCGACTCGTCGACTAGTCGTGATTAGTTGTGCAACTCTTAATCCATGCTTCCGATCAATGATTTATGTAGGGAAAAAATGTTCCATAGCAACGCACGGGTATCTTACTAGTTAGGCTTAATAAGGGTAAAGCAACAAACCTTATGAAAGGGTGATTTCTTTACTTATTATTTATTTTCTTATGAAAAGGAAGACAATACATTCTCCTAATAGATTCAGTGGCGGAGTTAGGATTGGCAACCTGTGATGTCAAAAGCTGATAAATTGGGCTAGTGAGGTCATTATCTAGTATTTGTGGGGTCAAATTTGTGTATTCACAGCTAGCGTAATGCTGCTCTCCATTTTTTTGTGATGTCACTTGACATCATATACTAGGTGCAGCTCCGCCACTGAATAGATTAGAATATGGCAGACACAATGAAATATGTATCTACTTGACCAGATGAACATGAATACAGCAATAATTCAGGTTACAAAGCAAAGATCTAGCTTTCATATTAACTGTTAAGCATTTGAATCATCAGAGGAAGTGCATGACAGTGCACAATCAAGCTAACAAAGTAAGACTCAAGAAACTAGGAGTTAACGATTAAAAATCACCACACAAAGGAAGTGTTAAGAAATTGGGAAACAAGGACGGACTCGCCAACCCCCATGATCACAATCATAAGAAAGCATGCCCTAACATTAACATTAGGTAAAATAACATACCTTGATCTGTAGCAGTACACAATCATGTAGAACAACCAAAATACCCAACAAGCCAACACGTCTGCTTCCATGCATTTGAGAGTAACAAAATTCGCTGCTTACTGAAATGTGACAATAGCTAGTCACCAAACAAGTCATCATCACTATCATCAGCTGATTTTGCACCCACATTCTTGCTAGGCTTCTTTTCATCAACAACTTTGACTTGCTCTGACTGGTTATCTGATTTATATGCCCATGATGACCCCAATTTTGCTGGAACAGAATCCCCATACAGGTCATCATAAATACCCCCTTTGGTTGTGCTTTTAACTTTGTCAAGCACCTGTTGTAGCTTATAAGTTACTCCACTCTGAGCGGCACTATCATTTGGTAATGTTTGCTCCTTTCCTTTTGGTATGACAGTAACCTGTACAAGAGACTCATACTTCCCTACAAGACTGCCTTCCTTTACGCCTACTGGGCCTGGTTCAGTTTCAACATCTGCACCATCAGATATCCCAACCACTTGAATAAGCTCTCCACCAACCTGATCTCTAAATGACACTCTTCGTTTTTTACTTCTCTTCAACGGTCTGCCAACTCCCTGGTTGTCATCATTTGCACTAGAAGCATCTCCTGAAGAACCTCTTTTCCTCAATGGCATGTCAGATTTACTAATACCATAGCGATTAAGTATTGTATTGTATGCCACAACAGCATCTTCATCATTGGGGTCTGGAGGAGACGGCAAACTTACATCTGAAGGGAGACTATGAGTGGGGAAAAAAGCAGCTGTGTTCTTTCGTAGAACATATACTCTGGTTGATGCAGCAAAGCGAAGTGATTGTCCAACTTCAAGCTCAACAGGATTGTCTTTGGTTAGTCTCTCATTTGCAACAAATGTACCATGAACAGATCCTAAATCAATAACATAGACGCTGAAAGAAAACAAAGCAGTTAGTTATGCGCCTAAGGCACAATGTAGATAAAAGAACAATGCCTAGGGTAATTTTCTGTGGCAGAAAATTCTGAAAGAAGCATAGCCTACAAAAATAAGTGACAAGTGAAAAACTGTTAAAAGGGGAATATGAACATTAGCTATTCAGACTGCATTTTAATGTAAGATATCAACATCTAAGATAAATGGTTTTGTCCTTTCTAACAAGGTTGGCCATCATAATTGACAATAGATGCAGGAGCATTAAAGGTCAATAGCATATAGGAGCACGAAATTCTGTTACAGGCACAAACCATTGTCTAGTGAGTTAGGAACATCAAATCCATGTGCTAACACACTGAACATTCAGGTTGCCAATACTAGCTAAGCAGACCTCTAATTACACATAAAACATAAATTCATCCAACAGAACATAATTGTGCACATAAAACATAAACTCATCCAACAGAACATAATTGTGTCAGTAAGTCTCTAACCTTCCGTTTTTGTGTGGAACGACAGCAGCATGCTGGCGAGAGACAGACTGATGGTCCAACACAAACTCACAAGCAGGTACCTGCCTCCCAAATATATGCCTCTTCTTGTCCAGATTGATCCTGTCAATGACATCCCCATCCTTCAACACCTCAAGATAGAAAACCCCAGGGCGCGGCTCGATTGCCCAGTCCGGCGGCTGCCACATCGACTGCCCACCGCCCAGCTGCGTCCCGGCAGGTCCGGGAGCCTCCCCGGCCATGCTGGAGCCAGCACTCTGTGGAGCATGCGGACTCTGAGTAGGACCAAGATGTGAGCTCCTCTGCGGCGGGACCGATGGAGCTGGCTGCACTTTCGCTGCCGTGGGTGCGCTCTTAGCGCCGGAGCCAGACTGCTGCACCGAGAAGGGCTCCAAGGCCGCAGCTTTCTTGAAGCGGTCAAGCCCACCGCGGTACATCTCCCCTACCGCCGGTTCTGCTCTCTATCAGTGATGAATTACTTCTATCAGCTGATGGTGAACCACACAGATCGCTGCTGTCGCTCGGGTTAGGGACTTAGATGGAAACTTTGTGTTCTTGCGGGGACTTGGGGGGGCGGGGAAGGCAGGACGGTGGCGGGGCCGTGGGAGGGATGTCAGGACCCCGATGGGATCTGACGAGCTGGGATCATCAAGAACAAGATTTTGAGGGATTGAGAGCTAAAAACTTGGTAAATTGATGAACTGAAAGTAAGATAAAAATACAGAAAATGGAAGATAAAATGAGGGTTTTCATTTCTTGATTTTCCAACCGGATACAAGGGTGCCTTTTATAAGGAGAGGCTAGCTAAACAAGACCACAAGGGTGAGATACCTAAACTACCCTCACAGCTACTAAACCACTAATGACCTCATATTACCTACTAATTCTAGTCCCTGACATTCCTTCCCCCTTGAGACCATTGGTCACCAATGGATAAACAAGTTTCTTCAGAAACTTTTATCATTGAAAAATTATCCTTCTTAATAATTCACCATATCAGGGAGGTTGAAATGTCATGAAGATAATATCAATTTGTCGGATCTTAACGCAGTCCTGTGAAGATAGCAGCAAATGCTCTGCATTGTAATTCTCCTGGACACCTTGATGATGGATCAACTCCCATCGGTCATCAATGAAGTCCATGGTGTATGCATATTCAAATGATGCGATGCCATTAGATGCTATACTTGTCCAATCATTAATCTGGTTGAGAAGGAGAACCAAATATCTTGAGGTAAGTTCGCCAACTTCAATGTTGCTTGAACCTTTGGCTGCGAATTGTGTGGGAGGCAAGAGAGCAGAAACCAAGTCGCATGCATATATAGCAGAACTATCCACTCGCTGAATCATGTGTATATGCAGCCAAATGTATAAAAACATGAGTGAGTCAATACCAGGATCCCAAATGTGAGAGGTTTTTCTCATTGGAAACTGAATTTTGAAGACATGGTACACAGCTGCAGCTTTCGGAGTATTGTGCCAGGAATGAGACTGCAACAACAACGTAGAACTCACTGCATTGCATCTCTGAAAAAGTTGGCAATACTGCATAGCATTGAACCAGGAAATCCATTGTTCAGGAATCAGTCTACCCATTTCCTTTTGTTCCTTGAATGGAGCAGATAGGAAACTCGTTAGTATCTTAGAGTAATAAGCTGCCTTGCCTCCATTGAAATTTTCCGTGGAGAAAGAATTAGGCTCGGAATTCATCCTCACTGTGAACAACCACCATATGAACTTGTACCGGAGTAACATGGTACCAGGATCCCAGAGGTAAGAAGCATTATATATGATTTGTTGTACAGACTGAACTTGATTGGACACCGTAAATTTATCTAGCAGCCTATCTGATAGTGAGTTGTGCCATGTAAGCGTTTCCACTTTGCGAGAAGTATTTGCCACGAGCTCTTGTTCAGCAAAGAAATCTTCTGTAGTTTTCAACCATTTAGCATCTCTTATGGTCCATGTACTATTGCCTGTAGTCCCGGAATGCCTGACCAGAACACTTGGATCCCAAGGTGTGGTCAGAGATACAGGTTTCAGACCTTCTACACGATCACTCATGAACTGTCGAACAGTGTTCAACCAACTGTTGCATTTCACACTGCAATACCTCAGAATGAAGGAATATCTGAGCATAGGCGGATGGCTAAATGACTGCAGCACGTACTTCAGACTGTTGCTTTCTGTATCCAATTCCTTTCTGGTCTCATCAATTTCCAACAGGTTCAACCGTGGAGCTCTCAGCTGTTGAACATTTACTGATGCCTTCTCATCATTTTTCTGCTGCAGCTCAAGTGTGAAGTCCCGCACATCTGAGCTAATATTGAGACAAGGATTAGAGTGTTCACTTTCTGGTTGCTCTTCTTCATACAGCTGCTGGTCTGGAGTGCTTGCGAATACATCAACGAACTCACTTGAGAACAATGGCTCGAGAGTGCTGGCGGACAGATCAACACATGCACTTGAGCAGTCCTCTGTGGCGTCATCATAGACATCGAAAACTGGTCCAGGAATAGCTTGCTCTAAGGTATAACTTTCAGGTAATGCATAGTAGCTATGCTCAGTACCATCTGCTCTGAACACAGTTTTGCGACTGAGATTCTGAAAATCATATTGTTGTGGCATTTCACCGAACATCTGTGGGGTGACAGAAACGGCAGTACTTGATGCATAAGATGCAGGTGATGTAGTACCTGTTCCATTGCCAGAGCTTGGTGTTGGCAATTCACCGAACATCTGTGGGGTGACAGAAACGGCAGTAGCTGATGCACCAAAAGGGAAGCTAACAGAGCTCGCTGCCGAGCTTGCTTCTGCAGAAAATATTGATGGAGCAGATGCAGCCACCGTTTTGCTTCCAGGGGACGGTGCAAAATCGACAGATGGTGTTGGGGCAGTGGTGGTGCTTAACGCAGACGAGGACACCCTGGGAGTGGCCAGCCTGTCCGCTAGCTTGTAGAGCTTACCTTGCAACGATGCAACTGAACGCTGTGATTCTGCATACTCATCCAATCGTCGATTGATGTTGAGGAGTGACCGGTGAGCGAGCTTGAGCTGCTGCGCGAGGTCGGCGGACCAACTCGGCGGAGCAGCTCGCCTTGCAGTCGCCGGATGAGGAGGAGGCACCGGCGTGGTCGTGGAGCTTGGCCAGCAACACGAGGGCGTGGAGGTTGTTGGGTCTGGAGCAGGCGGAGGCCAATTTGGCTCAGCTTTGGTATGGATTGGGGTAGGCTCGCTCGTTGGGAAGGGGATTCGTAGGGGAACGGACCGATTGTGGTTGGGGCGGAGATAGCGGTGGAAGAGAAGGCCGGTGGGGTGGGGTTGGTGGATGCGCTGCACGCTGGCTTGGGGACGGAGTAGAGCTCGAAGCGTGAGGGATAGGGATCGAGAGCAGGTGGTGGAGGCGGGTGGTGGAGGATTGGGGTGGGGCTAGCCAGGACGGGTGCGTACACCGGAAGGGGATGCGGGTAGGAGGCGGCGTATGGGTAGGATGGGGGTGGTTGTGGTGGTGTCGAACCCAGCGCGGGAGGCGGCTCGGGAAAGGTGGGTGGGGCGCTGCCGTAACCGGCGAGATAAGGTGGAGGCGGGTAGTAGCCGCCATGGATTTGGATGGGGTTTGGGTAGGTGATAGGTGGTGGGTAGGTGGCGGTGGAGGGAAAGGGCGGTGAAGCGGTGAAGAAAGGGGTAGTGGACGGCAAGGTCGCCATGGATGGAAGAAAGGGGTAGTCACCGGAAAAAATAGGAGGTGGGTAGGGGGTGGCGGAGGGGAAAGCGGGGAAGGGGGTAGTACACGGCGCGGTCGCCATGGATGCCGATCAGATCGAAGCGGATTTTGGCCCGCCGGGGACAAATTTCGGACCGAGAATCGACTGCTCTGATACCATTTGTCAGGACCCCGATGGGATCTGACGAGCTGGGATCATCAAGAACAAGATTTTGAGGGATTGAGAGCTAAAAACTTGGTAAATTGATGAACTGAAAGTAAGATAAAAATACAGAAAATGGAAGATAAAATGAGGGTTTTCATTTCTTGATTTTCCAACCGGATACAAGGGTGCCTTTTATAAGGAGAGGCTAGCTAAACAAGACCACAAGGGTGAGATACCTAAACTACCCTCACAGCTACTAAACCACTAATGACCTCATATTACCTACTAATTCTAGTCCCTGACAAGGGAGCGCCGGAGCCGCGGAGCGGGACGGCGAGCGGCGGTGGCGCCTATTTTCCGGGCTTTGGCCCTGGCGCTGGCGGCTGGCTCCGGTGGTCGCGGGACGGGAGCAGGGGAGTGCGGTCGTGAAGGCGATTAGACGTGGGGAATATTTTGTGGGCCGTGTCCGGTTCGGAAACGGAGGCGGAGGCCACAGTTCTGGATCGTTTCTGCGCTATGGTATATGGGCCGACAAAAATTCCCAGCTAGGCAGCCCAGTGCCTAGTTCTCAAAAAAAAAAAAGAGGCGGCGCGGTGCCAAGGCAGCGGCAGTGGCAGGAGCTTTGCTGAGGCGAGAGCTACCGCCGTCTAGGGTTCTAGCCGCCAGTTTGTGGGGCACCACCCGCCGGCGGTGACAAGCAACAAGCGCGTCTCCTGCATCTGCGTCCTGCGTCATGGAACAGTACAGGTCATATCTGCTTCGCTCCTGTGAAATCCGTTGGGGGAAGAGAGAGGTTGCTTTAAAATCGATGGTCCAGTTTCCTCCGATTTCCCTTCTATCTATCTATAAAATCGCACTAACACTAGAAAAAATTATTGGGATTTCTCGAAATTTTGTACGCAGTGCAAATAGGGTTTACATTTCTGATTAGTGCTCTGCACGCCAAGAGGAGCTGTATGCAAGCACAACACCGATTGAAGTACTGTGGTTTTAGGTTCGGAAATCATATCTCTATAATGCCTTAGATTTCAGAATTCCTTCTGCTATATATACTCTACCATCACTAGAGGTTACTGGGTAAAGTTCTCCAGTCAGATATCGTGAAGGTACCTTTATTACCAAAAAATATAGGACTGTGAATGAAGAAAAAGAGTATCGCTTTTTTCAGGTAATAGTTGCCTGACCCAATATTTTAGAAGACCGTGCCGCGGTAATCTAGTTTTGCACCTCCTTTTCTAATTTAAAGTTTATAAACTACGATTTGAAATAGTAAATTTATTCTGCTTGTTTCTTCCTATGCAACATTTTCTTGAACTCAAAGCCACACGTCCCACAAGCATCATGAACACACAATTTAGAGTACAACTGATGAATGCACTTAAGGATGGAAATTTTGGATTTTTTTGTTCGAACAAATGAACTGCAAATATTCCATACGTCCGCTCAGTCGCATAGTTCCAAAAATGTTTCTTTGATTGACACGGCTTCAGTATAAACTTCTTGCACAGTTGGTCGGCCTTTTGGTGAATCCACAGAGCATTTTAGACCAAGTTCTGTCAGCCGCCTTGCACATTTCTGCATGCCGACCATTACATGTGTCCAATCGGATGAAGATTACTGTGTGTTTGCCCTGGTATTGTTGAAAGAGATTGGGCTCTAAGATATCACCAATGTTGTGAGGAATGCCAGTTCCACAAACTTGTGGAGACCATGTCCATCCTTAAACATTTCGTCTGTTGGCTTCTTTCCTGTCAGCATTTCTAGCAGGATGATTCCATAGCTGTAGACATCACCCTCAATAGACATTTTGCTACCCATGCCATACTCTGCAAAATTTGCAAATTTTTCCTGTAAAATCCTTTCATTTTCTTAATCAATTCTAAGTAATATTATTTTTGAATTGTTTCAATTCGTTTTGTCAAAAGCATGTTACATTTAATACTGACATAAGACTGGTGCTCCCAATACAGTCTAAGCTTTTTATTTATAGGGTAAACATGAATTTTCAAGAAAGTACAACTTCATTTGAATATATTGACAATTAAGGGTACTCACCTGGTGCAATGTATCCAATTGATCCTCTTGCCCCTCTCAAGCTTTCGGATGGATGGTCATAAAGAAACTGTGCTAGTCCAAAGTCACCAACACGAGCACACATGTCATCGTCCAAAAGGACATTGCTTGGCTTGAGATCACAATGAATCAAAGGAGGTGTGCATCGGTTATGGAGATAGTCCAAGGCAGCAGCGACATCTGTCGCAATTGTTATCCTTAACCCAAGACTCAGTGACCTTTTTGAGCCATGTTTGTCCAATTCTGGATGGAGCCAGCTTTCTAGGCTACCATTCGACATGTGCTCAAGAACTAGAGCTTTGAATTCATTCCCTGATGGATCAGACGTAGAACATAGACTTATCACCCTTAGGAGATTTCGATGGCGTGTGTTCCTCAAGGCCTCACACTCAGCAATGAAACTTTTTGATGCTCCATCTTGATCAAGTCTGAACACCTTGACTGCAGCTATGCGTGGTTCGGCCACAAATGTACCTCTATAGACAGATCCAGACCCCCCAACACCAACCAAATTAATAGAAGAGAAACCATTTGTTGCCTTATACAGATCATGATATGAAAATCTTTTCCACCCGTCAGAAGACTGGTTAATTGGTTGTTTAGTTGCTTCCTCTTCCTTTGTACAATGGCTATGGCACATATGAGTGAGACTAGAACAACGACAACAAGCGGAACCACCACCATTACAATATAGGAAGTCCTTTTTCTTTTGGATGCTGATGTACTGCAAGGTTGTAGTTGTAGTGTCTCACTATTTGTGCATAGGTTCTTGTTTCCTTGGATGAACACTACACTTGAATTGCCAAACACACCACTTGTAGGTACTGGCCCTTGAAGGTTGTTGAAGGACAGATTCAGAAGCTGCAAAGAGCTGAATGACTCAAAGAAGCTTGGAATTTCACCAGACAATTTGTTCTGCGATAGATCCATCTCAACAATGCCTCTTAAGTTCATCAAAGAGCTAGGAATGCTACCTTCAAGATTATTTGCATCCAACCGAAGTGACTCCAAGTGCAGGCACTGGCCGAGACTGGCAGGAATTTTTCCAGATAGCTGGTTGTTGGAAAGTATAAGGAGTTCAAGATTATTTAAGCTGCTGATTTCTGATGGTATTGGTCCTATTAGCTGGTTATGTGACAAATCCAAGCCTTCAGAGAGTGAGGAAACTGAAAAAAGTTTAGGAGGGATGCTTCCGTGAAAGCTATTAGAAGAAAGGTTTAGTCTAGTCAAGCTTCTGCATCCTGCTAAACTGGCAGGTATCGACCCACTTAATATGTTCTTTTCCAAATAAAGTTCACTTAGCTGCTCAAGGTTTCCAATTGACTGTGGGACTTCTCCAGTAAATTGTTTTCTGCTAAATTCAGGACAAACAAAGTTTTAATATCTCCAAGTATACCAGGAATATGCCCTGAGAGGAAATTTTTCTCCATATGAATAAGAGTGAGACTGGTGAGATTTCCTATCTCTGGAGGTATAAAACCAGTTATTTGGTTATCATTCAGAAGCAACCATTGTAAGCTTTTTGGAAGATTGCCAATGGAAGTAGGTAGCTGTCCTTGAAGATTATTGCTATGCAAGTATAAGAACTGCAATTGGGTGCAACTTGTTAGCGAGGAAAAGAAAGTCCAGTCACCAGCTTCGAGCAGATTCTCGCCCAGATTCAGTGTGACCAGGTTTATCAAAGACCCCAGGAAAGGAATGACACCACTGAAAATGTTGCGACCGAGGCCAAGGTATTGGAGGTCAGAGGCATTGGCCAAAGAAGCAGGGACTGGGCCATCAAACTGGTTATCATCAAGTACCAACATTTGAATTCTTGGAAGTGTATAGCCAATGTTGGTTGGAATTCTCCCAGCTAGCTGGTTGGCTCCAAGTCCAAGGAAAGTGAGGGATGAGATTCCATAGAGAGCTGGAGGAACTGTGCCCGACAAATTGTTAGATGTCATGTCTAATACTTGCAAACCTGTAAGTCTACCTAAGCTCTCTGGAATGGTCTCTTGCAAGTTGTTTTGAGCAAGCATTAGGAAAGATAGGGAAGAAAAATTCCCTAGTGAGCTAGGTATAATCCCTGAAAGGTTATTACTAGTCAAGCTAAGATATTTCAAAGGCGGGGATGCCGGAGAGAAGTGTGGGATTGACCCGTAAAAACCATTGTAAGAGAGATCTAAGGTGTAAAGCAATGAGCTATTGAATAGTGCCGGAGGGATCGCTCCACTGAGCCTGTTTGCTGCAAGGTTAAGGTAAGAAAGCGAGGAGGAATTCCCTAGGAAGTGCGGAATTTCTCCGGTGAGCGTGTTATTGTCGAGAGCAAGCTTGGTAAGACGTGAGCTGCCTCCTAAGAACTGAGGAATGGTGCCTGAAAGCTTGTTCCTAGAAAATGATAAGACAGAAAGGTTTTGAAGCAAGGCAAGCTCGGGTGGGATGTGCCCCTGAAGGAAGTTGTCACTGAGAAAAAGCTGCTCCAGGGATGAACATTGACCAAGAGCTGAAGGGATCTCACCTTCTAGGAGGTTGTTCGAGGCTGATGTTCTCAAGGCTGGAGCACATTGACAGCGCTTCAGGGATCACGCCACCAATGGAGTTGACGCTGAGGTTAAGGTATCTGAGTTGTGTCAGGCGGCCTATCTCTGGGGAATGCTGCCGCTGATCTTATTGTCTGGCATGTGTATCCTGGTCAAGAAACTGAGGTTGCCGATGCAAGGAGGTATTCGACCGGTCAGGTTCAGCGAAGCGAGGTCTAGCGCGACAACGCGAGGCGCTGCGCCCTGCACGGGCGTGCACGTCACGCCACGCCATTGGCAGAAGCTCTGGGAATTGTCTTGCCATGTTGCCAACGCTCCGGCGGTGAAATTACTGGCAAGGCCGGACTTGAGGCAGAGGAGCATCTGTCGGTCAGCTTCGGAGCTGTTCAAAGATGGTCCTGTGGCAAAAACATCGAGGGAGTGCATGTAGGGGAAGAAGGCCGCCAAAAGGGTCAGCACAAGAAGCAGTGGAGAGAAAGATGACTTCATGTGGGAAAATTGCTTCATGCGAGTGTTTTCTGTACGTGGGGGTGGGAGGGATGTATGTACTTCTGAGTCTCCACTCAAGATGGCAACAAGTTGGCAAGTTGGTAATGAACTAATTAATTAGTGTCATTATTGATCGTTGTGGGTCAGCATTGGCAGCTTGAATACCTCAAGTAGCTTTCATGCATGTGCTTGGCAATCATGAGTCAAAGAATTATTTTATAATCCCTCCGTTGGAATCTTTGTCAAGCCGCCAGAATGGATTAGTCGAACTTGGAGTAGAACCGAATAAAGCCGCTACGCAGTAACCCAACTATGATGAACTCCTGTACAAGGTATGGCGAACAACTCCCAAGCATAACTTCTCTTTTTGATAATTTAGTATTTACCAATAACAGATAAAATGGTGCAGTCTTTATTTTTCGTTTTTGAAGATTTTCCAATACTTACAAATTCTCTGTGCAACTATGCTAGTAAGGAGATGGTGCATGGAGAAAAACCATATAAAGTTCCTTTTGTCAGTAATTTGGTCGTAGGGAACTTTATCAGAATAACTTAATTACGAAAACACATGTTTATTTGAGTGGTCGTTTTCTGTTTCAGTTGTGGTTGTTCGGCTGTCAAAGTCAAACGTCACTGATCTGTGTATGAACTGCTGTTGGTCAGACATGCCAAAGTGATTATCCAGGAAGGTACTGAGATGGTAGTACACAAGTTGGTTGCCCATCTAACCACTTTGATTATAGTAATTTAGCTGACTTTGACTAAATGGATGGCTGCCCAGCACCCTACATGGGATGATGCACATTATATACTCACGACTTCGAACCGGCGTTTGCTCGTCGCTCTCGTCAAGCTAGGCTACTCCAGATTCCGAAAAGGAGGTGCTTCCGGATCGGTGAAAATGGCGACGACGCCACCAGCTGGCTCTCCGCTCTCACCCTCTCCCGCTGCTCAAAGCAATCCTGACCCTGGACTTCCCAATGGTGCTGCTGCTCAAGGCACCCCTGCACCTAGCCCTCCCAGTAATTCTGCCGCTCAAAGCAACCCCGCAGTCCGCTCGGATACACCTAGCCGTGAGTTCATCTGTTCTTATTTTTCTTCCTCAATTTTTCATCGTTTGGTCTTTATAGTTTACCACTGATTTGGTTGATTCGCTGCATTAGATGTACTTTTCTGGAAGATGCATCCAAATGTGTGTTGTTTTGCAATAGAAAACAGATATCATGATCATGCAAACCCTACAACTCAACAAAAAGAACCGAAGAAAGATGACACCGAAAGAGTAACTACAAACGGGGAAAAGAGCCAGAAGTCTGTAAACTGCATAACCCTCTCACTGCTGCAATAGATGTACTCTAGTCTGTTTCTAAAAGTAAGGCGTATTTTTTAGTCAAAAGTCAACATATTATAACTTTGACCAATATTATAGACAAAATATGAACATTTATAAAATTTAATTAACGTAAAATGAAAATATATTCTATGGTATTCATATTGATTTGGTATTCGAAATATTCATATTTTTATCTGTAAGATCATTCAAAATTACAATGCGTTGACTTTTGACAAAAAATATATGCCTTACCTTAAGGAACGGAGAGAGTATCATACTAGAGCGAATTTGCAGAACCTGCTGGTCACAGCTGTTCTCAAAACTCAGCCGTGATTCGGGGTTGCACCAAACTTGCATTAGAACTAACGTCACACGGATCTTAGTTTTTTCTGAAACTTATCTAAAAACTTACTTTCTCTTTTTGGAAAAACATAGCAAATGGTCGTATTATTTGATGAAATTTTTGTTGGGCAAGTTTCAGATATTGCTATGTGTATGACTTTCCTCAAGATTTTACAAAAAATACAAATATGTCCGTTACTAAGATCTAAAAGTGGTACGCAAAGAGCTATCTTTATTTTTATTCTTGGCAACGATCCCAAAAGAGGTTTGGGCTGGTGGTCCAGATGTTGATACCCGACGTCTCAGGGATCAGATGGGTATTTTTGGTGTATCATGCCTGTTCTATCGTATGCCTTTTTGTTGTACTCTTAGCCTTGTTTATTTTTGCCCGACTTGTGGTGACCAATTTTATCGTGGCGAGGGAGCAGAGTGATGTGTGTGTGGAAGTAAATCGTTCACCGTTGATGATTTGCTTCCTAAGTGCGGTAGCTCTGTAATTCTCCTTCAGTGCCTTGTTACGGCTGTCTAACACAGCACAGGGAATGCTAGATATCATCGGTCCAAATTCAGTTGTACTACATCCCATTGGTGAGGGGTGTGGAACCTGCTGGCTGACTGGACCGGGGCTTGGTCCTTGGATATCCAGCTGCTCAATTCACTATGCCAAAAGATAGGTGGGAGGGCATGCATGCCTGCTGCTCGGTCCAAGGAAACTCGCGGTGCTAATCTATATTCATATAAAATGCAATCATGATTACGTGTAAGTATATACAAATACTAATCTAAATACTACTCTTTTATTATATTGTTGGCCTAATTGTCACTACCATTTTGAATCTTGTTTGCACCTTATAAATATCAATATCAAGCAGTGAAGCGTTACATTTTGGGCTTTAATCCATACTTCTTATAAGACAAAATCTCACTAACATGCATTAAATTAGTCTATCTCTACATGTAAGGTGTCCACATCATCAATCATTTGAGCTATTCGTGTATCCATGTCATTGCCACATCATCCACTCTTTGAGACATTCATTTATCCATGTTATTCCACATTTATTAATGATACTGGTCCATACATGCAACATGTTTAGATTATAAATTCTTTTAGCCATACAATTTTGCACATCATCATTGTTTTAAAACGTGTAGCAGTTAAATATACGAAACATTTCAAATTAATTAAATTAAAAAATTGAATATTGTGGCTCGAGATATTTTTCCATTTCATGCATCAAACATCCTTAGATTCCCGCTTTAATTAGCTAGACAAGGCAAGGCCAACAAAATCGTAATGACTACAAACTTAATGCATCATTAGTTCTATTTAGGCATGTAAATACTCTCTCCACTTTTCAATGCAACGAGTTGCAAACCTTTTGTGTTTTCTTGAAAATAAGTTGGCATTGCACTTTGTTTCTTACTTCTTAGGTCATCTCTGTTAATAAAGCATGTAGAATACAAACTTAATAACTGTAGAAGTCATCTAACCTTTGCTTTGTTGGATGCTTGTATCTGCAGATGGTGCAGTTCCCACTCAACCTCCTGTCTCCGATGCCAGGCCGGACAAGCCATAATTCATTGGTATAGCCGAACACCCAAAAAGTTGGCAAAGAAGATAGTAATATGTATTGTTGTGTCTCACATGCATCGAATCATAAGTGAACAAGCAAATTTAGATAATAAAAGGGAAAAATTTAGGAGAGGAGGTATTGAACAAATATCATGTCTTGAGTTCAATACCCTCTCCTAGATTATTTTTCCTTTTGTTTTGTACCTTTCTTGCTTGTACTTTTTCTTTAAAATTGATCTTTTTTTTTTCTCTTTCACATGTATTTGCATATCTTGAAACCTGTTGTTCTTTTCATATGTTCCTCAAGCATGACTTTTATGGAAATATAAAGCGCACAAAAGTGTATTGGTCTGGAAACAAAACTAGAGTTAGAAATTCCGAAGAAAAACACAAGGCTATGTTTTAGTGTGGTGTATACTTGCACTAATCTTTCATAAGCATAGTCTATGTGGCTATTTTTTTCTGGCAAGCCACATACATGCATGCAACTTTCACATAGTGCTAACTATTAAGATGTATGACCTCTCTATGGAAATTTGAAAAAATGTTAGGTATTTTTTTGTGGACAGGCGGATCATTGTGCCAAATCCCACTCATTGTTGATTTTTTTTTTTCTATATTCAACACACGATGTTATCTTAATGACTTTTGTATTACCGTTCTCTGAAATGATGGGTCCGCAGTTGCCCCTATGATGTTCTGCTTTGGAGATCTTTCTCAATAATGAGTATGCTTATTAATTCATCTGTGACGGTGTCACACTTCTCACAATTTACAGAAAAATACCATAGCAACTCCTCTCCCATATCCTTCCCTCTCGCAAGTAAAACCAGCACACACAACTAACAAACACCCAACATGTTCCTTCGTTCCTGATTGTTGTGCTGCTTCATGGATTGCTTTTCCCGATTTATGTGTGCTCACCCATAGATCGTCCGTGCATCATGATCCTTTCCATACATCTAGGGCATGACGTTTACTCGTCTTTTTTTTTCCTTTGACACAAAAAACAGTGGGGAAGTCCCCATTGTGTCATTTTTCATTTATAAAATATATATACAGAGAGCTGAATACATCCAGCTCATTTACAAAGTGTCAAGTCATTGTTGCATATACCCTCCTTGACCTTGAGGCTAGGTTTGGCTCTATGCGTAACTAGTATGAAAGAGTCTTTAAAGAATCTATAACATTCATTTAAATCTAGATTTTGCCCATCAAATATAATCGTAATTCTATGGTTCCAAATACTCTAGCATCCAAGCATCAAACTTTCCTTGAAGCAAATCGTAGAGAGCCAAACGCCTAGAGGGAGCGGTAGAGCAGAAGGAAGCGTGCATGCCGATGACGAGGCCGAGTAGGGAGAGTCTCGTGGACACCGCAATTCTGGTTGAACGTAATCGCATTGACCGGTGAGCTGATTAAATACTCTGTGCAATCTGGTTTTTTAGAATATGGAAGAAGAGGCACGGGTTAAGAGTTCTTGGAAGTTGTACCCCTGTACTGTCCAGACCCGTGTGTGAGCCTTTCTCTTGCGGCGTGTTTGTGGTTTCATGCATCCTCTGGTTTTCCATTGTTCTGACTAACTTTCGACCCGTTTGGTTGTCTGGATTGCACCGCGTTTTTTACCAGCACAAAACTTAAAACACACTTGGGCTGACCTGAAGAAACAGCCGATTCGGCCGTTTTTTCAGAGCCAACATTTCACAATCTATTTTGCGCACTGTTCAACCCAACCTTGGCTGAGTGGATACGAGAGGATTTGCTCTGCTCACCTCCTTTTCCTTCACCTCTGCATGCTGCCGCCATGTACGTGGACTACTTCAACGCCGACTGCCTCCTCGGCAAGGTCGTCCGTCCTGGGGAGATTGAGCGGCGGCTGGTGCCCTACCCTTCATACAGGCTAGTCTAGCTTGCGCGCGCAACCGCTCGCGCGGTTTCCGACATGCGCACGTGCGCGTTCTGACAGCGACGGGAAGGAAGAAGAAGAGCTTGCCCCCGCCGCCGCCGCCGGCCTAACCGCCTGCCCCCGCCACCCACGGCCGGCGGCGCTACCGCGACCGCCTCGCCGCCCCGCCCTCCTCTAACCGCGGCCTCCGCCGACCATCCCTCTAAGCCCCCCCCGATCTCGTCGCCGGCGAACCCCCCCCTCCCCCCCCCCCCCCCCCCCCCGTTAAGTTTCCTCCTCGCCTCCACCGCGGCTCCGGCTCGGCCTGGCCCCCGAATCGTGGACGATTTTGTTCACAGGTGAGAGAAAGAAAGGAGAAGGAAGGAGAAGGAGGAAGAAAGGAAGGAGAAGGAAGAAGATGGTCATGTGGGTGGGACCCACCCACGTACTGTTCTGCGTGGACCAACCACTGTGCTGCGTGCACCAACCGCGCAATGCGTCGCGCGCTCGACAGGGAGCATTTCCGCCTTCATACGCGTCTTCCTCCCTTGCCTCATCCGTCAAGTTTCCATGAACGGCGCGATGCTGCGTCAGGTGCATGCGCAGCAGAGGAAGCCGCGGCGAGGAAGACCTTCCGGGCCCTTCCCAGCTCCGGCGCTCCTACTTCTGGCCCCGCATCTCCCCTAGTTCCGGCGCTCCTGCACGGACGGAGCGTCAGGCCTCATCGATCCGCACTGAGCGCACGGAGGAAGAAGCACAGTATGGTTTTTCCCCTTTTCATTTTCCATTTTCACTTTCACTTGCTCTCTAATCTATAAATACACTTCGATTCTTTTACACCAAATATGTGTGCATCGATGAGTAGGTTCCATTCTCGTACTCGGTGTCAAGTTTCATCGATCATAGCTTGCCAATTTCGAACCGATGTTCGGAATATTTTTGGACGAATTTTGTCAAATTCGTCGCACTCGGTTGAAGTTTTGAAAAATCCTTTCATGAGCAGTTTCATCTCAATGTTGCCTACAACTTTCGTGTTGTAACTTTTCTCTTTGGACACACATATGTGATAGATCTTGTACTGAAATTTGTAGGTGTTTAGATTGCACCTAGTGTACAGCGTGTTCTTCAACCTTTGGCGCTGCCGTTCGCCGTCATGAACTCAACTGTCCAAGCGGCTAATAGACAGTATCACAACCTTCGGTGAAGCTCCTACAGTGACCTTAGTCCGGACCGCCGCCGCTGCGACGCCATGCCGTTGTCCTGCTACCCGCTTATCATGGTAAGTGCGGTGGTGAGAGGTAAGATCACCATGTAGATAGGAGGTTAAAGTATATGAAACACGTATGTAAACTAAACAACGGGATGAAAAACTTGCATCACGTGAAACGGGCCTGGCTGGCTCTTTGTGGGCAACCAAATGAGGTGCAGCACATGGTTTTTATCTCGTTTTTCCATGACCAGGCCCTGATGAGCCACGGATGTAAGAGGCCTAAAACGGGTGCAGGAAATCAACACACGCCCTTGAAGACCGATATTGTTTACACCTGAGTCCGAACTAGATGTTTCATGCCTGCTCCATGCAAATTTGATGCATATATTTCCTTCCAACACGACATGAGTAACGATTCATGAAGTTAGTACACAAGTGTTTTTTTGTTTTTGAAATGGACACAAGTGGTATTATTACTAAGTATATCAAAGTTGGGCAAAACGGCGGCCTCTCCGCGGCCGAGCTACTGTAGATAGCACAGTTGCACTGTAGGAAATGAACAGTGTTCAACAGTGCTCGTGGTAAGTTTGCAAAAAAGTCCTTGCACTTCCCGAAAATTACGAACCGGTCCCCCGTATATTAGTTCAACCCCGTAACCCTAGATCACGGGATCCTCTCATTCCCCACCCGAGCTTGAGGCGGCGGCCACGACGGCGAGCTGATGGCGGCGCAGTGCCGCGCGCCGCCCCGGCAGGGTGCCGTCCTCGCCCCTCCTCCTCCAGCTCCGCCCGCCTCCCCTCCCCCCACGCCTCGCCTCCTCCTCCTCTTTCCCCTCCCGCCGGCGCGGACGCGGCTAGGGGCAGGCGCGGCCGGGCGTGGCCGGCGCGGGCGAGTGCCGCCATGGCCTAGCCGGGCGGGGACGAGCGCGGCCACGGGCGAGCCGGGCGCAGGCGCGGGCAGTGGCAGGCGCGGCCACGGGCGGTGAGCCCCGGCCAGGCGTGGACGGCGAGCTGGGGAGGACGGAGTGTGACGGCGGCCGCCGGCGTCGCCTCCATCCCCGGCCGGCCGCTTCGCGGTGGGGGCCGTCCCTGGTGATCTCCCCACCGTCGACCTTGCGCCGCCGAGCATGGCCGCTACGGACCTCTCCCACCTCGAGCTGCTGCGTCCTCCTCGGTGCTGAGCAGAAGAAAGCACGAGGGGCCGCGATATGCCGCTGCTGCCAACCTCATGCCGCCAAGCACGGGTCTTCGTTGCGTGCGTGTCCCCATCATCGTCCTCATGTCGGGAAGGTACATCTTCAGCTAAATCCCAGGTCTCCTCTATCTCTCCATCTCTCTTACCGTCGATTTTGTTCCTCATGTAGCAGTTCATCTCCTCCACCCGCACCTGTCCAGCTCCACACTATCTCCCACCGTGAGGAAGGAGAGAGATGGAGAAACAGGATGCTGGAGCAAAAGGAGAAGATGGAGAGCAGGATATTGACTTCCACTGCATAAAAGGAGGAGCAGGAGCACCACTAACGCATCTCCATCCTCGGTGTTGAACAAGGCGAACATGAGGGCAATCACTGTATATATGGATGAGGAATTCGAGCCGAGGTGAGCTGCTGCTAGCCACGCCCTTCTGCTAAGCTTAGGTAACGACAACCTCCTGATTTGCCTCTCCGCTCACCTCCGTTGATTTCATCCCGTAGCTTAGCTTCTTATTTTCCTGTGCAGATTCTGTATAATCTATGCCTATGAAGTGTTTGATGAAACTCTAAGCAGGATGCAGAGGTGTTAAAATCCATTTCGTTTTAGAGAGAGGGAACCACGCATGGAGATGATGCAGAGGTGTTTATTCTCCTTGGTTGAGATCTCCTCCACTTTGTTAGTGGCGAGTTTTGAGCTGTGATTTATTTATTTTACAGGTTGTCTTTCAACTGGCCCAATGAAATCTTAATATTTCAATGCATACATCAGTCAGGAATGCTTTCTATTTCAGCTGCATCATATGGCCCAAAGTGCTCATTGTTTTTGCTATTGCCAGGAAACAGTTTGGAGCATGACATTCATGAAGTGGAGATAAGTTCGACCGACAAACAATTTTATCTTCAAAGAAATCGAACAACACAAACGTCCGGACACTTAAGTGTAAAGCTATGTGTCTACAACTTTGTGTATTATGTTTCAAACTAAGGACTAGATCGAAGTACTTATTTGTAGACGTAGCTGTGTTTAAATAATTTGCTTATTCTAAGTTCTAGCTGGTTATAAATATAAGTTGCTATCTTATAAATACTATATTTGGTTCCAACTTTCAATAGATATGGCACAATTCTACGTTGAAGGTTTTGTAGTTTTCAGGTTTTGTAGTTTTTCATTATGGGTAATGAAAATCTGGATGTAGGACAGTGTTCAACAGTATGTGAAAAGAATCTGGGTTAGGTTTATGTGTGAAGGGCTTGCCTGAACTCTGTAGCAAAGAAAAATGTCTGTTTGTTCGAGCTTAACTGTTTGTTTGTTGCATGATTTCACAAGGAGGGTGATCTGTCCACGCATTCTTTTCATCCCAGTTTTTGTTTTTGTTTTTTTTACATCTTCTTTTCATCCCAGTTACTTAGAGGAGCGTTGTAGTTAGGCCTCTGATAGACAAAGGTAATGTAAGTGATGTGATTCCGAGCAAGTCCTTTGGTCACCTTCACAGAAAAGGCAAGTCAAATGCTCTAATTTTCATAAGAAGTTATGAGAATATGTTGTAAGTCATTGAAAAAAATACAAGAAAGTAAACTGAGTACAAAATATTGCTAGAGGTTCGCAAATTGTTAATGTTTTCAATGTTTAAAGTAGCTTCGTCCCATTTCGATGTTCTACTTAGTTTTTATCTATGGGTGGCCTTTGAATTTTCTTGCCCGCCTAGAAAAAATGGTTGGAGGAATCAGAAGTTAAATTTTGGCAACATATGTATCACACATAGTTTAGGCTTTTGCATGTTTTTTGGACTACAAATGTATGAGCTGAAAAAATAATCATATATATCTCTTCAAGTGGATATTCCGAGGTCCTGGTTCAGATTTGCTTCTGTTAGATAATAGATGGAAATACTTCTCATGTCAGCAATTTTTATTCAGGGTTCTGTCACTAGACTAAAGTGTATTGTTATGTGATTTCAGGTGTCCCAAGCCATTGAGTGTTCTTCGGGTGCCTGGATGCCGGAATCTGCTGATATACACAACTAGGGCAGTTGGTACGTCCTGCAGTTTGGTCACCGTTCTGCCCGACTACCAGAATGTACAGAACACTCATCTTTCTCTTCTGGGTTTGTAATTAATGCGCTATCTGAGCATTTAGTTCCATCCATGCAAGTTTCAGGTACCTGAAACCTATAATGCTTTGTTTGGACGTTTCACAATCATCAAGTTTCTTTTCCAAACCTTTATCTAGCACTGTATCCGAATAGCTTGGTCTAGACGTTTCACGGTTCCTTATCTCGCAACATATTTTTCTCCTTCTCTTAAAATTAGTTACCAGCTTATCATGCTTGGTTTTCTTCTGTTAGCCTAATTACAATACCACCTTTAAGGACGACTGATATTTCTGTGAGGTGAGAAAATACAATGATATGTCTTCCTTACATTGAAATGAATCAGTTTCTAATAATCTGTTTCTTAGGTAGGTGATCGTAGACTCGCTGAAAATTGGTGCTTAATGCTCTTGCCTCTACACTGGAGCATTGCAATGAATCAATTTGTAGTCTGTTTCTTAGGTAGGTGATCATGGACTCGCTGAAAATTGATGCTTAATGCTCTTGCCTCCACACTGGAGCATTGCAATGAATCAATTTGTAATGATGGGTATTCTATAAATCAGCACAAATGCATTTCGTTGCAATATGACTTTGAACGCTTTGTAGGTTGTGATAGGCTGATAGCATAATCTACGACTACTTACATTAAGGTAGTTTTCAGTATAACTGTGTTTGTACTTTGTAGTATTTGTTGCAGTATGACTGTGTGTAGCTGCTAAATCTTTCCTGTATTGTTCCAAGGTTGCCTCTACGAGGAAGCTGATTTCTGTCGTTTATGGCCACAAAGGTGGAAAGAGGAATGCATTTATCTTACAAAAATTGGTATCTCCCGTGTGTCCAACTGCAGGGTCAGGTGCCATTTATGCTTCTCTTACAAAACTTGAGGAGCCGAAAGCAGGTATTTGATACATTGTCATAATTCTAACAATGCATAATTCTATTTTATCCCCTATTCAGACAAGTAAGCAACAAGAAACTTATGCTTAGAGTAAGAAAACATACAAACCTGTGTTGACAGTTGCACACTGTACATTGTAAATTCAGAGATACGCCTCTCTTGAGGCTGCAGGCAGGAGAGAACAGTGTAGGCGGCTGATGCAGCGATAGTTGTATCATCCGTGTTGCAATAGCAGGGTGAGGTGAGTGAGTTTTGGTGTTTTCTTTCCTATTTTTTTTACTTCGATGAAATATTAGTGTACCAAATTTTTCTGAATTGTGATTACTTGGTGGTCTATCATTTGGCTTATATGATTAAATTTTCCCTTTACAGGTTACACTCTATATCATTGTCTACCACACCTCTCTAAAATTTGTGCTTTTTGTTGGCTCAGGTAAACACACTCTTAAATCTGTTATAAATGCATGTTTATTTCAAGCTATTTATCACTTCGTGGGGTTTAAATTGGTGTGGCGTGTTGGCTGTTGCGGTATGGCAGATCATATGGAGTGGTGGATTGTCCTGACCACAACTGGTTAGCTGGCTATGCTCTGTGAGGCTTCGACACCTTGAGTCGGATCCTGAAGGTATGGCCCTTCTTTCCGATTTGGTTATCTAAGTATAATGTATGCAGAAAACATGATTTGATTGTTTTTACTTTATTTTAGGATATGCATCAGAGAGGTTGGTTCTTGAAAACTTTTTTGAAAGAAAGAAGGTAGATGGTACCTTTGCAAGCAGAATTGATTGACTGTCATATTTTGTCGCACACGCCTTTTTAGACTCTAATTTTATTTTTTAAGAGAGATTAATTGTCCAAACAAAGAGTACGTGGCTGTTAAATAGTTCCACCGGTTTCTGCTTCCACCGGTTTTTCTTCTTATATGCTTATCTGCATTGAAAAAAATAGTTAGGTAATAGGCTTAGTTTTACTTCTTTTTTTTCAAGTGTTGTTTGAGTGTTTCCAACATGGAATTTCACTTCAAGTGTGTATGTGTCTTGATATAATGAATTCTGGGCTAGAAGGCTAGAGTATTTCATCTACTAGCGTTTGATCTACCCCCTATGGTGTTCATTGCATCTGTTTTTGCATCACATTGTTCGAGGAAGCCCCCTATAGGATAATAGTACTATACAAACATAATTTATGATTCTAAGATCTTTAGTTCGTGTGTTCTGGTTGATTAGTAATTAAGTAAACCTTTTGATTGTGCTTCTTAGCCTCATGTGTGCAATTTGATCTGCTTAGCTTTTGATAGAAAATATTTGTGGTATTTGAATTGGTTAGTGCCCATGTTATTCTTGAATGTCTTGGATTCAATACATTGGTGTCCAGAATGGTTTTTCTATTTTGTGTTTGGATAAGCCAACTTGCTTCTGCATTTAAGTTTAAAAAAAAGATTGTTCTCAACTTAGATGGCCACAATGTTACGCACAGGTTCAGCATTACCGAGGTCTCAAAACAGAGATGTTTTTGCTATATTTTTCTAATTATGTTAAATGCGCTTATCATGTTTGTTTTACTACTCTTTGTATGCCAACTGCATTGTCAGATATTGTTTTCTCATAGATGCATTGTCATTTAGCTGTCTTGAAGAGGTATTGAGCAGGGAATATGTATTTCATCCTCCCGGTTTGGGAAACTATATACTTCCAGAAAATTTAAAATCTTTCTTAAGTTGTAATCAGAGTTGAAATCATTGTTCTTCTTTGCAGCTTGAACATGCAGTCCTGCCTACCGAAAACTAATTGATTTTCACTTTTACATATATTCCTAGATAGTTTGAAAGAACATGTACCCTTTTAAAAATGAAGCCCGACCAATCTTATTCTGATCAACCAGATATTGTACCATGGTATTCTCCAGAAAAGTTGATGCGGGCATAGAAGGAATCAGAGATGATACAACGATTGGATTATCAACATTCGGGTTCTCGATTTGAAGTTTCCTTTCTGATTAATTTTAAAAAGAATTGGTATCTTAACATCCTGGCCTTTGTGTGTGGATAAATATTTGCTGTATCTGCTTTTCGTCTTTTGTTATTTAATTTATGTCCATTATGTACATACGTTGGCTCTTGATTCTTCTTAATTAAGATGTATCCTTTCTGTTTTTTTAATTTCCTGCTAGCTTATTATCCTTATTTTTACCGTGCAGATATACATTTGTTGTTCACCTTCTTCAGTAAGTTGTATTTGTGCATGTATTGCATGTTCATTCTTCCTAATTGAGATGTACGTTTGTCCAACTTTATAGATGATATGACACTTATCATAGTTGGGCTCATGCTGCCGATTACCTTTTCGATGACTCTTTCATTGTGTGGATATATATGCAATTGAATGGAAAAAAGAGGGTTACCCCACACACTATACACTGTCAGTGCTGTGCAAATTGTTGCTACTATTCTTCTTTCTGCTAATGAACCATCTTTTGCTTGAGAGACAAATAAGACTATCAAAGTATGGACAAGGTCACGATTGCAAAGTTAAGACTTATAGCTCTATGTGTTCCATTCTTTTATCACCAAGGGCGCGGCGTGTCGCCGCGCCGAATTCAACTAGTTGAAGTTACAGTTTATTCTCATATAATTTTAAGAATGTACTAATCTCCATTAAATGACCAATTGTTGAGTATTCCAATTTGTCATCGTAACATATCCGGCCTATTGCCACTGCTACCGGTCTGCAAATCGCTATTGAACATTCTCCTTGCCTCATTTTTTTTTGTTGAGAATTACCACCGTTCTTTATTGCTCAACCATAACATTTGCTGGAATACATAAACCATCAGGTGGACGCAGGAGCCACAGGCGACATCCAGCTCCCCTGCTAACATTACTACGAGCGAGTCTATGAGCCTCCCCATTGGAGGTTCTTCTTTCATGCTTGAACACCGTCGTCCGAAGGGTGGACGCCGTCTCCTTGATCTCGGAAATGACCATGTGATATTCCCCAGAATATGGATTCTTCAAGTTGTTGATCACCTCCAAGCAATCGGATGCAATGCAGACACTTGATAGGACCAAGTCCTGCGCTAGCGCTAGGCCCTCACGACAGGCCAAAGCTTCGAGGGTTGCCGATCCCAGCCCTCCAGGAATTGTAAGAGATGAGTCCCCATGAAAACTCCTCTCTCATCCCTGCATACCGCAGCAATTGCTCCACCAACTCCATTTTTTTGCCGTTGCCGCGTCGACATTAATTTTTGCATACCCCGCTGGTGGAGGAATCCACCTCTTCTTCTCCCCTTCCACTGGCAGGCCCTTCGCCATCGCTGGCTTGGGTGCCATTGATAGGTCCTCGAGGAACTTCCTGGTAAAAAGGAAGGTAGATAATGGGCTCTGATGCTCCCCATCATGAATCAACCGCCGTCTCGCAAACCAAATTGCCCACAGCGTCACCGCTACCTCAATAAAATCCTCATGCTTTAACGTTGCCATCATCGCAAAAAGCCACTGTTTTGCTGATGGTTCCTCAGTTAACACCAAGTGCTGAGTAATATCCTCGCTTAGAAGAGCCCAGACACAGCGAGACATGTTGCAGTCCAGCAGGGAGTGACGCCATGAGTCCACTGCTCCGCAAACTGAACATGATTCGTTCTCGGCCATCTGTCTTCGATGCCGAACATCACCAGTTGGGAGGGACTGATGAGCTAGCCTCCACAAGAAAACCCGCAATTTGGAGGGTACTTGAGTTTTCCAGAGCTGAGTCCAATGCTTCTCCTCAGCTGCCGTATCTGATGCTGCTGGTCGATGCTCCAACCAGTCCTCTCTCCTTTTCTTTGTTCTGACCAACATCCTGTACACTGATCGGACTGTCAATATTCCGGTCTTCTCATAGTGCCAGGACCAAATGTCATCTTGTCTGCGCGTGCTCAACGGAATTTTGCATATGCAGTCAACATCCATGGGAAGAAAAAACTTGTCTAGAGTTTCTTTATTCCATGTAACCGAGTCACTCTGGATCAGCTCACTGACTCTCTCCGGCGGCTCATCAGCTAGGCAAGCTAGCGGCCGGAGCATGTGATCACGAGGAAGCCAGTTATCATTCCAGATATTGGCCGCTTTCCCCGATCCAATCCTGCGGATCAGCCCTTGTTTCAACACATCCCTGCCTTCCACCAGCGATCTCCAAACTTGAGATGGGTGCGCCCCCAACTCGGCGCTTAGCAGGTTAGAAGTAGGGAAATATGCCGCCTTTAGAATCCGAGAGCTCAGCAGTTCCGGGTTTTGCATCAGCCTCCACACCTGTCTAGCCAGCAGGGCAAGGTTAAATAATTCGATATCCCTAAACCCAAACCTCCATCCGCCTTCGGTAAACACATCACCTCCCATGCAACCCAATGTGTTCTCCTCTTGCCTCGCTTACTTCCCCACCAGAAATTACGAAACAATGAGGTTATATGGTGGCACAGTCCTCTCGGCAACTTGAAACAAGACATAGAGAAAGTCGGAATAGCCTGAGCTACCGATTTAATAAGAACCTCTTTCCCTCCGGCCGAGAGTATCATCTCTATCCAACCCTGAACTTGCTTCCACACCCTGTCACGTAAATATTTGAAGGCACCATTCAAGGATCGGCCTACATCTGAGGGCATGCCCAAGTACTTTTCATTAAGTGACTCATTTGGAACTCGGAGAACTGCCTTACAGAATTCCGTACAGCTTCGGGACAGCCCTTGCTAAAGAAAACAGAGGACTTGTCCAAATTTATCCGCTGGCCCGATGCTTGACAATATTTCTGAAGCAAACAACTGGCCTCTCGTGCTCCCTCTTCACTTGCTTTGACGAACAGCAGGTTGTCATCCGCAAACATAAGATGGTTAACCGCTGGGGTAGTTGGGGCCACCTTGATGCCTTGGAGATGGGATGACTGACGACTCTTATTTAGGAGGCCTGAAAGGCCCTCTACTGCGATAAAAAAAAATGCGGATATTGGGTCACCCTGACGAATACCTCGAGTGGGGTGAAACTCTTCCAGCGCTGTTCCATTGAATAGAACCGAAAAGGAGACAGTCGTAACCATCTTCATCACAATATGTATCCAATTGGCATGAAAACCCATACGGTGCATGATCGCCTGTAAATAGCTCCACTCAACACGATCATATGCCTTCCGCATGTCTAGTTTCAGCGCACAATGCCTATGCTTTTTTTCATCATTCCTCTTCATAAAGTGCAGGCATTCGTACGCTGAAATAATATTATCCGTGATAAGTCTTCCAGGAACAAAGGCAGATTGTTCCTCTGAAATAATCTCCGGTAAAATGATCTTCAACCTATTTGCAAGAACCTTGGACGCAATTTTGTAAATAACATTACATAAACTGATGGGTCGAAACTTGCCTAGGTCATCTGGTTGGGCCACTTTAGGGATAAGCACAATAAAGGTCTTATTAATTCCCTCCGGACTCTCCTCCCCCGCAGAACCCGCAGCACTGATTTCGTAACCTCCTCGCCACAGAGATCCCAGTGTCGCTGAAAGAAATGCGCAGGGAATCCATCAGGCCCTGGGGCCTTGGTAGGATACATCTGAAACAAAGATGTCTTTATCTCATGCTCTTCAAAGGGCTTAATCAGCTTTGCATTCATCTCGGCAGTAACTGAAACAGGCACCGCCGCCAGAACCTCCTCCATCCCACTCGTGCCCTCCGAACGATATAAATCTCCATAGAAAGCCCGAGACAGGCGCTGGAGCTCGTCTTTATCCTCGGTGGCCGTACCATCCGATCGCTTTAGCCGAACTATCATATTCTTCTTCCTTCTCCGGCTTGCTCTCTGGTGAAAAAAGTGCGTATTTTTATCTCCCTCCGAGAGCCATTGGACACGCGCCCTCTGGCGCCACATGATCTCTTCTCTATGCTGCAATTCCACCAGCCGTGCTGCAACCTTGATCTCCTCATAGCTTGGACCCGCCCGTAAAGGTGCAACACATAATTTTTCCAGCTCCCGCTGAAGCTGTTTAATTTCCTTTCGGACATGGCCGAAAGTATTTGATCCCCACGTCGACAAAGAGCTTGATAGGAACCAAGTTTGTCCTGGAGATCATGCATGGAAAAACACGGATCCCCTTCCATCCATGCTTGTTTAAGCATAGGAGTGAACTCCTGATGTGTCTCCCACATAGTCTCATAACGGAAAAGACCCCGGGGTCGTACCGATTCCGGCCCAGGTTCCATCTTCAGCAGAATCGGCAGATGGTCAGACGTTGCCGACGCCGAGAGATGTTCAACTACTGCTAACGGGTACCGCGAGGACTAGCTTGGCGTTGCCACCGCTCTGTCCAGCCGTACTCGGCAATATCCTCCTCCCGAAATCCTCTTCTCGAAAGTCCAATGCACTCCTGTAAACCCAAGATCAGCCAGACCACATACATCAAGGGCCTCTCGAAATCCTGCCATTTGTGCATTGCTTCGTTCCTGAGCCCCCTCATGTTCCTCCCTTCAGAGCACCTGATGGCCCTTCACGTAGTTACCCCAGAACGGCGCCAGAAAACACTTGCTAGCCCTTCGCGTGGTTACCTGCGTGAAAAGTAAATGGGTTAGGTTGAGACTCCAAGTGCAGAGTGTGTAGTAAGTGGAAGACGTGTTTTCCCCACGAGGGTGACTCGAGGGTTTAATATCGAACTCTCGGGAATCAGTAGTGAAGATTTATCTTTCCTATCCTTCTTTTGGTTACCTACAAAACAAAGTAAATGTTTTGGTCCTCAACCTCACCTAGTGGTTGTCAAGCACAAGGTGAGAGAATGATATCAAGATAATATGCAATGCAAACAAGAAATAAATATGCAATGATGGTAAATAAATATGCAAGGATGGTGGTAGCAATGATAAATGATATTTTTTGGGTTTTATATGATGAATGCAAGATGTAAAAGTGTTTTTGTATTTTCGGATTTAATAAGGCAGAAAATGGAAAAGTGGTAAAAGTGGTTGGAAAGGTGTTTCTTATGATTAAAAATGGACCGGGTTCATGGTTTCACAAATGCACTCTCTCTTTAATAAAGTGGTAGACAATGGAACACTAGAGTTGACATATTAGATTGCAACACAACAGTTTAATGACAAGTTATAATTATATGGGCATCACGTCCTAACATAGAGACCTTTTGGTTATTAGTCTCTCATACTCCACCAAGATGCGAACTAAATCATAACACCTCAGTAATTAAGATAACTCAGAGTATAGCAATAAGTATCATGACATGGAGTAGTGGCATTGGTCACACCCACATCTCCGGTAGCATGGTATTTCTTTTTATCCATAGTGAGGTAACAAAGTAAGGTAAAACACCGAAGTGGATCGCAGAACTTTCTCTCACGTTCACTGCACTAGCCACCCCCCGTTACTCCAACTAATGCACACGTTCCCCCTCACGCGCTCTCGTAAACATGCTTGATCATAAAAAGTAAATAAAACGGGGTACATAATATGTATCTACTTTCATAACTGAAACTAAACCATTACAATCTCAAACATATATTAACTCATAAAAAGATCCACCACAAAGGTATTACATAGATGACCGTAATCATGTTCAGCAGCTCATACGGTACTAATTAGTGAAGCTCGAGAGAGATAGATACATAAGTTACTTCCACAAACCCATAGTCCAGAGGTGGACTACTCCCTCTTCATCATGGAGACGTGGAGAAGTCGTTGGAGAAGATGGAGACCACGCCGGCAGCGCCCCGCCGGAGTTTTCCCCCTCCAATCTGCAACTCCAGGTCTCTGTTTCGTTGTTTCTGTGTTTCTGCGGCGCTCCTTCCAGAGAACGTCGGGGGATAATTTTTATAGGCGTTTTTAGGTCAAAACGGAGTCGGTGGAGGAAAGATCGACGGCAGCGGAGCTCCGAGGCCCATTTGGAGGGGTCCCACCGGCCAGGTACAGGGGCCGCATGGGCCCACCCCTTTTGTCCCTCGTGGCTCCGTTTGTTCGCTTCCTTCGCCCACAAGTCTTGTTCCTTCCAAATATTGACGCTCGTAAATTTGCAGGTGATTTGGACGTCGTTTGGGTCCCTGAAACATTAAAGGAAAGAAATAGGGTTTTCTGCCTGCGCAGGGTTAATTCCATAAAAATAGGAAACATGTCTAATATTCCCAAAATCATTATAAAACAGTGATATAACCCTTATATGATGCAAATATGACTGGAATATAAGTAAAAATAATGCAAAGTTCATGTATGCATTTGATACGTCTCAAACATATCTATAATTTTTGATGTTCCATGCTTGTTTTATACCAATTGCTACATGTTTTGCATCTACTTTATATCACTTTATACATTTTTTGGGACAAACCTATTAACAAGATGCCGAAGTGCCAGTTCCTGTTTTCTGCTGTTTTTGTATTCCAGAAAAGCTAGTCTGGAAATATTCTCGGAATTGGACGAAACTACACGGGGGTGCCTATTTTTCCAGAACACGCCTGACGGAGCGAAGGAGCAGCAGAGGAGGGCCACCAGGGCCCCACATGCCACAGGGCGCGGTTCCCCCTCTGCCGCGCCCTGGGGTGGTGTGGGCCCCTCGGGGGTCCGCAGCCGCCGCCCTTTCGCCTACTTATTCCCCCCGACGCGAAAACCCTAAAGTACCTGAGCAAATATCCACGAAAAGATCCAGAGACGCCGCCGTCGTCAACCCTAGCTCGGGAGGGTTCAGAACCTCTTCCCGGCACCCTGCCGGAGAGGGAAATCCTCACCGGAGGCTTCTACATCGCCATGCCTGCCTCCGGAGTGATGCGTGAGTAGTTCATCCTTGGACTACGGGTCCATAGCAGTAGCTAGATGGTTGTCTCTCCACTTTGTGCCATCATGTTTAGATCTTGTGAGCTGCCCTACATGATCAAGATCATATTATTGTAATGCTACATGTTGTGTTTGCTGGGATCCGATGAATATTGAATATTATGTCAAGTTGATTATCAATCTATCTTATATGTTATTTAAGATCTTGCATGCTTTCCGTTACTCGTAGATGCTTTGGCCAAGTAGATGCTTGTAACTCCAAGAGAGAGTATTTATGCTAGATAGTGGGTTCATGTCTCCGTTTAACCTGGGACAGTGAAAGAAAGTTCTAAGATTGTGGATGTGCTGTTGCCACTAGGGATAACCTAAAGATGCTATGTCCACGGACATATGTGTTTGTTTACATTACGCACTTTACTTAATGCAATTATCCGTTGCTTGCAACTTAATACCAACGGGGGACTCGGATGACAACCCGGCGGTGGATTATTAGTCATAGATGCTGTTTGATAACGATCGATGTATTATGTCGTAATGCCCAATTAAATATCATAGTAGTCAACATGTCATGTATATGCATTGTCATGCGCTCACTATTCGTCAATTGCCCAGCTGTAATTTGTTCACCCAACATGTTAGTTATCTTTTATGGAGAGACACCACTAGTGAACTGTGGACCCCGGTCCATTCTTTTACATTGATTAAACAACCACAAACTGCAAACTGTTCCTTTTTTCATTCTCTGCAATTTAATACTCATTTTCCACACCATACGTTTAATCCTTTGTTTTCAGCAAGCCAGTGAGATTGACAACCTCACTGTTTCGTTGGGGCAAAGTAGTTTGATTGTGTTGTGTGCAGATTCCACGTCAACAGTCCAGACTCCCTGCGACAGCTATTTTTCTGGCGCCGTTGACAACCTTCTGAAGAGTTGCTGCTCCTACTGGTTCGATAACCCTGGTTTCTTTCTGAGGCAAAACTTGCTACTGACTACATCATACCTTCCTCTTGGGGTCTCCCAACGAACATGTGTTTCACGTCATCAAGCTATTTTTCTGGCGCCGTTGCCGGGGAGTAGAAGTTCTTCAGACTCTCTGTCTCCCGTCAACAGCTATTTTTCTGGCGCCGTTGCCGGGGAGACAGCAGTCTTCTGCAAGGGGAGTTTCACGCTTCCAATCTCTTTACTTTGTTTTTGTCTTGCTTAGTTTATTTTATTTTATCTTGTTTGCTTTCAATTATCAAAAACACAAAAAAAAGTTACTTGCATTTAGTTTATTTTCAGTTTTGTTTTCTGTTAGTTATCATGTCTGGTTCGGCTCATCATGTTTTGGTTCCTGAAGTTGAGGTTCGATCTTTTAAGCAACAAAGTGGAGAAAGTTTGAAAGATGCTTGGTATAGAATCAGCGATGCTCATCGTAGGTGTGCTAAAAAATATTCCACTATGATCCTGCTTAGAAATTTTTATGTTGGCATAACTAGCTGGTATAGATATGTCTTGGACACTTTGACGGGAGGTAACTTTCTTGGTACCCCTGCGTTGGAAGCTAGTTATATTATTGAGAGCCTAGTAGGAACACCACCTGTTAGTAACATTAAAAATGAGATCACCTTGGAAGATGTTATAAAGAAATTGGAGTCTATAGAGAAAAATTTGCCAAATCTCCTTGATAGTACTAGCAAAGTTGATGAATCACTGGGAACCATTAATGAAAGAATTGCTGTTTTAGAAACTAGTACTATTCAAGATAATCAAAATCTTAGGATTGGTGAATTAGAGGAGGCTATGGATGTAATAAGTTCTACTTTTACCTCTATTAAAACTAAAAGGCAAAAGGCTTTTGTGGGGAGAAAGCAAAAATTTATGTATGTTCCAAAAATTTCTAAACCAAAACCCACGGGTTTAAAACGGATAACGTGTTCAATGAGCTTGAGGGTAAGTCACATAATGGTCTATTTAAATTTTCTTCCCAAGAATTACGTAAACTGAAAAGTCCTAATGTGACAAACCCTGTTCTTGATGAAGCTTTTGATGAATTAGACCTTTCTTCACTTGGTAATACTTGATGCATGCTTTGTGCCTAGCTAAAAGGCGTTAAAGAAAAGCGCTTATGGGAGGCAACCCATTTTATTTTTCTGCAATTTTTCTTTTATTGAGTCAAGGTTTGTTTACTTCTGTAGCAACTCCTTTGTATCTTTATTTTCTCGCATTGTTGTGCCAAGAGTAGCCTCTAATGATAAGATGATGCTTAATTTTGATTGCTGCGCAGAAACAGATTTTTGCTGTTCACTGTACGAAATTCCTAAAATCACCAGATTGTTAATTAAATCTGAAATTTTTGTGCGTAATCTTTATGAATGTCTGAAACTTTCATTAGTTCAGAGTTTCTCGATCTGAGCGTCGTAAGTGCCTCGAAAAAATTCGTCTTTGCGGACTGTTCTGTTTTAGACAGATTATGCCTTTTTATTTTGCATTCTCTCTTTTACTAGTGTTGAGTGAAATTCTTTTTTGGGTGGAAGAGCTTCACATAACATCAGTGGCTGTAGCTAATGTTTAAAGTAACAAATCATATTGCGTCTTTACAGAACATGTGAATTTTTGATTATGCACTAACCCTCTAATGAGATCTACTTTGAGTTTGGTGTGACGGAAGTTTTCAAGGGTCAAGAGAGAAGGATGATATAATAGGATCAAGAAGAGTGAAGAGCTTAAGCTTGGGGAGGCTCCCATGGATCTCCCCAGCATATTTCAAGAAGACTCAAGCGTCTAAGCTTGGGGATGCCCAAGGCATCCCCTTCTTCATCGTCAAAATTATCAGGTCATCTCTAGTGAAACTATATTTTAATTCTTTCACATCATATGTGCTTTTCTTGGAGCGTCTGTGTGCTTTTATTTTCAGTATTGCATTTTATTTTCAATAAAGCTTGACTGGACCCTAGCATTCTTGATTGGGAGAGAGACACGCTCCGCTTTTTCATGAGAATACTCCTATTCTTCACTTATATTTGTTGAGTATTCATATCTAGCGCTGTTCAGCTTTTAGCTCTTGTTTTCATGTATCTCTTGTCAGAGCTATTAGCTTTCTTTTGTAGAAAGTACTCTCTTGCTTCACTTATATTTGTTTGGAGAGTTGAAATAAATTGATTGGTGTTTGGTTGGTTCAGAAAATGTTGCATGTGGTAATTGGTATAAGGAAAAACTTGCTTAATCTTGTAGATCACTAAAATGGATAACTTGATGCTTGTCAATTGTTTTGAGTTAACAAGTAGATCATGATTAAATTGTGCATCACATGAGTTAAGCCTATTAGTGAAGAACTACCGTAAAGCTTGTTGAAAATTTGGTTTGCATCGGTGGTACCTCTAAGGTCTAGATATTTTCTAATAACAGGGTTTGGTTAACAAGGAAGACGGTATGAAGTCTTATAACGTTTGCAATATGTTTGTCATATAAAACTTGGTGTACGGGTTGATATTCTTGTTTGCTTACATAACCTTGCTAGCCTAAACTCTGTACTGAGAGGGAATGCTTCTCGTGCAT